>CM026201.1:31595172-31682098 GCA_014839995.1 Xenentodon cancila
AGATCCAGACCAATGGTTCCTCTACTGACCACTAGAGTCCAGATCCAGACGAGTGGTTCCTCTACTGACCACTAGGTTTCAGATCCAGACCACTGGTTCCTCTTCTGACCGCCAGGGTCCAGATCCAGGCCAGTAATTCCTCTACTGACCACTAGGGTCTGAAACCAGACCAATGGTTCCTCTACTGACCCCTACAGTCTGGATCCAACAGTAAGTTTATCTCCTTTGAGCTCCAGGTTAAAATGTTCAACTTTACAGCAGAAATAAACATATTTACGGTCTGGTACAAAACCAGTTGTGTCTTCATTGTTAGATTTGACATCCATGAGGACTGTACGGGGTCATTTTAATACCTCATCAGGTAAAAACCAAATAACACCTACAGGGCGTGGTTTGTATTGTCTTGATTGACAGATCAACGCTAGCTGACATCTGAACTGTGAATTCAGAGAAACGAGGTCATCACAACTACTTTATTTAAGGTTTTTTTAACCATGGCGTGAGCTGCTCAATTTTACAGACAGACCGCCATGACCCACTTTGGGGTGGCCTCGAAGGGTTTATTTCTTCTGCGCTCAACCATTTTTTTAATTACAGAAAAAAACTACCTTCTGCTCGCGGAGAGCAAAAACCCTGAGAGAGCACAGAGGAAAACTGAAGTGTCACGGATCAGCTCCGACTTTGTGGTTAACCAGATGTGAAGTTACAGTGAGGTTGAGCACAGATGCAAAGTCATGTTCTATCACCTATAAACACACTTATGGAATCAAGCAACTTTTTCCAACTGTTCTCAGTAAACGTAATGACCCAGCAGAAATGTGTGGTGGTGTCCTGCTCCACAGAGACGCACCCTCCTTTTGTGTCTTCCTTTGTTCATGTGTTGGAGATGGTTCTTGGGCTGCAACCTTTGTGCTGTTCACGTGTAGGCATGTTTGCCCTGTCAACAGTCATCATCAGCTCGTCATCGAGGTCTGCAGATGTCTCAGTGACACATCACACAGTGAACCATCTACAACCAGCAGGACAGCAGCCCTGGAGGACTGACTTTGAACGGCCACGATATTCCCACCCTCCACCCGATCACATCTAGCCCAGCAGAGTATTACCGGTGTTCCTGGCTCTGATCTGGAGTTTTCTTCATGGTTAGGTACAGAAAGGCAAAGAACTGGTTATACATTAGGTGCTGGGACCATTTTGGTGGAAAACGCTGAGCAACCAGACTCCTTCCCTTCTCCTTCAGATTTCCTTCCCTGTTTTCATGACAGGAAACAGAGGGTCAAGGAGCCAAAGCTTCCTGGGATGAGCCTCCACCCTGAGTCTCACTCCCCGGGTTCCTCAAAGTCCCTCGAGTGAACCCTTAAGGTGTTTGAGTTTACTGAGGAGCGAAACAACGGCACCTGAACTTCCCCTCCACTTAGTCTTCTGAACAGATTCACCACTGTTGTCACAAAGACCTCAATGAATGTGCAACACAAAAAAGGGCTCTGTGGCGCAATGGACAGCGCGTTGGACTTCTAGAAACTCCGAGCTATTCAACGGTTGTGGGTTCGACTCCCGCCAGAGTCGATCAGAGAGTAATTCTTTAACTTTAGAATAATTGAGAGAAGAGCAGAAAGATCAGCTTATACATTAAATTGAAGTGAAAACTACCTTCAAATGTCAGAGAAAACTCAGCGAACGTCCAGACGAAAGGGGCAGCGGTGACCAAATGTGAAACTGAGGTCATGTTTCCGGCACTCCTCAGAAGGCTGCCTCTCCTTTATTTCCTCCACACGTTTGGATTCGAGGAGCTGAGACGTCAACAGACGACACGTCGGCCTGTCGGAGCAGGAACAACCTGCATCACCGTCACGGCTCGACGCAACCGAACTGCCACACAAAACTCAGCCAACCGTACAAGTTAAAGTTTCCGCTGGGAAGAATTCCAGATGATTGCAAGAGTCAGTTATCTTTATCCTGTGAACCCCAGCCATGTCAGAGCCAGAAATGCAGCCCAACTCCAGAGGGAAGATTTGAATCCCAATGGAGTCGACGTCAAGTTAAAAATACAGAAATTAATAAAATATAGGTGGGAATATCAAAGAGGCCCTGACTTTCTTTGAGAGATCAGGCTAAATACAGGATCAGAGAGATCTGGATCAGAGATGATCAGGATCAGAGATGATCGGGATCAGAGAGATCGGGATCAGAGAGATCTGGATCAGAGAGATCTGGATCAGAGATGATCAGGATCAGAGAGATCTGGATCAGAGATGATCGGGATCAGAGAGATCGGGATCAGAGATGATCGGGATCAGAGAGATCGGGTTTAAAATCATCAGTGGTGGAAATAACGTTTCTTAGTGAGAGTAAATGTGACCAATGAAAATATAATCCATCCATCATCTATTCCCGCTTAATCCATTACCGGGTCACAGGGGTCCACCTGGACAGGTCGCCAGTCTGTCACAGGGCCACATACAAGACAGACAAACATGCACTCACATTCACACCTAGGGAGAATTTAGGAAGATCAATCAACCTACTCTGCATGTTTTTGGACTGTGGGAGGAAGCCGGAGTACCCGGAGGGAACCCACGCAAGCACGGGGAGAACATGCAAACTCCACACAGAAAGACCCACCAGGCCGGGAATCGAACCAGGAACCTTCTTGCTGTGAGGCAACAGGGCTGACCACTAAGCCACAATATCAGTTTTAGAAAAAAAAAAAACATAATCCACCAAAGTTTATACTGTTTACCGACTGGACAAACAAATTCTGACATCACCTGAGTTCTGGTCAACGTCACCCACCTAACCCCGGTTTATCTGAAAATGGACAACTGGTTGGAACTGGACCAACTTAGTTTAGCTCATGCTAACCTAACGTTACATAATGTTAAGTAACGTTACTTTAGATTTCGGTTGATTTATTGAACTTCTTTCTGATGACATTTAAATGTTATTTCAGGATTATTTAATCTGAGATATGACCATGAAGAACTGACAAAATAATGAGAAACGTTTAATGGGAAAGTTTCCCAGGGAGGGGAGAGGCTCTGTGGCGCAACGGACAGCGCGTTGGACTTCTAGTACCGTCCTCAGCAAGGAATTCAAAGGTTGTGGGTTCAAGTCCCACCAGAGTCACTTCAGGAGTTTCTTTTCAATGACTTCAGAAGTTAATTCATAAGTTAATTATGCCCTTAACTTAAAGACCACAGGTCTGGTTCTGAATCCAGATCCCATGGTGGTTCCCATGGTGATCCAGCCGATACAGGCTCCTCCTGGTTCACCCATCCGGCTCAGAGCTCTGGCTGCCGTCTTTCCATCAGGTCTGGTTTCATCACAGAAGAGGGGCGGACAGCTTCCGTCCGGCTGGTTGGCATGACCTACGCACAGCTAACTAGTGGTGACTGAAGTTAGGAGGGCGTGGCCTAACCTCCTCGCTGTTTTCCTGCTCATTTTAAATCACATCTGTCAGTTCTGTGCAGCAATCTTAAAACTTGTTTCACCAGGAAGGGTAATTCAAGTCAAACAAAATCTTTCTAACATGTAATGAAGTTTTAATTGCACCTGTTGACTTGATTTTTATCCCCAAAAGGAGGTCGGGTCCCAAAAAAGTGAGCCTGCGGAGAGGTTTCTGTCGCCGTGACATCAGTGGTGCAGACAGGAACAGTTCGTTGACACGTCTGTCAGAGCCGCCGCGCCTCAGCACCAACCCGGGTGTGTACTCTGGCCGCCTCCTCATCACCGACCGAGGTTTTTCCAGGTGCATCCGCTTCACACACACACCTCATCAAACACACACGCTCGTACATGGCAGTGAGACCAGCACTCTCACTTCAGAGCATGTTGCATCTCGTCGTCATGACGACTGAACACACTTCTGCATTAAATTAGGCAGAGTAGTCAAACTCTAGAGGTTTTGCTCTGGAGACAAAGAAAAACTATACAGTAGGCAGACAGGTGCTGCTGAATCATCTGACTTTGATGAACCTCATGAACATCAGCAGGTCTGACGGTTCAGGTGTGTCTTCATACTCTGGACAGGTAGAAATGTTTGGTCGTGATGTCCAAAACCATGTTTGAAGAAAACCAAACAGCATTTGAGCAGAAACACCTCAGACCCACTGTGAAGCACGGTGGTGGAGGGGTCATGCTTCTAATGTGAGGACATCTGTCTGACAGCTACGGTTTGGCTGAAACAGGGTCATCGGAGATCAGCAGGGGCTGATCAACTGGTGGTGCTTCTATCGGGGTGCAGGATGTGGTCATCTACCAGTTGGAGGGTTGCAGGTGAGATCCTTCACTACGCGGATACATTGGTGTTTGGTACTGACTGGTTCTAGATTGTGGTGAAGGCATGGAGGTATCCACCAGTCACATCCAACTGAGAATCTGGAGATTCACCAGTTGACCAACGGCTGGAACTGCCCAGCTCGTGGTCTCTTGCACATGTCACATTTTCCGTATCGGATCATCGGATCATCAACGGCGGTAGCCGTGGTTTTCACTGGACTTTATGGCCCCATCATTCAGGCTCTGTGGTGCAATGGAAAGTGTGTTGGACATCTAGACGACTAATAATGCGCAAAATGAGGTAATTCAAAGGTTGTCGGTTCGAGTCCCACCAGAGTCTCACTTACAGTTTAAACACCGCTGGTGGTCCTTTTTAGTTCAACAAAAGGATGTAGGTAAAGTGTGGAAACTTGCAAATACTGAAATTATTTGTAATTTGGGTTAAATAATCCTGCATTATTCCTCAAAAAGAAATTATATTTGGAATGTAAATTAGTTAGGAATGTATAAAAACATTAAATCAAAGTAGTTAAAGTAACCATGATGTGAGATGTTGTTGGATACTGTGGAGTCTGTCGCCCGGCAACAGCTGTGCAGATGACATCACATGCAGCATCAGCAGGTAACGCAGGTGAACTCTCAGCAGACACGATGGATGGACATTCACGGCAAACGGCTCTTTTGGTTGTTTTCTGACTTTTAGCAGGCGGGGTCTGACACTAACCCCACCCCTCTTTTCATAGCATGTACCTCTTTAAAAACCAGTGTAAACACACACATACAGTCGCACACAACGGCTGCTGAAGACGATGTGAGGAGGCCTCCTGACCCAGAGGAGGAAACGCACACACACACGCACGCACACATGTATATGAAACACACGCAGAGTAAAAACCATTCATTAACACAGGAGCGAGAACACGTCACATTACAACAATCACACACTCAGTGGTCGAGGCCAAACAAACACGATGACATGGATGTAAACGTTCAGCAGTTCATCTGGGAGGAGAGACACACAGGCGCCGTGCGTGCGTGCGTGCGTGCGTGCGTGCGTGCGTGCGTGCGTGCGTGCGTGCGTGCGTGCGTGCGTGCGTGCGTGCGTGCGTGTTCTTGGATCGGTCGTCACTGCGTGGTGAAGCAGCGAACTGAAGTGAAACCAGACCAGAAACAGCAGGTGTGCTGTGTAAAAAGAACCGGACAAGCCTGCTGTGACATCACCACAGGTTTACTAAACACCTGATTTGAAGCCTTTTTTGTAACAATGATGACTCCACCCAGCCCTACTTCATCCATATATGGGAAAATGAGCAGATAAAAATCTGGAACCTGGACCTGGAACAAGTCCTTCATAAGTCAGTTAGCACAGTTAGCGGTTTTTACCTCATGTTCATCTATGATGCTAACTAGCTTTACGTTATCTTCATCTTGATCGAATCTGTCCATCCAAGCTTATTTCTGATGTTGCTAAAACAACGTTTAAAAGCGTCAGAGTTGAAACAAGGACTGAGGAGCTCCAGCATCAGCTGGGCCCTCGAGGATCTACCGCGCCACCGCAGCCTCGCTGCTCAGCTCAAACGGGTGTAGCCAGACCCTAGTGGTCAGTCAAAGAACAGCGAGTCATCCTACTGCCTTGTTGGGATCCCATCTGGTCCCAAGTCCCGGCTTTACTGGAGGACCGGGCTGCTCCGGTTTGCGGGCCATCTAGCCAGGCGTCCTTTGGCTAGGCCTGGCTAGCAGCTGTCCTCCAGGCGTGAAGTACCGAATCAGCTGCTCGGACCCTTCCAGGCGCTCCTAGAGAGGAGAACTGAAAACTTGAAATTTTCATGTAGGACTGGGACAGTATTGGTTCCTTCATCAGCATCCAATTCCCGGCCTGTCCTGCCAATATTTGTATCGACACTACAGCTAATCTCTGAAGGTTTGCGCCGCTCTACGAGCTCTGTCCTCGCCGTACACATTCATGTTGTCAACGTTTTCTCGTTTTCCTGACATCCCCTCAGCTCAGAACACCAAACCCGTCACAGCGGCTCCTTCAGGTCCTCCTGGACATCAAAGTCAAATGCAGAAGAGACTGATTCTTCGCATCAAAGAGGAAAATGACCGGACGGCTGGTCCGGCTCGGACTCTGCAGCAGCTGCTTGACAGAAATGCTGCCGGCGCCGATGCGTGACAAACGTTCCCTGACGCTCCCTGACGCGTCCATCAGTGTTGCAGAAGCTTCAACTTGAATTTAGATGTTGAATACAGTCGAGCAGGCGCTCTGCTTTGGTCTGGAAAAGATTTCAGCTTTTCCTGTTAGATCCTGAGGAAACAGTTGGGAAAACCCAGAATTTCTATTGTTTTCCTTTTGATGTTCCGGACTTTTTCATAATTAGGTTTTCCCAGAACGTTTGGTCTCAGCTTTGCTTGCACAATCTGTTTAACAAATAAAAAGCCACAAATGAATCACAGTCCATTTACGGCTGAACTCAAACAGGGTGACTATCATAAAACCTTCACATATGAGCTGATGTAGCAGCAGAAGGAGTCAGAAATACTGCCGTGAAACTCTTCCAGAAGGGAGGCGGCCCGGCCTTCGACCTCACATTCAAACCTGGACGACTCCACTCCTGTTGTTTCCTCCTCATTTGTTCATTTTGTTTTATATGAGGGATGGAAACAGGACGGTTCCTGGTTGAAATCCCAGCCGGGTTCCTTTTCGGGGTTTCCTCCAGGACCTCCGGGTCATCCAGTTTCCTCCTACAGCCCAACAACGTGCATGTCAGGCAGATTGGTGGCTTGAAATTAACTTAAGAAGTGAGTGTGAGTCAAGGGGCTACATCCATCCAGCAGGCAAACCTGGAGGAGAACGCTGCAATTCCTCTACTGGCCAATAGGGCCAACTAACAACTAACTTGCCTCTAGCTCTGTGGCCTGCTCCAGCTGAGCCTTCCTGCAGGTTGGCCTTCTGGTTTCACCTCCGCTAGTCCTGGTTTTAGCTCCGCTAGTCCTGGTTTTACCACCGCTAGTTCTGGTTTCAGCTCTGCTAGTCCTGGTTTCAGCTCTGCTAGTCCTGGTTTCAGCTCTGCTAGTCCTGGTTTTACCACCGCTAGTCCTGGTTTTACCACCGCTAGTCCTGGTTTTACCACCGCTAGTCCTGGTTTCAGCTCTGCTAGTCCTGGTTTCACCTCCGCTAGTCCTGGTTTCACCTCCGGTGGTCCTGGTTTTAGCTCCACTGGTCCTGGTTTCCCCTCCGCTGGTCCTGGTTTCACCTCCGGTAGTCCTGGTTTTAGCTCCACTGGTCCTGGTTTCACCTCCGCTGGTCCTGGTTTCACCTCCGCTGGTCCTGGTTTCACCGCCGCTGGTCCTGGTTTCACCGCCGCTGGTCCTGGTTTCACCTCCGCTAGTCCTGGTTTCACCTCCGGTGGTCCTGGTTTTAGCTCCACTGGTCCTGGTTTCCCCTCCGCTGGTCCTGGTTTCACCTCCGGTAGTCCTGGTTTCACCTCCGGTAGTCCTGGTTTTAGCTCCACTGGTCCTGGTTTCACCTCCGCTGGTCCTGGTTTCACCTCCGCTGGTCCTGGTTTCACCGCCGCTGGTCCTGGTTTCACCGCCGCTGGTCCTGGTTTTAGCTCTGCTAGTCCTGGTTTCAGCACCGCTGGTCCTGGTTTCACCTCCGGTGGTCCTGGTTTCAGCTCCACTGGTCCTGGTTTCAGCTCCGCTGGTCCTGGTTTCAGCTCCGCTGGTCCTGGTTTCACCTCCGGTGGTCCTGGTTTCAGCTCTGCTGGTCCTGGTTTCAGCTCCGCTGGTCCTGGTTTCACCTCCGGTGGTCCTGGTTTCAGCTCTGCTGGTCCTGGTTTCAGCTCTGCTGGTCCTGGTTTCAGCTCTGCTGGTCCTGGTTTCAGCTCTGGGTGGGAGTAAGGTGGGCGTGTCTGTATTTGTATGTTAAAACATGGCACTGTGCTAACGCACTCTTCAAAAAACCTGTGAGTGACATCACGGAGGGTTTATCCAGTTCTTCTTATACAGTCTGTGTTATCATGTATGGATGGCTTCTCCCAGTGTTTCCAGAGGTGGTCCAGTTTAATGAACTAGTGTGGTGTAAAAATAGCTCAGGGTTTGATCTAAACCCTTGGTTCTATTTATTTATCCTTTATTGTCCGCATTTGAATTGATGGAAGTGGAATCATCTCAGCGGACAGTTGAAACTCCGAGATGAGACCGTAAAACTGCACGCGCTCAGTCTGTGCCAGCGGAAATTCCCTCTGCATGTCTATGCAGCATTTGGCTGACTAATATCACAGAGTGATTGAGAAGACATTGAAGCTCCACGTTTATACATTCATCAGAAAAATCTTGAAATATTTATGCATAAATTAGATGATTGTCAGATTATGTTGATGCACAAATCTTCTCAGACGAGATGGTCTCAAAGTTGGTCTGAAACAGAAAACCTTGTTCCACAATGAAACGGGACGACACAGCTGTTACTGCCCACGGCAGAGGCTGACATAAGACCCGGACAGCAACTGTCAGAACCAGCTGCCAGTCATCCAGCGACAAGAGTCGCCCACTCGCTGACCCGGCTGCTCGTTCAGCGGCTTCACAGCAGCGGACTAGAGGAAGAAACCAACATGAACTTTTATTTTTTTTAAGGAACGTTTGAACATTTACCAACATGAACTTTTGTTTGTTCCCCAACACCAACATTAAAACATACCAGCGTCCAGGTTCATGACTGTGAGCGACGCAGCCGAGGGGCTACATCCGGAGCAGAACGTGTGGGTCCTTGAACAGCCACTAGGGGCCGACCTCTAAAGCGAGTCAGTCATTTACCTTCATGTTGTCAACTTTATAGCAGAAATAAACATATTTACTGTGTGGTACTAAAACAGTTTTGGTCTCCATAGCTCGAGCCACAACCATGAAACGTGTATGGGGGTGAAATATTTATGTTCTTCATTATTTTAAATGATAGTAAGCTACAAATTGATGCATAATTAGGGGTGTGGTCTTTTGAGTGACAGCCGCATTGCCACAGAAGTCTGAGGTACCACTAGACCACCAAACTAACAAAACATCTGTTTCCATAAAGACCTGCACATCTGCTGATGGTCAGTTCATCAATGATGGTGATTAGCAGCACCTGGCTGCATCTTTCATGCCTAAATCATGAATGTTGCAAACAAGTACTTAGTGGTGCCCACATTTTTATTATGTTTGTGCTTCATATTTGTTAAAAACTGGTAAATATCTGAGTTGATAGTTAATAGCTCGGTCCAGCTGTCTTTAAAGAGCATCCAGACGGAATATGTGCATCTGTGTGAGTGTGTGTTGTGTATGTCCGTTATGTTGTGTACTTTATGATGTTCTCTTTTGTGGTCACAAACGCTGCGGTATATATTTGTCGCCTGAGTCTCTCACAAACACCACGAGAGTCTCCCCAGAGTCCGGATCTAACCTCAGAGGATGTTAAATTGGCTTACTAATTATTATAAATGTCAAACCCTGGTCACCCGGGAAACCATCCCCTCACATCCCATAATTACCCTTCATGGGCCCAATATTAAATCTGGTTCCACATAGCTGGGATGGTTGGGGTGCGTTTGATTTCTGTTTGTTAGTTTACGACTCTTTTTTCTGGAAACGAGGCCTTTAGAGCTGGTAAACATTCACGAGCTGATCTTCTGATCATCAGATGTGCAGACCTCTAGAAAAGCAGATGTTTTGGCAGTTTGCTGGTCTGGAGCATTTAGTTTTGAATTAACACAATGCCAAGGAGGGAAAGACATCAACAATAGTCTTAGAAAGGCAAGCGTTGCTGCACATCAGTCTGGGAAATGCTGAAATGTCCGAACCATGTTCAGGTCCATGAACATGGTAAATACTTCTGTAAATATCAAACCCACAACCTTCTTTCCTTCTTTCCCTCAGGCTGGAGAAGCCAGGAACGAGGTTGGGAGCCACTCTGGCCTGGACCACTTCGCCGGATCTCCCCTCCGCGGTTTATTTTCAGACGGCAGCGTGACCTTGAGGAATCAGAAACCTGTCTCGGAAAGCTGCTTCCTGTTCATTACTATGAAAACTTCCCATCATCCAGGCTTCTCCCTCCTTCCTCTAATCTCTGTCCAGTCTGCACCCGCTCATGTTTTTTTAAATCTAATAATCAATTCCTGCCTGCGTTTGGTCAAAATTACTCTAATTCTGGGAACTGCTGTCTACTTCCTGTGAAGTCAAGTGTGATGAGTGTCAGCATAAGAAGCACAGATGCTGAAAGTTTACCTCCTTATTTAAGAGGAAAGAAACTGGTGTGTAAGACGTTTACGATCGTCTCCAACTCTCTGAACTACACCTCCCAGAAACCACCTGGTGACGTCAGTGAAGCCTACAGCAGCATGCACATGGGTTCTCCAAAAAACGGCATTGCCATGATGTCATCATAGGCGGAGCCAAAATCAAGTCAGACTGTAAAAGCAGCACGGACAAACCCTCTGGGGTCATCCAGATGTTTCTGAAGACTGGCTCTGAATCCTGCTGTGAGCTGTGAATGACACCATGTTGGCAGCAGCTGACTCCGCCCAACTGACTGGCTGGAACACGCCCACCTCATCTCAGGTATGGTTAACTATTGTAGTTTAGCTCATGCCGGCCTAAAACTTACATCCATTCTGATCCAAGCGGACGAAAGTTTTTTCCAGAACTGAAACTGCATTAAAACGAGTTCTGCAGGGCAGAAATGAGGATGAGGGCAGTGATCGGACCGTCACTCGGCTGGCTGACCGCCGAGACCGCTTAGACCACACACACACACACACACACACACACAAATACACACACACACACACACACACACACACACAAATACACACACACACACACACAAATACACACACACACACACACACTCACACAAATACACACACAAATACACACACACTCACACAAATACACACACTCACACAAATACACACACACTCACACAAATACACACACACAAATACACACACACCTACACACACACAAATACACACACACACACACACACACACACACACACACAACACACACACAAATACACACAAATACACACACACACACAACACACACAAATACACACACAACCCACACACACAATAACACACACACACACACACACCCACAAACTCTCCACCCACACACCACAAACACACACACACACAACACACACACACAACTACACACACCCACCACACCCACAAATACCACACCCACACACACACACACACAATACCACACACACCCCACACACAAATACACCACCACACACCACACAAAGACCACACACACACCCACACCACCACAAATCACACACACAAACAACACACACACCACACAACATACACACACACACACATACACACACACACACAAACAATAACAGACACCACAAACAAATACACACACACACACAAACAAATACACACACACACACAACAAATACACACACACAACAAATACACACACCACACACACAAATACACACACACAAATACACACACACACACAAACAAATACACACACACACACACAACAAATACACACACACACACAAACAAATACACACACACAAATTATAGGCTCATTAGGGTTTTTCTTAGGCAGTAATCGAAGCGTTTTATTGGCTGACGCCCAGAGATGCCATTTCCAGACATTCAGCCAAAGGACACACAACCTTCATGTAAGTGGTGTGTGTGTTCAGTGAGTGCATGTGTGTGTGTAACAGACGTTCAAGGAGGACCTGAACACACACCACAGATAAGCTGGAGTGTGATGACGGACTACGACGAAGGGAACAGAAGCCGACCAGAAGCCGACCAGAAGCTTTCTGGGCGCGACCGACCCTCCCGGTTCCCCGACTGGCCCACACCCACATTTCTTCTCTAGTAATCTGGACTCTGTACTGGTCTGTTGTGGTAAATAAAGTGAAAAATAAAGTGCCAAAAGGCATGATTGTGTTTATCTGTGACCTGTGTTCCAACCATCACCTATGGTCACCACCTGTGGGCGGTGGCCAAGAGAACAAGACTGCAAATACAAGGGTCTGAAATGTCCCTCGAACCTGGGCTGGGAAGGTCAGGGAACCAGCGAGACTCGGAGCAGAGTCGCTGCTCCACCACCTTCAGAGGATTAAGCTGAGGTAGTTCAGGTATCAGGTATCAGGTATCTGCGTAGGATGCCGTCCAACCGAGAGATGGCCCACAGACGGAGCCGGCACAAGACCTGGCATCAGGGTTTCTCCAGCCTGGTCCTCAGCCCTGGTGTCTCCCTGCATCAGCACACCTGATTCTAATGAATGCTCGTCACCAGTCTGCAGGGAAACATGGAAAACATGCAGGACAGCGACCCCGAGGACCAGGGTCAGGAAAGCCTGCTGTAGAGAACCCAGTGAACCTTCAAAGTAAAACTCGTACACTGACATGGCCTCGCCCTGGGGAGGGCGGGGTTTAGAAGAGAGGTTCAGGGAAGACCTCAAAAAGCTCATTTCATTTGACGCCACTCATCCTTCTCATAAGTAACTCTAGAAAGAAGAAGACATGACGAGATGTGAGTCTTTAAACTACCAAAATACTGCGTGATCATGGCTGGTCCTGATTTGTAGTCTCGTGAATCCAGTCAAGGTCGCGGGTCAAGCTGTGCGCTCAATAAAATCTCATCAAGAATTGGAATCAAGTAAAGCAGTAATAATATTAATAACGGCAAGAACAACAATAGCAGTAGTAAATAAATATAACGTAATATTGTAATCAAGAAGCAACTTGTTCCAGCAGACAGGGACACCATGAACGCTGTTCCGTCATTGGCCGAGTCGCCCTCCGATTACGTCTAATTGAAATGAATTAAATTGGAGTAATCTGAGGTTATGCTGGTGTTTGTGGCTGAGAACGTTGAAAGGATGGTCTGGGCAGCAGCTCTTCCAGCGTTTCCTCTGCTGACCTGAATCACTTCTATTTCCTGCGGAAACCTGGAGATCTGTACGTTACTGGATGGTTCCATAAATATTTGTGATGCAATGTTGCCTAAAATTGTGATTTTATTTTTTTGTCCAGCTAAATCAGCTCGGGTCAACGGTTTTTAAAGAGCTGTTTAATAGGAAACATTAATCTCAGAAACTGTGAAACGGTCCTGAAAGGAACGTGTTAGTGCGGCTGCATTTCTGTGGACTAGCCAGGTTTCTGTTTTTAAAACTGTTTTTAAAAACATCTTCTTTCCAGGAACGTCGGCTGAGGGGAAATGTCCTGGCATCATCTCTGGAGAACTTTGATCAAACTAAAGAACTGGGATTTGAAAAAAACTCTTTCATAATTTGAGGCCAGCGAATCTGAACAACACCAATGGTCGAGATGGGAGCACATTTAATGCTAAATGAATGAAGGAACCCCCTAACTTTTGGTCCCACTGCTTCCACAGCTGATCCACCAGGAGCAGAAGCTTCACGCAAGTAGAAACGCGGTGACTAATCAGGCCGCTGGATCTCCCTGAAGCCCCGCTGTTGGGACGACATCGGCCGGTATCCGGTAGTACAATCGCATCGGTGCATCTCTACACTTCTTTATCGATCTTGAGCGGCCTTTTATCCTTCTTTGTGCCCGTCTTGGTTTGGGGGAGAGTCTACAGCGTGAGGATGAGCTGACAGCAGGAGAACCGTGAACTTACCTCAGAGACATGAACTTCCACCCGCCGGGGAGTCCGCGCGCTTCTCTCCGTCTTTCTCCTGCGCTCCTCAACCGAGCATTAAACTCCAGCTGCTCCTCTTCCTCTTTTTCCTCCCACGAACAGATTCACGGATACACTCGGTTCTCCACTAACCCACTTGGACAACTTTTACGCTCCAGAGGAAAGAAAAAAAAAACCCCAAACCCATCCAACACGCCTGGTCTCAGCATCCACTTTCTCGGGGACGTCCGCGGGACTACCCACGCTGCAAGCGCCCAGAAAGTCCGACTCCCGCTGGAAGATGTGCCTCGGTGGTTTGGAGATGAGCTGCGGTCGGCGGAGACGCGGCTCGACTCAGTCCGGCAGCAGGAGGGAGGAGAGGAGGGAGGGAGAGGGAGAGGGAGAGGGAGAGGGAGAGGGAGAGGGAGAGGGAGAGGGAGAGCGAGAGCGAGAGCGAGAG
Source organism: Xenentodon cancila (assembly GCA_014839995.1). NCBI lineage: Eukaryota > Metazoa > Chordata > Actinopteri > Beloniformes > Belonidae > Xenentodon > Xenentodon cancila. The sequence continues at coordinate 31,609,583 of CM026201.1, forward strand.
CGAGAGCGAGAGCGAGAGCGAGAGCGAGAGCGAGAGCGAGAGCGAGAGCGAGAGCGAGAGCGAGAGCGAGAGGGAGAGAGGTCCAAAACCACCAGCGAAAGAAAGAAAGAAAGAAAGAAAGAAAGAAAGAAAGAAAGAAAGAAAGAAAGAAAGAAAGAAAGAAAGAAAGAAAGAAAGAAAGAAAGAAAGAAAGAAAGAAAGAAAGGGAGACTTCTGACAAACGTCCAGCTGTGCACATGAAAAAAAAAAAACTTTCTCTGGATTCAGCTGTTCATCGGAGCTGCGCAGACGGAACCGATTAACACCAATTAGCGCAATTACAAGTTCAAATATGACAAAATGCACATCATCTGAGCTTGAGAGGCCTGGATGCATAAGTGAGGCTCAGAGGCGTTTCCAGATTTTTGGGGGCCCGATCCTGTTCAACTCCAGCATGAGCTGGTGGTCTGAGGAGATGCTTTTATCTGTAACGCTGTAAGAGAAAAAACAGAAGAATAAACCTGTTATCCCATGTAAATATAGCTTAGGCGGAGCCCGTATGGAGGTCTTAGACTCGTGAAGGGAAAACGGGCAGGAAAGAAAAATCTCATCATAAAATTACACAATTTCTGACTTTAGAAACACATAAAATTCAAAGAGGGAACGTCTGACTAGATATATAATGTAAATGTAATATACAATCTCAGAAATGTAAACATAAATGTGTTTTTGTTGTTGTGGTTTTACTAAAAATAAGAAATTTGAGCTTTAAAAACTCACTAATTTACTACTAAAATCAAAGAAAAATAAAACTAAGAACATCTGGCTTCCTAAACACAAGTTTGCAAGAGAAGATTTGGAAATACTGTCTTTATAAATGTAAACTTCCAAGAAAAAACTTCCCAACTATTCTGATTGAAATTGGTGAATTTCTGACTTTCTAAACTTGCAAATTTGCAGGAGAAAGTTTTTGAAATACAGACTTTATTCTGACTTTATTCTGAAATATTCTGACTTCACAAATTTGCATATTTCTGATATTGTTCTGATACAAACTCACATAATTGCAGAAAAGAGCTCAGCTGTCCTGAGAACACATCTGCAAAAGCAAATGAAGATGTTCTATCTGTATAATGTACAATCTTTGTTACATAATAGTGTCATGTGACACTTTTAGGATTCTTTTATTTTCTTGAGTAGCTGTACTGCTCTCTTGAGAACGTGTTCTGTAGAGTGGAGGTTTAAGACATATGAGATGACATCATAAATGATTCTCCATTACTTTAATGGTGACAGGATTCAGTAGATGTCAAGTGTTGTTGCTCACCTGTCTGCACCTGAGGGTGTAGTGATGTCATCACTGGTCTCCCACCTGAAGTTTTCCAGCTGTGATGTCACTCAGAAGCAGAAACAGATGTTGATGTTTGACATTCATGAGTGCAATGAAGCAATGAAGCAATGACACACACCACACAGCAACAGAGCACAGGGAGGGTGGAGCGGGTCGTCCAACCTGGTGGTCAGTAGAGGAACTGCAGGTCTGGATCAGGACCCTGGTGGTCAGTAGAGGAACTGCAGGTCTGGATCAGGACCCTGGTGGTCAGTAGAGGAACTGCAGGTCTAGATCCAGAACCTGGTAGTCAGTAGAGGAACTGCAGGTCTGGATCCAGAACCTGGTAGTTAGTAGAGGAACTGCAGGTCTGGATCCAGAACCTGGTGGTCGGTAGAAGAACTGCAGGTCTGGATCAGGACCCTGGTGGTCAGTAGAGGAACTGCAGGTCTGGATCCAGAACCTGGTGGTCAGTAGAGGAACTGCAGGTCTGGATCAGGACCCTGGTGGTCAGTAGAGGAACTGCAGGTCTGGATCCAGAACCTGGTAGTCAGTAGAGGAACTGCAGGTCTGGATCCAGACCCTGGTGGTCAGTAGAGGAACTGATGGTCTGGATCCAGAACCTGGTGGTCGGTAGAGGAACTGCAGGTCTGGATCAGGACCCTGGTGGTCAGTAGAGGAACTGCAGGTCTGGATCCAGACCTTGGTGGTTGGTTGTGGAACTGCAGGTCTGGATCAGGACCCTGGTGGTCAGTAGAGGAACTGCAGGTCTGGATCCAGAACCTGGTGGTCGGTAGAGGAACTGCAGTTCTGGATCCAGACCCTGGTGGTCGGTAGAGGAACTGCAGGTCTGGATCTAGACCCTGGTGGTCGGTAGAGGAACTGCATGTCTGGATCAGGACCCTGGTGGTCAGTAGAGGACCTGCAGCTTTTCTTCCTTCCACACTGACTTTAACCTGGAAGTTGGGTGTAGAGATCGAGAACATTAATCTTAAGGTGCTGTGGTGCAACGGACAGCACATTGGACTTGTAGTTAGATGTCGCTGAGGACATTCTACGTTTGTGGGTTTGAGTCCCACCAGAGTTGTTTCTTGGATCACCACAATTTGAACAAAACACTAAACCTTCTGAATTACATAAATGTCACAATATCTTTATTTTTTATAATAATGCACTTGAACCGCTCTCTGCTTTAATTAACATATTTATCAGGACTTTGGATCCAAAATAAACGTCAAAAAGACCAAGGTTTCCCCGTAAGTGGAGCAGTCACTGAAACAATAAGAGGACATTCTTGACCACATCTGCTCCTGTAGGACACCGGTTCACCCATCTGGACCGGCCAGAGCTCTAACTGGACAAACACAACCTGAGGCAAATATCAGCACACACACACACACACACACACACACACACACACACACACACGCGCACGCACGCACGCACGCACGCGCACACACACGCACTCACACTCACTCGTGTAGATGGAATGCAGATGGAAGAAAGTGTGAACAGTTGAAAACAGACTCAAACATGCAGGGTAAACAGAGCTGGCCGGCTGGCACCGTCCACTCGATGTTATTCCAAACTCAGACATTCCACAACACGCTTTCTCCCGACAATTACCCTCCAGACTCTCAACACACACTCCGATGGTGTGTGTGTCGGCTGTTCAGCGGAGGTCAGAAGGTTGTCGTGACACAAAAGGAAAAGGACGGCGGGTTTAGATATGGAAACAACAGTCTGGACTGCTGGAACATGAACAGGGACAATGACTCCTCTGTGACACCAGTTCACTGAAGAATGTTGCTGTTGGGTCTGTGGGCAATCCTACGTACCCCCCGTCCTGCTTTCAAAGGGTTTGACAGGGCGTTTGCTACCCAGGTGCTGCTAACCATCAGTTTTGATAAAATGATCAGCAGCAGCTGCGCAGATGTCTACAAAAGCAGATATTTTTACAATGTTAGATGTGTTATAACACAATGCCAAGAGGGAAAGACCTTAGCAATGGTTTTAGAGTATCAATTTGATCAAACTGTTTCAATTAAACATTATATAGCGGGAAGATTATTCACAAGTGGAAAACATGACAGTTGATAATTTCCCCAGGGCTTTGCAAGGTCAGAAAGTTAAATGCCTCGTGTGCCACAACAACACGACCACTGCAGATACTGACCACTCAAACGGCAACTGATAAAACAGATGTTGTCCTTCACACAGGATTCCCACCTACATCGTTCCTACATTACATTAGTAGAGCTGCCACGATTCAAGTTCACTGGCCATCACTCATAAAAACACGCCCAGAGGCGAAGGAATTATGATCTTGTATCATTTTATCTGATGATGTACATTGATGTATGAAGAGTATTATGATGATTATGATTATTATTACGATTATAAACATGATCATAATCGTAATAATGATTCTGATTCTGATCAAGACTATGATTTTGACCTGCAGATATGGGCCAAGTTTGGACCAAAGATTTAAGGAATCTGGGAATATACAATTATTTAAGGATTGACAACATTATCTGCTTTCTTTGTAAATCAGTGTTTGTTTTGTTTTTTTGTTCTTGTTTATTTTTTTCTACTTTCACGTAGCTGTGAAATTTAAAGAATTTCCTATTTTGTGGCTCAATAAAGCTGTGGACGGAGACCGAACGGGACGATGGACATAAACGTTTTCCAGATGGATCTGAAGAGCTGCCCGGGCTTCTGAGCAGAACCTCGGTCCGTACCTGCAGGCGACCATGACGGCTTCTGAGCAGAACCTCGGTCCGTACCTGCAGGCGACCATGACGGCTCCATCAGATTCTGTCAGAATAACTTTTCCTCTCATTTTCAGCTGACAGTAAATCAAAGCCAGCAGCCGTCTCTGGGTTTCACGTCTCGAGCGTTTCCTGCGTGCCGGATCCGCTAACAGCCTGAGTGAAGTCAGCGGAGCTCCTATTGATATTCCATCTCTAATAACCGACCACATTTCCACTGCTAATGACACGGCGGCAGCCATGTTGGCTCTGCGCGCCGTCTCATTACAGGTTATCTGAGAAACCAGCGGCGGCGCGGCGGCACGGCAGACCTGTGTGAGCGTCCAGCGAGTGTGCATGTGTTTGTGTCAATGCACGAGAGTCTGTGTGAAAAAAGAAGTGTATGAAAGTGTGTGTGGGCAGTTTCTGAAGACAAATGTTGGTTTGACAACGAGAAATTCAGTGAAAGATACACCAGTGTACATCTGGTTTAAACAGAGCATCCTAGAAGATGGACACATGTTCACCAGTCAGCCAAACTCTGTATCTGTTAATTGTGAAACAATTTCAGAATAAAATTGCACATGATATCACTAAAAGATCCAAGAATCTGGAGAAATCTCTGAGCGCCAGGGTCATCGCTGGATGTTGCTCTGGCAGAGCTCAGCCGGTGGGGTAGTGGTCCTCTACCAGCTCTAGCAGCAGTCCTCCTTCCAGATGGTGTTTCAGGTGGGTGGACAAACCTGAAAAGTTAAAAAAGCAAAGTTAAAAAAGCTACTTTGTGCTAACTGAAGTAGGGTGGTGTTAAAGTGTTAAAATCGTTGGATGGGAACATAAAGATTCAAAGAAAACTCAAACTATTACAAGAAAGCGTTTACAAACTCTCGCTTTCATCTGGCTTTTGCCACTTTGCCATGTTCACCTGCTAGCAGACACGTGTGTGGCCTGATCATCGACCGTCTGCACGTCCGCGACAATCCTTCCGCCTGCTCCCGCCGGACTGGTCTGCCAGGTTCTGATCCTGTTTCTGCCCGGATCAGGACTCCACAGGAGCAGTTCCTGTTCCAGAGCCCTCACTGGCCTGCCAGTCAGCAGTTTTCTGCTGCTTCCTCAGGCCTTCCAAGGACTGGTACCTGATTCCAGCTGATATACCTTCCTACGGGGGTCCTAAAGTCCGCCCCTGACAGTATGATGTCAATTCCTGAGCTTTGATCTCTTTTTAGTACAAATCATTTAGCACTTACCTGCTAGCTGGTATCAAAGAGCTATTAGCACAACATCATTAGAACAACGCAGAGATGTTAGTGCTGAGATGTTAGTGCTGAGATGTTAGCGCTGAGATGTTAGCGCTGAGATGTTAGCGCAGAGATGTTAGCGCTGAGATGTTAGCGCTGAGATGTTAGCACAGAGATGTTAGCGCAGAGATGTTAGCGCAGAGATGTTAGCGCTGAGATGTTAGCGCAGAGATGTTAGCGCTGAGATGTTAGCGCTGAGATGTTAGCGCTGAGATGTTAGCACAGAGATGTTAGCGCAGAGATGTTAGCGCTGAGATGTTAGCGCTGAGATGTTAGCGCTGAGATGTTAGCGCTGAGATGTTAGCGCAGAGATGTTAGCGCTGAGATGTTAGCGCTGAGATGTTAGCGCAGAGATGTTAGCGCTGAGATGTTAGCGCTGAGATGTTAGAACAGAGATGTTAGCGCAGAGATGTTAGCGCTGAGATGTTAGCGCAGAGATGGTAGCGCTGAGATGTTAGCGCAGAGATGTTAGCGCTGAGATGTTAGCGCTGAGATGTTAGCGCAGAGATGTTAGCGCTGAGATGTTAGCGCTGAGATGTTAGCATGGAGGAAATAAAACTGTTGGTTTAAATCTGTCAGAACCAAGCAGCTAGCAAGAAGCTGTTAGCAAGAAGTGTTTAGTGCTGCACTGCTAGCAGCGATGGGCTAGCATACATAGGTTTGACCAATCTGTGGTTTTTCCTCAGCAAAGCAACAATTATTTTTGTTATTTTATTTTCTTTGTATTAATTAGACTACTTTGGAACGAGTTGAACTGAATTGTTTAAGTGCCTTGAGAAGACGTTTGTCATGTTTTGGTGCTTTATAAATAAAGCTGGATTGAATTTAAATGAATAATATATATGTGTGTTAGCATAAAAATGTCAGAGCTGGACTGTTTGTACAAGATTGTTGGAACAAAGCTGTTAACGCAAATGTGTCCTGAACTTCCAGCCCAGCGCTAATTAGCACAGCGCTAATTAGCACAGCGCTAATTAGCACAGCGCTAATTAGCACAAAGCATGAAGCAGTTAGCATGGTGCTGTTTCCAAAGTTTCATCATTTAAGTTGTTCAATCTATTTTTAACTACTTTCAGTCAGGAGACTTTCATCATCTACACTGATCATCAGGAATTCTTCGTTTCCTCTTCGATCGAATCCTCCGGCAGATTCCCATCGGCTGCGGTCGTGTAGGTCTGAGTCATCCGAGGCTTATCGCTACCAAGCAGCTCTTCATAATCACGCCCCAGTAATGGATGGAAAAACCCATCGATTCATTCTGCCAATTTCCGCAAAACTATTGAGTTAAACGCGGATGGAAACCAAGTCTGGTTTCTGGGCGGGAATGGCTGCCAGGATTCCGGCCTAACGAGTTCGTGTTTGAGATGTTTTTGTGGTCGTAGTGAGTTTTGGGGCTGAGATCAGCTGTCACGCTCAGATGCACGTTGGTTATGCAGAGGTGTGAAGATTTCTGCAACGCGGCTTCATCCAGTTCTGGGTCGTCCAGCACCCAGCTGACGCGTTAATCCTCGTTAAACCCCAGCTGCATCGTAGTTGACGGAAGTTTGCTCCCAGCAGCGACTGACAAACGCCGCCTGATGGTTTTAGAGCATTAGCCTCCTATTGGTTGGTGAAGCAGCAGATTTTGTTCATTAAAACAGATTTCTGCTGAGATCATGGTCTTTAATTAGCAGAGCAGGAGGCTTTCAGCCCGGCTTATTACAGAGTCACACTGAGCGAGCGTGTTTGGGTTTGGCCTGATGTCTTCACGTCTCTGCCAGTAAGAGCTTACAGCTGTGGTGGTGGAGGACCAGTTTTAGACCCCGGGAGTGATGACGTTTGACCCACTCATGGCTGTGTAACAGGCCTGCACAGGGCTGGTCAGGGTTCAGGTTCAGGTTTAGTTTAGGATCAGGGTAGGAGTAGGAGTGTGTCTGTGACCCAGAAGTTGGTTGTGGTCTTGGACCTCGTCCAACAAGCCAACCTCAACACCACGAGCACCGGGTCGGCCAACGGGGACGGAGACACTTTGGAGGACGTCCACCAAAAACTCAAACGTCTCTGCTGATACGAGGGAAAACAAAAGGAGAGTGGAAGACACGTAATAAACACGGAGACGATGAAAACCATGGAGACAGAGTGACAAAAAGAGAGGTAAAGGTGGACCCCAAAGAAATGGAGTGTAAAACGACAACAGCACCGGCGCTGATTCCCAGGACTAATCGGGATCCTAAGGAATATTCATCCAGACTGACGTCCACCCGGCTCCTGCTACCGTCCAAATGGCACATCAAAAGGACTCCAGGTTCATGGTCCCCGGACAGCTCAGTGGGCCGCGGGGCGCCCTACACAGGGGCTGTCGCCCTCGTGCAGGCGGCGCAGGTCCGAGTCCCGGCCTGTCCCCCTGTCCTGTGTGTCCCCCCTGAATAAAGGCCACTAATGCCACAAAATCGATTTCTGAGGGGATTTAAACAGAAAAACGATCAGACTTTCCTCAGAACCCGAATGTTGTTGAGCTTCTCAGTTTCAGAACCATCAACTGCAGAAGAAGAACTGGAGAAACCTCGTTGGACGTCAGCAGACTCATTGAGAAGTGACGCCGCTTTTCCTCGTATGCGCAGCGCCATGTTGTGAATGGGAAGTCAGCTGGGACACACCCACCTAATGTCAATCACTGCTCTATGTTTTTGCTGTTGCTTCCTGTGATGCTGATTTTTGTCATTTTACATTCATTCGTGTCCAAAAGTCCAAGAATCCTCTTTGAAGTGTTCCCATGGAAACTACATCTGCTCCGCTGGGACCTTCTGTGACGAAGACATCCAACACTGGTCGTCCTGTTAACTAAACCGTTAACAGTTGGATTCGTGGTGAATCCGCGAAACCGTGAAACCACGGCCCGGCTGACTTCAGGTGCCAGCAGACTTCCGTTGTTTGCACCATAGACTGTCAGTCAAAGGACCACGCCCCTAATTATGAGGTCAGTGACTCACTGTTGGATCCAGACCCTAGTGGTCAGTGGAGGAAGTGACCCTAGTGGTCGATAGGGGAGGCACAGGTCCGGATCCAGATCCTGGTGGTCAGTGGAGGATCTGCGGGTCCGGATCCAGACCCTAGTCATCGGTAGGGGAGCCGCAGGTCCAGATCCAAACCCTAGTGGGCGGTAGGGGAGCCGCAGGTCCAGATCCATATCCTAGTGGTCAGTGGAGGAACTGTGGGTCCGGATCCAGACCCTAGTCATTGGTAGGGGAGCCACATGTCCGGATTCAGACCCAAGTGGTCAGTGGAAGAACTGCGGGTCCAGATCCAGACCCAAGTGGTTGGTAAAAGAGCCGCAGGTCCAGATACAGGTCATGGTCCTCGCTAGAGGACCTGCAGGTTTCCTTCCAAGTCGTTATTGTCTCTCGTCAGTCCTGATGTCAGCATGACTCTTTAGCTTAAGTACTGTCAAAAGAGATCACAGTTGTTCCTTTTTGTTCTTTTTTTATATACTATTTTAGGTGTGATGTAGAACCTCCAGGAGGCAGAACTCATGAGCCAAGTTCTTGTTAACTTCCCAGGATTTATTCATTTATTTATTATGTTATTTCTGCCTGTGGCATGATGGGAAAATCATCTTGAATAACACATACAACCTGTTCTCAACGTTTTTATCAAACAAATCAAACAAAGAAAATATTAGATGGAGAAATGTGAGCCTGCTGAGAGTCTACTTTTAGATTTATGACTCATTTGTTCCCTGGTTCACTGGACATCACGGTGAAAAGGTGCTGTAGAAGAAGAAGCACCGATCTTATCCTGAAAACACATGAATGCACAGAGAAAAACACGGACAAGGACGTACTGATTTCAAGAGTTTGAAAAAGTTACAGTTCCACTACAGACCAGCAGGGTCTGGATCAGACCTGCAGTTCCTTCACCGACCACCAGGGTCTGGATCAGACCTGCGGTTCCTCTACTGACCAGCAGGTTCTGGATCAGACATGCGGTTCCCCTACCGACCACCAGGGTCTGGATCAGACTTGCGGTTCCCCTACCGACCACCAGGGTCTGGATCAGACCTGCAGTTCCTTCACCGACCACCAGGGTCTGGATCAGACCTGCGGTTCCTCTACTGACCAGCAGGTTCTGGATCAGACCTGCGGTTCCTTCACCGACCACCAGGGTCTGGATCAGACCTGCAGTTCCTCTACTGACCACCAGGGTCTGGATCAGACCTGCGGTTCCTTTACCGACCAGCAGGGTCTGGATCAGACCTGCGGTTCCCCTACCAACCACCAGGGTCTGGATCAGACCTGCAGTTCCTCTACTAACCAGCAGGGTCTGGATCAGACCTGCGGTTCCTTTACCGACCAGCAGGGTCTGGATCAGACCTGCGGTTCCCCTACCAACCACCAGGGTCTGGATCAGACCTGCGGTTCCTCTACCAACCACCAGGGTCTGGATCAGACCTGCAGTTCCTCTACTAACCAGCAGGGTCTGGATCAGACCTGCGGTTCCTTCACCGACCACCAGGGTCTGGATCAGTCCTGCGGTTCCTCTACTGACCAGCAGGGTCTGGATCAGTCCTGCGGTTCACCTACCGACCACCAGGGTCTGGATCAGACCTGCGGTTCCTTCACCGACCAGCAGGGTCTGGATCAGACCTGCGGTTCCTCTACTAACCAGCAGGGTCTGGATCAGACCTGCGGTTCCTTCACCGACCACCAGGGTCTGGATCAGACTTGCGGTTCCTCTACCGACCAGCAGGGTCTGGGTCAGACCTGCGGTTCCCCTACCGACCACCAGGGTCTGGGTCAGACCTGCGGTTCCTCTACCGACCAGCAGGGTCTGGATCAGACCTGCGGTTCCCCTACCGACCACCAGGGTCTGGATCAGCTGCAGGATTTCTGTGGTGAAATAAAAGTAAAATCATATTAATTAGCATATAGGGTTTGCTTAGGCTTAGTCAGCTCAAATGATGAGCTTTGTTGATTTTTTTTTTAAGCACTTCAGAGGCTTAAAACCGCTCTTCAGAACCCTGCAGGTGAATTCAGAGTGTTTCCAGTTGTCTTTGTTCAGATGAACCTGTTCTTATCAGCTCTTCTGCCGTGGCTGCTGCACAAGCTCAGGTCTCCGTGGCTGCTGTGGACATGAGTGGGTGTGTTTCCCCTCACGGCTGGAGACACGAGCAGGAGCCACCACTAAACCTGTAACTTGGCCTCAAACCAGCCCACACTCTTCAATCATGAACACTTACTTTTTTTGTTCTCAGAAAGGAGGCTCACCACCAAAATATGAGTTTTAATGTGTGTACAGGACGAGTGAAACGTGCACACGCCTGTGGCCGCGTTTCACTGTAAGAGCGTTGCAGTCAGACGCTGCGCTGACACGTCGGTTCACACTCTGACGTCCACACCTAACATGTGTGTTTGGACTGTGGGAGGGAGCCGGAGTACCCGGAGGGAACCCACACGAGCACGGGGAGAACATGCAAACTCCACACAGACTCCCGCCGGGGAATCGAACCAGGAACCTTCTTGCTGAGAGGCCACCGTGTCGCCTGCATTAAAGATGTAACAAATCATGTTGTTGTTTTTTTTAAATAACAAAAATCAAGATGTCCTTCAAAACAAATCTATGTGATTACACTGGCACACGTGCGTCTGCACCTCGTCTTCAGGTTACAACCTCAACAGCATCCTGGTTGCCATAGTTACGCCAGAGACAGTAATGACAGGGCCAGCAGTCGCAGCCAGGTAAGCGGCGAGCTGACGGGCTGAGAGCATGTGACTGCAGAGACGTTTGACTCGTGGCTTCTAATCACATCTGGGCAGATTACAGAGCAGCAGCAGGGAACAAGTCTGAGGGCGTCGATGCCTCACAGCCACGTTAACAGATGATCACAGAGTTGACACGGCGATGAGCGAAGCCGGGTCGCCGTTTGTGAATATTTGCCTCCTCTTACTCATGCAGGCTGTGTACAGTCAGCCAGAAACACTCATCGAAGGGAAAGTCTGCAGTCTGATGATCGGGAACATCTTCATCCATCAAAAGACTGGATGAAGTGCACCTGGATCAGGTGTACTCGTGAACGCCACACGAAGAACTGGACAAACCCTGCATGACGTCACCCACAGCTTTTCTCAAGAGTGTTTTGAAGCCTCTTGTTTGTTGTCATGCTGTAAATATGTTTATGTCTGCTGTGAAAATGGAGACTGAGCACGATGTCGATGGAGGCTGGCCGTGGGCCCCTGGTGGCCAGGTGAGGAGCTGATTTCTTCCTGCTTCCTTGTTTTTCAGAGTTTGTGTGTTATTGGCTCCAGATGCACACCTCGGTCAGAGCTTTAGAGAATGATGACTCACAGCAGCAGTTATCTGTCAGCTGTTTTCTCTGCGTTTGAAAAGGTCAGACGGCTGGGTACTCAAGACAAACACACACTCAGAAGTATTTTCCACTGCGCTGGTTTATTATTTCTCAGGCTTTCAACTGAAAACAAGTGTAGACTTCTCCGTCTGTGTCTAATCTCTGTCTGTCGTCCCTTCATCATTTTCTGTTTTCCTCCATCTTCTCTTTCTCAGCCCAACTCTCTACTATCTTTAGCTGCAAGGACATTTCCAAACAAAGTTGGGACTCTGCAGCAATCATTTTCAAACCCCATAAACCCACAACGGAAAACAGAAAACATGAAATGTTTAAAGTCTCACATTTCATCATTTTATGAGCAATGTTAGCTGGGAACACCTGGAGGAACATCTGCATCTGCTGAGCTTGATGATCAACAGGTCAGCGACATGATGAGACTCCTAAGTAGAGACGAAGGGAGATTCACCAATCTGCGTCAAACTTTGAGAATAATTTTAGAATAATATTCTCCAAGTTTGAGCAGGTATGGCCTGGCCTCCCTTTCCGGATGCACGTCCTCTGGTTCTTCTGGGGTAATCGCTCCAGAGTTCTGGGTCTGCCCCACAGCCTTCCACAAATGAGGCAGGTCTGAAGCACCTTCCCTCTGAAGCCTCCTGACCAGGAGCTGGCTCCTCCTCCTGTGGAGGAACGTGGACTTGAGGGACCTTCCATCTTGACTAACCGGACCTGTTGCCAGTCTTTCATCTCGAGTGCTATCAACTACGACTCGACTGCTGAGGCTGCTACCGTTGCTCAGTTGCTTGGCCGTTGCGCTTGGTAGATGCGAGAGACTGAGACCAGTCCGCAGATGAACCGAGCCCAGTATGAGGAACCTGTGAGACATCTCGGAGGGTTTGTGGAGAGGTGTACGGTCTGTGGCATCAACGCGCAGCTCTGCTGGACCCGGCGGAGAATTCCACGGAACCACTAGGAGACTACTGTCTCCGGTCCAGAGACATGACAACAGCGACTCATCTGTCCAGTTTGAGCAAACAAGAATAAAGCAAAGAGCAGAAAGGAAGGTCAGATCACTTTGTCTCATCTTACTGTCCCTTCTGGGACCACTTAAATCATCCATCCATCCATTATCTATACCCGCTGTATCCGTTTCCGGGTCACGGGGGTCTGTCGGAGCCTATCCCGACGCATATCAGGCGAAAGGCAGGGGTACACCCTGGACAGGTCGCCAGTCTATCCAGGGCCACATACAAACAACCATTCACACTCACATTCACACCTAGGGAGAATTTAGAAAGATCAATTAACCTACACTGCATGTTTTTGGACTGTGGGAGGAAGCCGGAGTACCCGGAGGAAACCCACGCAAGCACGGGGAGAACATGCAAACTCCACACAGAAAGACCCACCGGGCCGGGAATTGAACCGGGAACCTTCTTGCTATGAGGCAACAGTGCTGACCACTAAGCCACCGTGCTGCCCCACTTAAATCATTTTAACTCTAAAATGAGAACAAACACACAAAAATACTGCTAAGAAAGACAAAAGGACCACCAGAAATGCAAAATGACCACAAAGAGAAAGAACTTCTCCAGAAAGAGACACAACACACAGACACAAACCAACCACAGCGATACAACATGCAGGCCATCATTTGATCCTGCTGATGCTCAACAAAGAGCATCTCCACGCTGAAGCGAACAGACAGCAGCTGAGACGCATTCATGCAGTGAATCAGAGTTCAGGGGGAAGACGAGACGTCCTAATCGAAAGCAGCAGGCGGTCGGACCAACGTGCTTTCATGTGCCATTGTTAACAGAGAGGATCAGCTCTGCTGGGGAACAAATCTGTAACTTCATTTTCTCCCAGACGACGCGGTCTGACTCTAAAGTCCATGAGGTTCTGATGTTGCTTTAGCCAGTTTAATACGGTCCTTCTCCAGATGGGGAGTCCACAGGGGGGCAAAGCTTGTTTGGGCTGTGCCTGGCTGGACCCCACCGCCTACGAGCCCTTCCTCCTCCCAGCAGAGGTGTTTTGGGCCTCTCCAACCAGGTGAAGGCCCTGAACTGTTGAAGAGATTATTTTTCTTGGCTGAACTGGGAACACTTCAGCACCACCTGAAAGGTGTCTTGGGAGATGGAGGTCTGGGTTTTTCTACTTAGACCGCTGCCCAGATAAGGAAAACTTCATGGAATCATGTTGGCTGGTTCAGAATCAAGATTGTAAAGGAATACATCTCAATGTGTTTAGACATCCATCAGTCAAAGTTTAGTGCTCTGGCTGCTCTCGGTGGAGGACGATAAAGACACAACCCACGATCCTCAGCTACGTTACTGAACAGGGTCTCCATGGAAGACGTTTGCCAAAGAGCACCACAACAATTTCTAAGTACTACAGGAAATATTATAAATAACATCACATTTACAGTCAATGATCAAAACATCAACCCAACAGTGAAGCACGGTGGAGGAAGCATCATAATCTGCACATGCTTTACTGCCTCAGGACCTGCGCTACTTCCCATCATGGAAAATGAATCCTGAAGTTTACCAGACTCTTCTTCAGGATAATGTCAGGGTGTTTGTCCAGCAGAAGCTGGCTGATGTAGGACAGTGACTCTAAAGATGGACGTAAATCCACCTCAAACTGGCTTCAAAACCACGCCCTCAGTGTAAAACTAGAGTTAAAATAAGAGTGTTTGCTGGAATCCTGCATGTTTCTTTCATGAAGAAGACTGTTTCTGCATCTGAATACGTATGGGGGTTGTTTTGGATAGTGTTGATGTATAGGTTAGTATATAGGAGAGTTTAAAGATGAAATCATTATCTTCATCCAGCCATAGGACACATGAGGTGTATAGTCCTACATCAGCCAAAGATGCTGAGTTAAAGTGTAAAGTGTGAGTAGGAGAAGGTGGAGACACTGAAACAGAAGAAAGGCCAGAGGAATAAAGACGGGATGTGTATCGGTGTGTCGGAGGAGGAAGGGGGCTGGAAAACTGAAGGCACTTGTGTTTCTGTGTTTGTGATGTGACGCGATAGGAGGACTGTGATTTTTTTAAAGCCGTTCCCACGACACCAAACGACCTCTCACTCCTCCTCTCCCAGCCTATAAATGGCTCGTCTGGTGGCGTTTGGGTGACCAGTCAGACTTAAAAAGGACAAAGAGAGCAAGGCCGAGGGTGAGATGGGGAGAAAAATGACAAAAAGAGAAAAATATTCCAGAGAAACTGAGAGAGGAAGGAAAAAATGCCATTAAAGGAACTTTCTCTTTTTCTTTCCTGGCAGAGATCATGTTAAAAATCAAAGAAAGATCCTGCACACTGCTGCTGCAAGGCGTCACCATTACAGACAGAAAGAGCACGTCTAGACTAAGAAGAACGATATCTCTGATAGAGTTCTGTAAGAACGGGTGAATGCGACTTGTTCCACCAGCTGTCGTTTCAGCTGTGGCATCGCTTGTTTCAGATGAAGGACGTCAGAAATGTGGACAGCTGGGAGATCTGGTCACAGTCAATGCAAGCCCATGTCAGTTGGCGTCCCAGGATAATGACGGAGCCCAGCAGACCCACAGGTCGGAAGGCAGCTTCAGCTTGTCGAGGGACCCGGCGGGGCAGAAGCTGTCCTGGTCTTATACAATCTATGGTTTCCTATTCATATATTCACACAAACACACTCACACTGCAATGTTTCGATTGTCTGTACTCCAAAGACAGCAGCAGTTTCACAATGATGCCCCAGGGAGCATATAAGAGGCCACACGGAGTTCAACGTCCTGTCCAAGGACAGTTGGACGTGTGACAAACTGGTCGGACGATGATCTGCGTTGAGTCTCAGACAAAGGTAGGGCTGTTCACAGCAGTTGCTGTAACTTACTGGAGTGTTGGGTCTGGGTTCATATCCACGTTTTCAGCTGATGGTTCACCTGTGTTACCCACCGCAATTCATGTGATGAACTGACCAAGTCAAGTAACAGACATTCTTCTTACTTCCACATTTAACTCAACTCTGAAAACTGGATCTAACTCCTTGATTGCAGCTCTGTTTAATTTGAATTGTAAATGTGGTACTGCTGGAGAGAGGAAGCTCGGTTTTGTCTGTGCAGCACTGAAAACAGATGTCATATTTATGGAAATTATAGCCAAGGGGAAGGGGGTAAATATTGAAGAAAAGGGGGCCCAAGACAGAACCCTGGAGCACACCAGTGGTTGCGGGGGACGGATGGAAATGGAAAGCTGTAAAACAGATAAACTGGGTGCCGTTATCAGATCAGATCAGTTTAACAGGGCAGCATCCAAACCAGCTTAGAGAAATGTTTAAACCGTTAGTACAGTCCCTCAGCTGTGTAGTCCTCTCAGTGGAGGGCGGTCCAACCTGCCACCAGATGCACCATCTCACCATTCACCACCAGATTAAGCAGATGTTTCTGGTGGCACATATATGTGAGGTCATTTCCTTCTAGACCTGCCAGACATTAGTGGACCAAATGAATCCAACTCTGTTGTTGTAAAGACATGTTTTTGGGGCAGTCTGCATCTGAACATGGCAGCTGGAATATTGTGATTGGACAGCTGACACAGTTTCTACTAGTTTGCTTAATATCCTTCAGCTTGCACGAGTCTGTTCGATTCTCCAAAGATATCAGTTATAATGATTATTAATGAGGCTGCAGAGACATGGAATCCATGGGTTTTGGCGTTTGTCTGTAACACATGCTGGCTGCCAGCCCTCAAACCTTTTCTCTGCTCCGTGAGGCTCAACTCTTGGAAAGCAACACGCGATCTTGATAATTGTGCTTTTTCTCACAGCGGAGTGAGACTCACCTCTGCTCCTCCCTGTTACTTCAGTGATGTCAGTGATGGAGGATCTGAGCTCGCTCCTTCAGGGCGACGAGGCAGCTGACTCACCAAACAACCATCACTGTGTGCGCTTAGCTCCATATCTGGGAAATGAGCTAATATCGGAGTCTTCGGGGTCTAATTTTAGAGCTGAGTGTTTTATTGCAACACCAAGGACACGGCGAGTGCACACAGTCTCTTATCTCACACACACACAGTCCAGATGTTTCCTATTGGATGAGTCCAGAGAGACTGAAGCCGGGCTGAAGTCCGCCAGCTGGGCTCAAACTACCACACCAGAAACCCACCAAGAACCTGTCAGGAGCCATGGGAACCACAGCAGAGAGGATCCGCAGGCCGACATCGGCGGGCTTCCCGGCGTTCACATTTACGCTGCTTCAGCCGTCGGCTCAGACGTCACACTCAAGGACACCTCTAAGCCGTCTGGGTCTGACTCTGAAGTCTGCTGCAGCTTCATTTCCTGCTTCAAACCAACTAACTTGCAGGCAGTGAGTCATCGTTGAGACGCCTGGTGGACGTTCCCCTTGTGGGTCCTGCTCTCCATCGAGTGGAGTCGCCCGTCACAAACGCACACGTTCTCCGTCACACGTGGACTCAAAGTTCCTGAGTGGTACATTAACAGGAACACCAGACACACATTTACACATTTGTTGGAATCCTTCCCTTAAAAAAGAAGAAAACTGAAAAAGTAATAATAAATAATGATTTGCTAAACATTGAATAATAAAATCAAACATTACTTTTGAATCATTGAAAGATTGTCCTGGATCAAAGAGTTGGTTCTTCTAGAAAAAATGTCAATAATGTCTCCATGGTGACGTATTAAACTAAAGTGTGTCCTGTAATGAACATCTCAGGTGTCTTTAGAGACTGTATCTGCTGTGGAACATGGAGGAGGCCCGGTTCTGTTCTGGAGCTGCTCTGCTGCGTCTGGTTCAGGGGGTCTTGAGTCTGTGAAGACCATCAGGACCTTCTGGAGACAAATGTGCTGCTCAGAGTCAGGAAGCTTGGTCTCAGTTGCAGGTCCTGGGTCCTCCAACAGGATAACGACCCTAAACACACAACTAAAACCAGCCAAGAAACACTTAGAACCAAACTGGACTACTCTGAAGCGTTCTTCTATGAGTCCTGATCTACATCCTATTGAACATCTGTGGAAACATCTGGAACCTGCAGTCTGGAGAAGAAACCCTTCCTGAGACTTGACCTGAGACATCTGGAGACGTTTGTTCATGAGGACCAGGACACCTGTCCACAGGTGGACACGTCTCCCTGACAGTTACACTCAATACTGGGTTCTGAAGGTTGTGGATCTAAATATTAAGTTGAGGATCCACAAGTTTTGTTAGCTTTCCTTTAATTATTCTGACAAATAAAATTCAAACACAATATCTGTTTTCTATTAGTTGATTTTCAGTAAGTTGTTCATTTTTACTTTGTCAGTTTTGAGTAATTTCACTGACGGTTGTGGGTTTTCCTTTCTTTAACGGAAGGAAACCAACAAAAAACAAACTGACTGTTTGCAAGTTGACAACGTCTTTGAGGTAAAACTAAAACGTCTTCAAGAACCAAGAAAAAGAAGCCCTGTTGGCTTGATTGGAGCCGTATGAGTTTTGGGGAACCACCAAGGTTTAGTTGCAGCTTGGGTTGTTGGGGTGGTCGGTGATAATGTCCAGAAACGCCTGGATCGTGTTATTTTACCAGAACAGAACTTATGTTTCACAGTTTACATGGAAGATAATCTCCCAACAACCGACTACATGTGTGTAATATTAGTGAAACGCCCTCCTTCCACTCAAAGAGGCTGTTTACATCCCCTAAATGATGTGAGGAAGCCCCCACCCCCACCCCACCCCCCAGATATGAAAACCAGGCTGTTGGCTGACCTGATCTCACCCTTGAAGAATATGAGATGACGTTATGACGGTATATCTCTCCACATCATCACATACCGTGCTGCCAGGCCCCATTACAACTGTTTGCCCCCCACCAGGCTTCAACTCCCCCACAGAGCATTTTTTAAATACTGAGTGAGGGAGGAGTGTAGTGGAGTTGGTCCCGAAAGTCCTTTCTGTCTGCAGATGCTGGGTTCTCTATGAGACATGAAAAGCTCCAAAGTCCCTTTCAGCACCTTCATTCGGGTAAAATGCCTTCCAGGGTGCTCATTCCTGGCTCAAACAGTTCTTGAAGTACATCAGAGTATATGTACACAAACTGCAGCTGACATATTCAACACACGAGCAACTTTCAGGAAGCCTGAACACCCACCAGTCAGTCAGAAGAGAAGAAGGCCCCTCAGATGAGGCGGGTGGTCCTCAAGGAGTCCAAGTGACATTTAAACCGCGGAGCTACGAGAGCTGTACGGAGCTTTTATGTTCCTCCTCAGTTAAACAGATATAAAACCACCAACTGATGCCTAATTAGGGTTGTAGACCTTTGACTGAGCGTCTTTGGTGTCAAACAGCTAGAAGTCAGTTGAGCAGCTCTGACGTTCACCAGGGACGTTCACCAGGGACGTTCACCAGGGACCTTCATCAGGGACGTTCACCAGGGACGTTCACCAGGGACGTTCACCAGAGATGTTCACCAGGGACGTTCACCAGGGACCTTCACCAGGGACGTTCACCAGGGACGTTCACCAGGGACGTTCACCAGGGACGTTCACCAGGGACGTTCACCAGAGACGTTCACCGGAGACGTTCACCAGGGACGTTCATCAGGGACGTTCACCAGGGACGTTCACCAGGGACGTTCACCAGGGATGTTCACCAGGGACGTTCACCAGGGACGTTCACCAGGGACGTTCACCAGGGACGTTCACCAGAGACGTTCACCAGGGACGTTCACCAGGGACGTTCATCAGGGACGTTCACCAGAGACGTTCACCAGGGACGTTCACCAGGGACGTTCACCAGAGATGTTCACCAGAGACGTTCACCAGGGACGTTCATCAGGGACGTTCATCAGGGACGTTCACCAGGGACGTTCACCAGGGACGTTCACAAGGGACGTTCATCAGGGACGTTCATCAGGGACGTTCACCAGGGACGTTCACCAGGGACGTTCATCAGGGACGTTCACAATGGACGTTCATTAGGGACGTTCATCAGGGACGTTCACCAGGGACGTTCACCAGGGACGTTTACCAGAGACGTTCACCAGGGACGTTCACCAGGGACCTTCATCAGGGACGTTCATCAGGGACGTTCACCAGGGACGTTCACCAGGGACCTTCATCAGGGACGTTCATCAGGGACGTTCACCAGGGACGTTCACCAGAGACGTTCACCAGGGACGTTCACCAGAGACGTTCACCAGGGACGTTCATCAGGGACGTTCACCAGAGACGTTCACCAGGGACGTTCATCAGGGACGTTCATCAGGGACGTTCACCAGGGACGTTCACCAGGGACGTTCACAAGGGATGTTCATCAGGGACGTTCATCAGGGACGTTCACCAGGGACGTTCACCAGGGACGTTCATCGGGGACGTTCACAATGGACGTTCATCAGGGACGTTCATCAGGGACGTTCATCAGGGACGTTCACCAGAGACGTTCACCAGGGACCTTCATCAGGGACGTTCATCAGGGACGTTCATCAGGGACGTTTACCAGAGACGTTTACCAGAGACGTTCACCAGAGTTGTTCACCAGGGACCTTCATCAGGGACGTTCATCAGGGACGTTCATCAGGGACGTTCACCAGGGACGTTCACCAGGGACCTTCATCAGGGACGTTCATCAGGGACGTTCATCAGGGACATTCACCAGAGACGTTCACCAGGGACCTTCATCAGGGACGTTCATCAGGGACGTTCATCAGGGACGTTTACCAGAGACGTTTACCAGAGACGTTCACCAGAGTTGTTCACCAGGGACCTTCATCAGGGACGTTCATCAGGGACGTTCATCAGGGACGTTCACCAGGGACGTTCACCAGGGACGTTCACCAGGGACGTTCATCAGGGACGTTCATCAGGGACGTTCACCAGGGACGTTCACCAGAGACGTTCACCAGAGTTGTTCACCAGGGACGTCCATCAGGGACGTTCATCAGGGACGTTCACCAGGGACGTTCATCAGAGTTGTTCACCAGGGACGTTTACCAGAGACGTTCACCAGGGACGTTCATCAGGGACGTTCATCAGGGACGTTCACCAGGGACGTTCATCAGAGTTGTTCACCAGGGACGTTTACCAGAGACGTTCATCAGGGACGTTCACCAGGGACGTTCATCAGAGTTGTTCACCAGGGACGTTTACCAGAGACGTTCACCAGGGACGTTCATCAGGGACGTTCATCAGGGACGTTCATCAGGGACGTTCACCAGGGACGTTCACCAGGGACCTTCATCAGGGACGTTCACCAGGGACGTTCACCAGAGACGTTCACCAGAGTTGTTCACCAGGGACGTTCATCAGGGACGTTCACCAGGGACGTTCACCAGGGACGTTCATCAGAGTTGTTCACCAGGGACGTTCACCAGAGACGTTCACCAGAGTTGTTCACCAGGGACGTTCACCAGGGATGTTCACCAGGTCCAACCAGAGGACACCAGCTGAACTTCCTCTAGTTCACGGGCTTCTTCATCTCGGATCATTTCAGGACCCTCCCATAACCGATCACGTTCTGCCCCGTTTGACTACCTGCTGCTCAGTCAGCCAGTCGCTGGGTTTGGTCAACCTGCAGGTCGCTGGGACCGACCTACGGGTCCCTGAGCTCCGCTGGTCCTCATGTCTGGATTACCGTAGTTGTTATGTTGGTTCCGACCGGTCATCTCTCCGTCAGCTTCAGTTGCGGCCGCTTGTCTTGACCACATTATCTTCATCCTGCTGTCGCCCCACTGGCTTCCTGTCCGTTTTAAAGTTGACCTTACTCTACACTGCTCATCCCTGTAAATGGGACCGGACCGTGGCGATCCTGCTCCCTGTGGGACTGAGATGCAGTCTCTCCTGGATGGCTGAACTTTCCAGCGATCTTGGAGGGAGAGCCCAGACACTCTGCAGAGCAAACTCATTTCAGTGACTTGTATTGGAGATGCTGGAGATCATAGTGAGAGTTGGAACGTCAACCAGCCAACCGAGATTCCAATCCATCTGTTGATCTTCTGCCTTTCCCGACTGAGAACCATGGTCTCAGGTTTGGAGGTGTTGATCCTCATCTCCAACGCTTCACACTAGCTCCAGAGTCCATGTAAGACAAACGCATCTCCTTAGGAAGAGTCTCCAGGGACTTGACAACCATCACAACACCAATAAAGGGTTTTCATTCCAAGCTAAAGTGAGAGCTGGTGGTCTGGTCCTGACTGAGCTCCAGAGTCGGCAGTGGTGGTTCTGGATCTAGTTTTTTTCTGTTTTGTCTTCGTGCAGCTGAGTTTTAACCTCATTAGATCATCCATGTTTCAGGTTTCAGTCCCTGCAGATCTTCTACGAGATCTTTCAGCATTTCTTTCTTTGTTTTTGTTTCTTTGTCTGTATTTGACATACAGAGTTTTTAGTCATTTAGTCATCACCCTTTTACTTTATTATGTTAATATGTCACACATCAGACAGCTCTTTTGGACACATCTGGGTCAAATAATGAGCCATGCTTTACATTAAGATGCTTCTTCCACACTGGAAATGCTGTGACGGGATTTCAAATGTAAAAATGACCCAATGACCGTTGCCCTGGTTTCAGGACATTTGCTCAGAGGTCGTCGTGCCAACGGCCGCTCTGTCCCCACATGTGTTACACTTACATCCTGCTTCCTGCGTATTTTCTGGCGGTGGCTTTCCCAGCGTAATCCAATTGACCGCGTCTAAATGGACTAATCAGATTATCTCTTTCCGACCAATTCGAGCTCTGCGTCTCAGACAGATTCAGCTGATAAAAGCTCACTTTACATTTTTACTGTATTATAATCAGACCACAGTTTGTATTTGCATTCACAGGACACAAGTAAGGTACTGACAAGCTGGTGCTGTTAACCGTTTTACAGTGTAATCTCACGGCCAGAACGTCGGCATCTGGATGTGGGTTTTGGGGAGTTTTGACCTGAACGTGTCTCTCAGAGGAGCAGACTGGTTTTAAACGCAGGAAACATCTTCTGTACTTTTATAGTTTTAGAAGCAGAACAGATTTTTAGACTTTTATTAAGTGGATTCACAGTTGCAGGCTTGTTTTTTACATTCCCCTTTTAAAATATAATTCACTTCTTGATATATATTGATTGATTTATACAGATGCACCGGGCCCCTGTAGCCATGAGGGGGGTCCCCAAGATAGCAGCTCAGCCTCGACACATACAGTCACATCTGAAGCCAAGTGGCGGCTTTCGCTCGTTTACTGTATAAGTACTGGGCAAGTCCTCTGGGACTACAGCTGCCTTGGACACGCCCACCTTATGTCAATCAAAGTTAGCCTTGCCTCCCAGCTCATCAGAGTCCCCGCTGAGGGAGCTGAGGAGCTGCAAACTTTGATATAGACGTTAGATCGTTACATCCAGCTTGATCATCTGATTTAGTCTGATAGTTCAAATCCACATCTGATGAAGGTCTGAAAACGACTCGCAGTTGCTCCTCATCCGCTGGGTGACACAACTGGATATTTACCCAGTGCTGTTGCCCCCCAGTGCTGTTGCCCCCCAGTGCTGTTGCCCCCCAGTGTTGTTGCCCCCCAGTTCTGTTGCCCTCCAGTTCTGTTGCCCCCCAGTGCTGTTGCCCTCCAGTTCTGTTGCCCGTCAGTGCTGTTGCCCCCCAGTGCTGTTGCCCCCCAGTGTTGTTGCCCTCCAGTTCTGTTGCCCTCCAGTTCTGTTGCCCGCCAGTGCTGTTGCCCCCCAGTGCTGTTGCCCCCCAGTGTTGTTGCCCCCCAGTGCTGTTGCCCTCCAGTGCTGTTGCCCCCCAGTGCTGTTGCCCGTCAGTGCTGTTGCCCTCCAGTTCTGTTGCCCTCCAGTTCTGTTGCCTGCCAGTTCTGTTGCCCCCCAGTGTTGTTGCCCCCCAGTGCTGTTGCCCTCCAGTGCTGTTGCCCCCCAGTGCTGTTGCCCTCCAGTTCTGTTGCCCTCCAGTGTTGTTGCCCCCCAGTTCTGTTGCCCCCCAGTGTTGTTGCCCTCCAGTGCTGTTGCCCCCCAGTGTTGTTGCCCTCCAGTTCTGTTGCCCTCCAGTTCTGTTGCCCCCCAGTGCTGTTGCCCCCCAGTGCTGTTGCCCCCCAGTGTTGTTGCCCCCCAGTTCTGTTGCCCTCCAGTTCTGTTGCCCCCCAGTTCTGTTGCCCTCCAGTTCTGTTGCCCTCCAGTGCTGTTGCCCCCCAGTGCTGTTGCCCTCCAGTTCTGTTGCCCGTCAGTGCTGTTGCCCCCCAGTGCTGTTGCCCCCCAGTGTTGTTGCCCTCCAGTTCTGTTGCCCTCCAGTTCTGTTGCCCGCCAGTGCTGTTGCCCCCCAGTGCTGTTGCCCCCCAGTGTTGTTGCCCCCCAGTGCTGTTGCCCTCCAGTGCTGTTGCCCCCCAGTGCTGTTGCCCGTCAGTGCTGTTGCCCTCCAGTTCTGTTGCCCTCCAGTTCTGTTGCCTGCCAGTTCTGTTGCCCCCCAGTGTTGTTGCCCCCCAGTGCTGTTGCCCTCCAGTTCTGTTGCCCTCCAGTGTTGTTGCCCCCCAGTTCTGTTGCCCTCCAGTGCTGTTGCCCTCCAGTTCTGTTGCCTGCCAGTTCTGTTGCCCCCCAGTGTTGTTGCCCCCCAGTGCTGTTGCCCTCCAGTGCTGTTGCCCCCCAGTGCTGTTGCCCCCCAGTGCTGTTGCCCTCCAGTTCTGTTGCCCTCCAGTGTTGTTGCCCCCCAGTTCTGTTGCCCCCCAGTGTTGTTGCCCTCCAGTGCTGTTGCCCTCCAGTGTTGTTGCCCTCCAGTGCTGTTGCCCTCCAGTTCTGTTGCCTGCCAGTTCTGTTGCCCCCCAGTGCTGTTGCCCGTCAGTGCTGTTGCCCCCCAGTGCTGTTGCCCCCCAGTGTTGTTGCCCTCCAGTTCTGTTGCCCTCCAGTTCTGTTGCCTGCCAGTGCTGTTGCCCCCCCCCCCATGTCTGGCTCTGTGGCGCAATGGACAGCGCATTGGACTTCTAGGAAACCATGAAAGGAGGCATTCAAAGGTTGTGGGTTCGACTCCCACCAGAGTGGCATCTTGTTGATTTCAGCACATCTGCAAATAGCAGATTCTGACACAAATCAAGGTTGTATGGCCTTCAGGTTCCTGACTGAAGGCTTCTATTTATTAAAATGGATTATACTACTTTTTATATTAATACTTTTCAAAGGACGTTTTACAACATTCCCACCTTCTGGAACCCTGCTGGACCCTCCCATCTGCTGGAACCCATTTCCGTTTGACAGTACCAACCGTCTCTGGAAGCCGTTGGACAGGTATACAATCAAATCAGAGGAACTAAGCACGTAGGCGGAGCTACAACCACACTGGTAGTGATGGAGTAGGAACGCTGGTGAGTGACTGCTGAGGGTTTTGCAGTAAAGACATGTTTGTCCAAGGTGTTTCAGGAATTGTGTGGTTGTGATTGATTTCTTACGTTCTGTACTGTGGGAAGAGTTTGTATGAGGTGAAAGTGTCTGGGTACCCTCCTGGCAGACCCAGAGGAAGGTGCAGATCTGGACTCTAATGTGGGTGTCGCCTCCACAACCAAACCGGGCCGGCTGAAGCTAATGGATGGATCCCAACTTTCATATTTCTAAGTATTTAGTGACACATTTGGACATTGTCACATTACACAACTTTAAGAAACAATTTCTTTAAATAAAAACCTTTACCGTTTCAGTTAACGGATCCATCCATCCATCCATCCATCCATCCACCCATCCATCCATCCATCCATCCATCCATCCATCCATCCATCCATCCATCCATCCATCCATCCATCCATCCATCCATCCATCATCTTCTATATCCGCTTCATTCTTTGCAGGGTCACGGGGGTCTGCTGGAGCCTATCCCGACTCTTTATAGGTGAGAGGCAGGGGTCCACCTGGACAGGTCTCCAGTCTATCGCAGGGCCACAGACAGAGACAAACAACTGTGCACGCTCACACTCACACCTACGGGCAATTTAGAATAATAAACTTAGTATGCATGTTTTTGGACTGTGGGAGGAAGCCCGGGAGAACATGCAAACTCCACACAGAAAGACCCCCGCCCGAGACCCGAACCAGGACAGTTAACGGACAAAAATCCAAATCAAGAGTCCAGTCAAATCAGGAAAGGCTCTCAGAGAGTAGCATGTCTTTAAAATGAGGTTCAAAAGAGCTCATCAGTCTTCAGTCTCTGCAACAAATAAAAGTCCTCTGCTGAAAGGATCTTAAACAACATTTGAGCTCACATCACTAAAAAGTCCGATAGTGAAGACAAGAGGCCTTGAAGAGCTTCAAAAGTAAAAAATGAACGAGTTCAGGGGTGCCTAGAAGAATAAATAAATACAGTAAAAGACTGAACCACTGTGAGCTATACTTCCATCTGCTGGTTCCTACACAACACAACAGGCTGAAGTCCAGAGGAGCAGTCTGGGGGACTTCATTCAATAAACTTGAAAATCTTTCAGATCTACCTGGTTTTTAGCTTAGGGTTTGACTGATTACTTGGTAAACCGGTAATCAACTGGGATCCACACAGTTTATCCATTTTGCACCCTGGGCCTATTTAGTCCACTGGTGTCCCTCGTTGGATCCATATATTTGACCCACATAAGTTTAATGGACCTTTGAGGTCCATAATTCTGGAGCCATATTCAAGCAGTATTCAAGCTCAGATCCAGTCAGTACCCAAGTAGCCGACTTTTAATCCAGATATGACAAACATGGAGGTGCTGGTTGCATGTTTGTGCACTAGTTGAGGTAGATGTGTGGTCAGAATGCAGCTTTCTGCTGTGTACAGGTCATCTGCAGCATTATTTCACCACCAGCATCATCTTCTACACCAGCAGCAGCATCTTCTACACCAGCAGCCTGGCTTCTGAAGCAGGGGAACATCTTCCTGACTGTCACCCTGAAGGGATGGTGAAGGTAGAAGAAGAGAAGGGGGTCGAAGCAGACGTGCAGAACGCTCAGCAGCAGCGTCGACTCCTTCCCCAGGAACAGCTGCTTCTTGGTTTGGCAATCCGTGATGACTTTGGCTTGGGCCAGCGTGTACGGCGTCCGCACCACATGGTAGGGAACAAAGCTGAGGATGTAGGCGAATGCCATAGTCGCCACACTGACCACCACCTGCCTGGCGTCCACCCAGAGTCTGGCGTCGCCGCGACTGTGCAGGAGCCGTTTGAAGGCCAGACCGCTGGAGACGAGCACGGCGGCGGAGGCATTGAGGAACAACGCCGTGCAAAGGAAGACGGCAAGGGTGTGCCAGTGGAGACTGATGTCCTTCTTCAATGATGAGCAGCTTAGGTATCGCTGCGCCTGGAATTTACAGGTGACACATTTACAGGGTCAAAAATGTTAGCCCGTGGAATTTAATGGTTTCCTGTATTCATTTATCATAACATGTGTCTGACTCTT
Organism: Xenentodon cancila; assembly: GCA_014839995.1. Lineage (NCBI taxonomy): Eukaryota > Metazoa > Chordata > Actinopteri > Beloniformes > Belonidae > Xenentodon > Xenentodon cancila. Next base: position 31,636,617 of record CM026201.1, read on the forward strand.
AGTTGCAATGATAAACCACACAATTATAATTTCTCTATAAAGTGTATTTTCGTTTCCTGGAATTCCTCCTGGCAGCAATGACTTTCAGTATCTCTGGATTAGAGCTGCACAACATTCAGGAGCAATCTTGGACCGTTCCTCGTTCCAGGACTGTTTCAGACCCATTCGTAGGATGTCTTGAACCCATTCCACAGCATCTCTGGTGGTTTAAAGCCTGGACTCTTACTGGACCACTCCAGAAAGTTGATTTTCTTTCTTTGGAGATTTTATTTTCATGTTTCTAGTTATTGTGCTGCTCCTTCACTTACCTTCTACTGAGCTTCAGCAGGGGGACATACACCCTGGTTTTATCCTGGATGAGATATTGTTTAGAACTTATTTATCTCTTCGTTATGGAAAGTGGTCTAAGGTCTGGCCTAGGTTTTTTTGTCAGCAAAACAGGATTGTTCAATCACCATGCCTCACCACTAGAATGATGTTTGTGAAGAGCAGCAGCTTCCTTTATGATATTCTACCATGCACATCCTGCCAGTTCAATGACTCCTCCATGGTGGAGATGTTTTTGGTTCCAGTGATGTCTTCAAGCCTTAAGCTGCTCCTTGCGGGTTCTTCTTGATCTCATTAAAGATTCTGCATTGTGTTTTTAGGGTCATCTCACCTGGATGTCCACTTCTGAAAAGAGAAGCTGAATGCCTGAACACTGACATGACTTTGCATCTCTTATACCAGGATTTGTACGAGGAGCTTTTAAAATTGTAATAATTAAAGCACTACTTTTGTGATGCCGGTTCCTGCTGCAGCTGCTGCAGTTGCTGCTGATATTTTTCTGACAGAACCAGACTCCAGATTTGTTGCACTCAGTTTCAGATGCAGTTGCTCCTTTGAGAAAGAGGGTCTCTAACCATAGGAGCTAAACTCCCTGGTATAATTCGCATATAATATGCTGAAAAAAAGATAGTCTTACACTATATAAAAATGCCCTTCACAAAGCTAGAACAGCTTATTATTCAGTGTTAATAGACGATAATAAAAATAACCCACGTTTTCTGTTCAGCACTGTAGCCAGGCTGAAAAAAAGCCACAACTCTGTTGAGCCGTGCATCCCTGCAGCTCTCAGTAGTGAAGACTTTATGAGCTTCTTTAGCAATAAAAGTGTCAGAATTAGAGAGGAAATCGGCCAGGCCCTCCCGGCAGTGGCTGTGGGCATTTCTTCAACTTCAGTGACTCCCTTATGCTCTGACCTGACTCTAGACTGTTTGGTTCCTGTAGACCTCCCTGACCTGACTCTGGACTGTTTGGTTCCTGTAGACCTCCCTGACCTGACTCTATACTGTTTGGCTCCTGTAGACCGCCCTGACCTGACTCTAGACTGTTTGGTTCCTGTAGACCTCCCTGACCTGACTCTAGACTGTTTGGTTCCTGTAGACCACCCTGACCTGACTCTGGACTGTTTGGTTCCTGTAGACCGCACTGACCTGACTCTATACTGTTTGGTTCCTGTAGACCGCCCTGACCTGAATCTAGACTGTTTGGTTCCTGTAGACCTCCCTGACCTGGCTCTAGACTGTTTGGTTCCTGTAGACCTCCTTGACCCGACTCTAGACTGTTTGGTTCCTGTAAACCTCCCTGACCTGAATCTAGACTGTTTGGTTCCTGTAGACCTCCCTGACCTGACTCTAGACTGTTTTTTTCCTGTAGACCTCCCTGACCTGACTCTAGACTGTTTGGTTCCTGTAAACCTCCCTGACCTGAATCTAGACTGTTTGGTTCCTGTAGACCTCCCTGACCTGAATCTAGACTGTTTGGTTCCTGTAGACCTCCCTGACCTGACTCGAGACTGTTTGGTTCCTGTAGACCTCCCTGACCTGACTCTATACTGTTTGGTTCCTGTAGACCGCCCTGACCTGAATCTAGACTGTTTGGTTCCTGTAGACCTCCCTGACCTGACTCTAGACTGTTTGGTTCCTGTAGACCTCCCTGACCTGACTCTAGACTGTTTGGTTCCTGTAGACCGCCCTGACCTGACTCTAGACTGTTTGGTTCCTGTAGACCTCCCTGACCTGACTCTAGACTGTTTGGTTCCTGTAGACCGCCCTGACCTGACTCTAGACTGTTTGGTTCCTGTGGACCTCCCTGACCTGACTCTAGACTGTTTGGTTCCTGTAGACCTCCCTGACCTGACTTTAGACTGTTTGGTTCCTGTAGACCTCCTTGACCCGACTCTAGACTGTTTGGTTCCTGTAAACCTCCCTGACCTGAATCTAGACTGTTTGGTTCCTGTAGACCTCCCTGACCTGACTCTAGACTGTTTTTTTCCTGTAGACCTCCCTGACCTGACTCTAGACTGTTTGGTTCCTGGCAACCTCCCTGACCTGAATCTAGACTGTTTGGTTCCTGTAGACCTCCCTGACCTGACTCTAGACTGTTTTTTTCCTGTAGACCTCTCTGAGCTGACCTCAGTCGTCAATAGATCTAAATCATCCCAACTCAAGTACTCAAAAATGTTTTCACTCTCATTGGTGCAACAATACTGGACCAGATCAACTTGTCCCTGGTCTTAGGATCCAAAATGCAGCAGCGCGAAGGCTGACAGGAATCAACAGGAGACCACGTCTCTCCAGAGTTCACTTCCCTCCATCGGCTCCCCAGAAAACTCAGAAACCAATTTAACATTTTTTTTACTTGTGTATAAAGTCCTAAACGTCCAAACTCCTGGTTTTCTCCAAGACCTGATGGTTCCTCATGTTCCTAACAGAGTTCTCCGTTCTCAGAGTGCAGGTTTACTCATAGTTCCTAGAAGCTCTCAGAAACTCTCAGTTCTCCAGTTAACAGATGATTATACTGATGGATCTGGTCTTTGGTTCCTTTGATGGTGTGTCTGTCTCTTCTCTCTACTTCCTGTTCTACCTGCTGGTCTTCAGCAGGAGGGTCCCCCCTTATGATCCAGGTCCTGGTCCAGGTTTCTTCCCCCTTATGATCCAGGTCCTGGTCCAGGTTTCTTCCCCCTTATGATCCAGGTCCTGGTTCAGGTTTCTTCCCTCTTATGATCCAGGTCCTGGTCCAGGTTTCTTCCCCCTTATGATCCAGGTCCTGGTCCAGGTTTCTTCCCCCTTATGATCCAGGTCCTGGTCCAGGTTTCTTCCCCCCTATGATCCAGGTCCTGGTCCAGGTTTGTTCCCTCTCAAAGGGAAGTTTTTACCTGCCGTTGTTTATGTAATAATTGATCGGGGTCATGTTCTGGTCTCTGGATCCTCCTGAAAACAATGTGTGTTGTAATAGATGCGGTATAAATAAAACTGAATTGAAATCCTCCAGCTGGGACATGTTAAGACGTTGTTGTCACCGTCTTTAGAGATTTGGGTTCAGTGGCCTCATTACTTCTTCCCCCTGCTCTGTGACCATTTAATGGGCGTGTTTAGTATTTGTGGGTGTGGCAGTGCTGACAGACAGCAGTAATTCAGTACCTGGACCTCCTTAATGGGCAGAGCCATATTGGGCACCATGATGAGCAGCAGCAGCACCCAGACGATCACCGACAGCAGCCAAGCGAAGCCGGCCTCCTGCAGCCGCAGAGAGCGCACAGTGTGGTGGTCCTGCAAGACAAGGGACACCGCATGAGACCACCGGCCCAGCTTGTAGTGTGTCGTCAGTCTCATCCTGATCTCAGGATTTGACCCCGTTTCCATCTTACCTGCAGGTAGCGGTTTATGATGAGGAATGCGAGGAAGGCGGTGGAGGCATACAGGCTGATGTAGATGGTAACGGCGCTGGCCTGGCAGTGGAACACCATGAGTTTCCAGGGCGCCACTCCGAGATCCTTCAAGATCTTGAAGGGCAGTGCGAGCAGCAGCAGGATGTTGGCCAGCAGCAGGTTGACCAGGTAGACGCTGGCGCTCTGCTGCTGCTGAGACACAACCAGACACGTGAGTCGCTGCCAGCCTTGAATATGCAAATAGAACAAACCCCTGGGAAGAATCAGTGCCAACCAACATCTGGAGATGAGAAACAGCCAAACGTCATGTTCCTCTTCATGGGGTGACCACGCCCCTTTTGGACAAAAACTAACTGTAAAACGGCTGGTGGCAAATTGGAAACACAAGTGGTGTCGTGCCAAAATGTTGCAGTATTGAGTTTTATCTTCAAATAAATAAATACTGGTTTGTGCCTTTGTTTACTTCCTCAAAGAAAGAAGGACAATAAGAGGAGAGATCTGTGGGACCTGGCTTGCTGTCACGTTAGTCGGACCTGAGTCATTTCCTCTTAGTTAACAAGAACTATTCTGGTTCATCTGGATTAAACTTTGATTTCCAGCAGATGAACCTGCCCTGGACGCCACTGGACAGATCTTCAACCAAGCTCGCTTTTCTGTTTCTGTTTGTGTTTGTGCTGCGGACATCTCCTGGCTCAGTGTGGACACCTCCAGTTTTCCCATCCGGCTCCTCAGATCATGTGACTCATGTCTCACCTCAGAGTTTCTTCCTCTCACTTCATGTTTCTTCTTCTCAGCTCATTTTCCACTTCACGTAACCTCCAACCATCTCGTGTACGATCTCACCTGAGTCTGTTTTGCCTCGTCACTTCCCCTGTCAGCTACAGTCACACACAAACGTTAGTGACACCGTTTGGTGTAAAAACAGCGTTTACCGTATCAGTAATTACAGGATAAAATGAACCAAAATCAAAACAACTCATGAGGGCAGTACTAAGTACCCCCTTACTGCTTCCTCTGGATTTAGCAGGTGTCATCATTGATGGAACTAAGCATCTGCGCGACCTCTATAAAAGCAGATGTTTACGCTCCTCTGAGGCATCCAGGTCACACAGCCTCGGGGTCCCCAGAGCTTCATCATACCTGGGCAGAGGTCCAGGCTAAGTTTGTCAATCTGAAAAAGGTCCAGGTCAACCTGGTGGGAGGGTTGGCTGGAGAAACTGACTGTTCTAGCTGGTACCAAGGAACTGCAGGTCTGGATCTGGACCCCAGTGGCCAGTAGAGTAGCTCCAGGTCTAGATCTTTACCCTAGTGGTCAGTAGAGGAGCTCCAGGTCTAGATCTTTACCCCAGTGGTCAGTAAAGGAGCTCCAGGTCTAGATCTTTACCCTAGTGGTCAGTAGAGGAGCTCCAGGTCTAGATCTTTACCCCAGTGGTCAGTAAAGGAGCTCCAGGTCTAGATCTTTACCCCAGTGGTCAGTAGAGGAACTCTACTTCCTAGTTAACTTTAAAGAGCAAATCCAGATGTTGCCTCTCATACCAAGTGTCAAGCACAGAGGTGGACGGGGGTTATTGGGTAGTAACAGTAGGTAAGAAACCTGAGGTGGGACCTTCAGAAAGCTGTCTAGTCAATGCCTAAAAACGTCAAACAGAAACAAAAGCAGTCCTACCGGAGCTCTGTGACTCCGGATGAAGGCCCACACCGACAGCAGGTTTCCAGGCAGACCCACGAGGAGGATGAGTATGTAGAGGACGGTGAAGGGTCCCATCTGGTCGTTGATGATGCACTGCGCCTCCTTGGCTGCTCCTCCTGCACTGATGTTGGACAGAGGCATCGTGGCGAGCTTCAGTAAAGCTGAGGCTGGAAAACAGAAGCTCCAGAGAAGAAGAAGCTTCTGCTGCAGATGTGATCGCTTTGCTGACGTGTTCAGGAAGAGCTGTGATTGTGGTTGGACGTGTGCTGCTCAGCACATCCAGTGTTGCTGTCTGCAAAACAAGAAGCGCTGTAAACAACCTGAAAGCCTGGTTTGGGTTTTCCTCCCAGGAACCACATACACCAGTACACAACACAATGTGATGCTCATTTAAAGTCTGTCTTTCACTGTCGTTGAAACAGACGGTTTAAACTGGTGCAGATTCTGAGCAGATGAAGATCTCTTCAGTTCGGTGGTGCTGAGGTCATGAGAAGCCTCAGGGTACAACGCGCTCTGTAGGTAATGTCATTTAAGAGGTCACCCAAGCGCCAACCATCCAACGGCCAGCTTTTGAGGTTCATCTGAACTAAGATTCATTGCAGTTCCTCAACTGACCACTGGAGGCCGGCTGCAAAAGCAAGTTAATCTCCTTTGACTCCCATTTTAAAATGTATGTACAGCAAAAAGCATACGCATAATTAGAGGTGTGGTCTTTTGATTGGCAGCCAGCACAGTCCATAGGTGGCTGTCTTCATCACTTGGTGTTTATGCTGTATTGACTTCTGAGCTGTGAATCAAGACCTAACAGACCATAATCATTCATGCTTTTAACAGATGTTTGTTGTTGTTGTAAACGTCACTAACAGACTGGTTTGGGTTGGTCTGGTTTCAGTTCAGCTGGTCCTGGTTTCAGTTCTACTAATGTTGTGTTTTGGATATTGTTTTTGTAGCAACACTTTAAGATATTTTATTATTTTTGTCGGTATGTATCTCACGATACACACCGAAACTGGACCTCTGCTTTTACCCTTCACTAGTTTCACTAGGAGCAGGGCTGCTGTCCCAGTTTGGGAGTTCAGGGCCTCGCTCAGGGGCCCGCAGTGATTCACTGTTGCTGCCAGCCAGGGACTCGAACCTGGGTCCTCCAGGCCCACCACTGTAACCTACTAGGCCATCACTCCCCCTTTAATCAGAATTAAAGTTTATTTTGTTGTTTTAAAGTAATTTAAATTAAGTCATGGGCAAATAAGTAAAAGCTTTTAAGGTTAAATGGGTAACTATGATTGACTTAAGGTTCAAGGTTCAAGGTTCAAGGTTCAAGGTCCAACATTCATGGCAATAAGAAGTTAAAAATAAGATTTTTGAAAAGGCCGGCGTGGACTTGAAAACATCTGTTTAGTAACACTTGGTGACAACATTTCTCATCAGACTCCTACAGACAGTCGCACGTTGAATGTCAGCGCAGCAAAAGCCGCCTCTGCTTGTCACTCGCAGTACCAGTAAAGGTTGAAGATTTTATCGGGCCAGAATCAGGAAATGAGGCTTCTTCTGGTGACACAGTGATGTGCACGCCCTCTGTGGCTCACGCACTCGTCTGGTTTCTGAGCCTCAGAGGAAACCTCATGTCTTGGTTTCTCCGTGTGGAGATTAAAGAAATCTCCACACATATTCATCAAATGGTCAAAAAGGATCCACAGTGCACTAAACACCTTTAGTAAGATCAACAGGAAACTCCACACATCTCTACAAACTTCGGTTTCCTGGGAGTTTTTAAGTCCAGCAGTGGAGGATTCTCGTAAATTCCCCTTCCGAGGGAGAAAAGTCAAACTTTCATCTCACTTTTGCTGTTGTGTGTTTGGAGATCTTCATCTCTGTCAAACTCCAGGTTTTCAGCCGGAGTCTCGGTTCAGCGCTATATTACCCATAGCAGACGCATTTGGGCCTAATCTGGGCCACTTGTGGGACTTCTAGTGTCTGTTGTGTGGGCCAGCTGTGGGCCAAGGTTCATGAACAAGTTCTGACACAGGGTCCGGCAAGAGCTGTGAAGGTCAGGTGTGGCCTGAAGACCTGAAGACCCAAAAACAAGAACTAAACCAAGAAAAACAGCCAAACTCGGACTTCAGTCTCCACTTTGGTGTTTCACCATCAACAAATCAGATTCCAGTAAAAACTCTATATTTATTTATTGATCTCTAAATTGAATTCCAAACTTTACATGTGTTACCTTTATTTGGATACCAGATTTAATCAAGTCCACCTTGGAGTTGCTCAGGTGTCGTGTCCTCAACACTAGACCTCATTCGGTACAGATTTAAGTTCGGTAGAAGAAGACGACACCTGTTTCCTCTGCTCCCCTCGTCCTGGTAGATGTTTTAACTTTTACGTAACCATCTCTTACTTCAGCCTCAGTAATTGTCCTCCTGTCTGAGTATAAAGATTCATTATTCACAAATGTTTGATCACCTGTCTGGAAAGGAGCCTGTTGTTCTTCTGGCCCGTCCTCCTGCAGGGTCTCGGACCACGTGTTAGATCTCCGGGGAAGCGGCAGGGGGCCTGCAGGTTCTCCTCAGCTCTCTGGGGTGCGCTTGATTCGTTGTGCTGCTGCAGATCATGTGCTCGCTGCTGCGGAAGCTGCTGGAAGGTGTTTTCCTGTCTGTCAGTAACAGCGTGACGCTATCATCAGGCTGACCACAGGCCACGCCTCCCAGGAGATGACACACACACACACACACACACACACTCTACGATGTTTCTGGCATTTCCAGCAAATGTGGGATGATTGAAGAGAGTTTCAGGCTGATTTATCATCTGTTTTTTAAGGTCACAGAGAAACAACCCGACGTTTACAGATTTGAATCTTGTTTATCAGATTCTTGCAGTAGAAAAATAGTCACATAAAACACCTTCAAATTAAATTTAAAAGGTTACAGAGAAAGGGTCCCCCTACTCCTCTGAGACAGGGGTCTCCTGGTCTGGAGTGGGTTTACTGCTAAGCCCTGCCCCCCTTAGTTACTGTTGCTATGTAATGTAAGAAGAGGTAAAATCAGTGTTGTTTTGATTGATTGTAGATCAAATGTAGACGTCCTCGTTGATCTTCTGACGTTAGGTTGGCAGTTTAACCCAAAACGGATATTCAACTTTGTGTAGTTTGATTTAGGAAACAAAGTAAAATAAACTCGACTGTCCATCCGCTCTGACACCTGGAATCAGGATTAAAGTACTCGGTATGTTTAGGGCATAAACTCCATCAGCAGAGGATCTTCCAGTGTTTTTGTCCTCCAGATGTTTCGGTCAAAAGCATTCGTTTGGCTTCAAGGCTCAGTCTGGTTAAACATGAGGGTCCTTGTTAGGTTTAGGTCCTCGTTCGGGATTCAGGAGTGAAGTAATGCCGGGTTCACAAACGAGGAAATACTTCGTCAGAACCTTAAAACAATAAGAAAACTGATAATTATTCAAGTGTTTTGTTAAATGTTATGTTACTTCTTGTGTTAAGATCTTTATCTTATAAAGTTCAAACTATATTCATGTAATTCAGGTTTATTTTTTCTCTATTTGTGGCTCTAATGCTCCACCATACGGAACAAAAAATGAGAACCCAGGAAATACAAATAAAATAAAATAAAATAAAATGAAGCTTTACAGTCATATAGAAATTACAGAAATTACAGAAGTCACAAAATATTTGCAAGAAAACCCAAAAGTGTAACGTTCATCTAAACCATCACACACCTTCAGGATTCTCTTTATTTTTAGAGAGGAAACGTTTAAACTGAGTCGCTGCGATCAGAAGAGGAAGCGTGAGAATGCAGCTTCCACTTTATATTGGTGAACTGTAAAGGCTCAGTCTTCTTCTAACTGGGTTTTAGATTCTTCCTTCTCCTTCTTTGCTGATGTCTTTCTGGCTGCTTCCACATGACAGCAGATGGTGCAGACTGGTGCAGCTCTACAATTTCAGGTTCAATAAGGGGTACTTACGATTGCTCGCATGATAATTTGCCTGATACTAAAATATTTTTAAAAAATTCTTTTAACAGATTTTTTATTGTATATTTTGAAACAAAAAACTCTCATTCTGGTCACAATTCAAATGTTTTCTGCTGTTTAAAGAAAATCTTTTGAAAACTTCATGGGGATGTCACTGAAGAGTTTTCTTTTCTTGTTTGGGGATATTCGTGTCATTCCTGTGCACCAGTAAGCAGTGGGATGATTTTATAGGAAATCAGTTGGGGAATAAGTCAGATATCTTTGTTCAGTGACTTCAGCTGTAATAAAAGGTTAGTGGAATTATGTCTGCAGTAGATGCTGCCCCCACTTGGGGTCGCCAAGGTTCAAAAAACCCCAACAAAAAACAGTCCAGGAGTCTGTCGCAAGCCTGAACATAGTGAGAAGCAACCAAGAAGTTGAAATCCTGGTAAAACGTATGTTTACGAAGGAGCTTTGCTGGTCTGATGTGATCCTGAAGGCAGGGCCGGACCGGAACGACACCTCAGCCGGGAGTCGAACACTCACTCAGGCCACCCCTACTCATCCATTGACAATGATATCTTTTAATCAGCTCTGCTGCCGATATTTAGCTGCTACTGATACAAAAAGTAAATCAAAATAAACAATCAGGTTTTTGGTCTATAAAATGGTGAAAAAATGTAAAAAATGTTGATGTTTCCCAAAGCTCAAGAAGACGTCCTCAAACGTCGTTTGAGAAGCTGCAATCAAAGAATTTGGACTCTTTATTCTTGAAGAAAAAAGATTTAAAAGTATTAGTCAATTATTAAAATAGTTGGCGATTAATTCAATAGCCGATTAGTCATCAATTAGTTGATTAATTGTTGCAGCTCTAACATCATCATATTTCATAGAAAATTTTAAACTTAATCCAACAACTTGTTTTTCTACTGTAGATTCCCTCGTATCTGTAGGTACTTCTGAGCTACAACCAGGCTGAGATGACCCTGCAGGTCCCCCTGAATGTGAGGGTTAGTGGAAACACTAATCAATAGTCTTCATGCCTACTGGACCCGCCATCTCCTGAAGAACCTGCATGTTGGTCTTCATGCCTACTGGACCCGCCATCTCCTGAAGAACCTGCATGTTGGTCTTCATGACTACTGGACCCGCCATCTCCTGAAGAACCCGCATGTTGGTCTTCATGACTACTGGACCGCCCCCCTACTGAAGAACCTCTGAAGAAGAAAAATGTTTGTTTGGATGTGGACAGATGTGGACAATATACTGGTCTGTGGACTGACTTGTAAAGCAAAGCTGCAGTATTAAAGTACCAACAAGTCAAGTAAATGTTTAATTTCATCCAGGTTCCACCAGGAAGCCCCAGATATGAGCTGCTGTATGCCAGTGGTTGGAATCAAGGTTGGAAAGTAGATTTAAGTTTTGGCAGGAGTTGGTACCAAGGTCGTTATTACAGCGTTATTACACAGGGAATCTCAACAGTCGTCTTCAGATGAAGGTTTGCAGCTTGTAACACGCCGATATCTGTCATTTATTAAACCTTAACTGACATGATATCGGGGACTAAACACCGAAAATAAAACTTTGTCATTTTGACCAATTAGTGAAAACTAACAAACACCAGTCTTTTCATTTGTGGGCGGTGCCAGTTTCTTCAGGCCAATTAGCTGCACCAAAGTAGTTTGCTGTGTTTTTTTGTTCTTGTTTTTTTTGGATAGTTAGGCTACTTAGAGCCCAGGCCACAGGGAATTGCCCCGCTGCTCCGGAGGGCCGGTCTGGGCCTGCCTAAAGGTGGAGAGTACTGCAGGTTCTCTACTGACCATGAGGGTCTGGAACCAGACCTGCAGTTCCTCTACTGAGCACGAGGGTCCGGCTTGTATAGTTCTTTAGCTTTGTACAAGTCAAACATTAGATTAATTAGTGTTGTTGATGGACAGCCTCTTGTTTATTCTGATGGAGCCCAGCCGCCAGTCGCTGGATCTCTTCTCTGTGTTTAAGACCTGCGTTGGGTTCTGCGTGGTGCTGAACACTCTCCTCAGACTCATTTGGGCTCGGAACGCCTTGCAGAAGATGAAGTAGATGAGGGGGTCCAAGCAGACGTTGAGGGCCGACAACACGACGGTCAGTTCCTTCAGATAGAAGAAACACTGGCTCCTTGAGCCCAACAAGCTCTTACTGAACGCATATGGAAGACGAACCAGGTGGTAGGGGACAAAACAAACGCAGAAGACGATGACCAGAACCAGCATGGTCCTTCGGGACTTGATGAGCATCCTGGAGCTGGACGATGCTAGCTGCTTCTGCTGCAGCAATCGGCGGGAGGTGGTGTGGTAGAAGAAGACCAGGCAGATGAGGACGAACAGGAAGATGCCACCGCAGAAGGAGTGTATGATTTGGTAGAACACTTTCTGCTCTGGACTGTGGAGCTCATCACAGGTGGTTGTGGTGCTGGAGGAAGTCTGGGCTCCCTGCATTAGGACAGACAGGAGGATGTAGGTGCCTGCCAGGGTCAGGAGGAGTCCCCAGGTGACCGTGGAGATGATGTGAGCAGCTCGGACTGTTTGCAGGATGTGAGTTCCCAAAGGATGGACGATCTTCAGATACCTGAAGATATGAAGGAGGCGTCAGAATGGATCACAAACTCATTTTCAATGAAATCATAACATCTTCATGGTGACTTTAGAGGAAATAACAGAAAACTGCGTATATGACAGTTTAAGATGATTTAGCAACCTTTGAAAATGAGAAAAGCAGAATATGAGCCCTTGAAGCACTACAGCATTTGTTTGTTCTGGCAACACTAAACCCTTCTTTACTATGTGATTAAAAACTTTGCTTTTTAAATAACAAATACAGAAGAACAGCGTGATTAAAAGCAGAGTAACAGAGGCTGCTTATGATCACAGGCTGACAAGTCTAGAAGAGCTAGAAGAAGCTAGAAGAAGACTAGTAGAGTCCTTTCAAGTGTCACAGAAAACTCAGGAAATGAAGCGCAAACGAGTGACGTGATAATCAGCAAATGTGGTTGGTGTAGGCCGTCCCTGCAATGCTCTGACCGCTATAAGCTGAATCACGGGTTCCTTTGAAACGATGTGACTCAGTGACAAGTGACTCAGAATGATGTAGTAAACCACCGAGCCTTTAATCCTGGAGCCACGTCACCGGTAGATCCAAGAAAGACACACGGCAGTTTCCACAACAGCAGAAGCAGTCAGGTGGTGTTATCTTTGTCTGTGACCCAACTCCCTTTTTCTCCTCTGTTTCTTCTTCAGCTCAATCTTCAGTTATTAACAGTATCTCATAAACATAATTGTGCTCCAAAGTTCTTGTAGTTTGTTGTGCTGGTCTGGCCCCTTTTTTTGTCTTCTGTACATGATTGCAGACCAGAACCTCAAGAGCTGCATGCTGACCTGCAGTCCCACCTCTGACCTGCAGTCCCACCTCTGACCACCTCAGTGTCTGCTGTCTACACCTGTTTAGATAGTGGTCTCTGTAATCCACCAACTAACCAGGTACCAGTCTGATGGGCAGAAAACTCTCAGTTCTCCAGGTAACAGATAATTATACTGATGGATCTGGTCTTTGGTACCTTTGACGATGTGTCTGTGTCTCTTCTTTCTACTTCCTGTTCTACCTGCTGGTCTTCAGCAGGAGAGTCCCCCCTTATGATCCAGGTCCTGGTCCAGGTTTCTTCCCCCTTGTGATCCAGGTTCTGATCCAGGTTTCTTCCCCCTTATGATCCAGGTCCTGGTCCAGGTTTCTTCCCCCCTATGATCCAGGTCCTGGTCCAGGTATCTTCCCTCTTAAAGGGGAGTTTTTACCTGCCGTTGTTTATGTAATAATTGATCGGGGTTCATGTTCTGGTCTCTGGAAAGATCCTGGAGACAACTTGTGTTGTAATAAAAGCTATAACAAAAAACCCGAACTGAATTAAATTGATGTCAAGGGTTGAGCTGAAATTTCATCAGAAATTATTCGATTCGACTTTATTTATACAGCAATCATTCTGTGTGCAAAGAAATAAAAACCAAAGTAAGTGATGATGGCCCCAGAACCTGGACCAGTCGTGTCAGAGCTGCCTGCGGCCGTACCTGTTGGCTGCGATGTAGCCCATGAACAGGATGCTGGCATACATGTTGAGGTAGAAGGCCGAGGCCCCGAAGTTGCAGTGGGCGTGAAGGAACAGGACCGACTTGTCAGACAACTTGATGATTCGCATGGGGAGGCAAAGGCTGATGAGGAAGTCAGCAGCTACCAGGTTCTTCAGGTAGATGGTGACGCTGCTGCTGCTGGGCTGATGCCGAGCTCCGCAGAAGTAAACCTTCAGCGTAAAACCGTTGAGGAACAAGCCCACCTGGGGAGGCAACGCCGACAGGAGCCATCAGTTAGTCTGCTTTATTAAACATTTCACTATGACGCGAAAGGATGAAGGCAGTTCGGAAGTCTGAAACTCACCAGAAACATCAAACTGTAGATGGACATGAAGAAAATGTTGGCTGAGGTGTCAGCAGGGTTGCAGGTGGAGAGATTGCTGGAATTCATCTTATCTGGGGACTGGCTGACGGACACGTTGCTCCCGTTAAGGTAACTCACGTCTCTGGAAAAGAAAAATTACACAGAGGAACCGGGGATGTTCAAAGGGAAGTGAGCGATGTCCACAGCAGCAGAGAATACTTCTGCTGAGTGGCCCGCACGCCGACACCATCTTCAGGTGACCACTTTAATACTCACACCACAACAAAACAGTGAAGTCAAAATAAGATACTTCCTGTGAATTACCAGACAACAACCAGCAGTCTCAATCATTTTATCGACACGTTTTCAAACTGCGCTCAGAAAAGCTGCAGTAGCTGGAGATGGAGTTAGATGGAGATGGTGGATTGAGGCCCAGCTCCGTCAATCACCCAAGTCTCCCTAGGGAAGACCCTGAACCCCAGACTGCCCCAGCTACTCGTGGTGCTGGATAATTGTGGAGGGTTGTGTCAGAAAGGATATCCTGTACCCGCTCAGTAAGTGTAACTTCATCATGTGTAACTTCATCATGTGTAACTTCATAATACGTAACTTCATCATGTGTAACTTCATAATACGTAACTTCATCATGTGTAACTTCATCATGTGTAACTTCATAATACGTAACTTCATCATGTGTAACTTCATAATACGTAACTTCATCATGTGTAACTTCATAATACGTAACTTCATCATGTGTAACTTCATAATACGTAACTTCATCATGTGTAACTTCATAATACGTAACTTCATCATGTGTAACTTCATCATGTGTAACTTCATAATATATTTAAACAGCTTATTAATCAGGTTTGTAAAACTGCGTTTTTCCACCTCCGTAATATCACAAAGATCAGGAGCATCCTCTCCCAGAGTGATGCTGGAAAACTAATTCATGCGTTCGTATCTTCTAGACTAGATTACTGTAACGTGTTGTTGGCTGGATGTCCAAGTAATTCTCTGAAGATCCTCCAGCTGATCCAAAATGCAGCAGCGCGAGTGCTGACAGGAATCAACAATAGACCACGTCTCTCCAGTTTTAGCTTCCCTCCATTGGCTCCCTGTAAAATTTAGAATCCAATTCAAAATTTTATTACTGGCATATAAAGTCCAAAATGGCCTAGCGCCGCGATATTTGCAAGACCTGATAGTACCGTACATTCCTAATAGAGCTCTCCGTTCTCAGGGTGCAGGTTTACTCGTAGTTCCTAGAAGATCCAGATGTAGATCTGGAGGACGGGCTTTCTGTTATCAGGAACCATCACTCTGGAACCAACTTCCAGTTTGGGTTAAGGAGGCTGATACCACCTCCACCTTTAAAACTAAACTTAAAACATTTCTGTTTAATAAAGCATATAGTTAGTGTACATTTAGTACCTTAATGTGTCAGGGCCAGTAGTCAAAGCTGCAGCTACAGGACCAGATTAGAGCAGCTCATCTTAAACAGCTTCGGTGTAGATATGCTGTTATAGGCCTATGCTGCAGGGGGGCACCAACATGATCCACTGAGTGGTGCCTTTCACCTCCTCTGTTTCTCTTTGCCTTCTCTGTCTCTTCTTCACCTCAACCCTCATTTATTAACAATATCCCATAAACTTAATTGTGGTCCATTGTTCTGGTAGTTTGTTGTGCTTGTCTGGCCCTTCTTTTCCTCTTCTTTGCATGTCCTGCGGACCAGAACCTCAGGAGCTGCTTGCTGACCTGCAGTTCCACCTCTGGCCATCCCAGTGTCTGCCTTCACCTGTCTGTGTGGATGTCTGTTGGATGTTTGCTGACACCCCGACCTGCAGTCCTCATCCCCTTGTATCACCGTCTATCCATATATCACCCATATTCACAGAAGTCTAATTGGACTACCAAGGACAGTTACTAATGTATCCTGTCTTGTACCTTTGACGGTGTCTCTATGTCTCTATTCTTTCTTATTTCTTGCTCTACACGGCTGGCCTTCAGCAGGAGGGTCCCCCCTCATGAGCCAGGTCCTGCTCAAGGTTTCTTCCCTCTTAAAGGGGAGTTTTTCCTTGCCACTGTTTGGCTTACGGTTTTTCTTCCACTAGGGGAGTTTTTACCTGCCGCTGTTTATGTAATAATTGCTCGGGGGTCATGTTCTGGTCTCTGGAAAGACCTTGGAGACAACTTGTGTTGTAATAGACGCTATATAAATAAAATTGAATTGAAATTGAATAATATGTAACTTCATCATGTGTAACTTCATCATGTGTAACTTCATAATGCGTAACTTCATAATGCGTAACTTCATCATGTGTAACTTCATCATGTGTAACTTCATCATGCGTAACTTCATAATACGTAACTTCATCATGTGTAACTTCATAATGCGTAACTTCATAATGCGTAACTTCATCATGTGTAACTTCATCATGTGTAACTTCATCATGCGTAACTTCATAATACGTAACTTCATCATGTGTAACTTCATCATGCGTAACTTCATAATACGTAACTTCATCATGCGTAACTTCATAATGCGTAACTTCATCATGTGTAACTTCATCATGTGTAACTTCATAATGCGTAACTTCATAATGCGTAACTTCATCATGTGTAACTTCATCATGCGTAACTTCATAATACGTAACTTCATCATGTGTAACTTCATAATGCGTAACTTCATAATGCGTAACTTCATCATGTGTAACTTCATAATATGTAACTTCATCATGTGTAACTTCATCATATGTAACTTCATCATATGTGACTTCATAATACGTAACTTCATCATGTGTAACTTCATAATGCGTAACTTCATAACATGTAACTTCATCATGTGTAACTTTATAATGCGTAACTTCATAATACGTAACTTCATCATGTGTAACTTCATCATGTGTAACTTCATAATGCGTAACTTCATAATATGTAACTTCATCATGTGTAACTTCATCATATGTAACTTCATCATATGTGACTTCATGATACGTAACTTCATCATGTGTAACTTCATAATGCGTAACTTCATAATACGTAACTTCATCATGTGTAACTTCATCATGTGTAACTTCATCATGTGTAACTTCATAATGCGTAACTTCATAATATGTAACTTCATCATGTGTAACTTCATCATGTGTAACTTCATAATACGTAACTTCATAATGCGTAACTTCATAATACGTAACTTCATCATGTGTAACTTCATAATACGTAACTTCATCATGTGTAACTTCATAATGCGTAACTTCATAATACGTAACTTCATCATGTGTAACTTCATCATGTGTAACTTCATCATGTGTAACTTCATCATATGTAACTTCATCATATGTGACTTCATAATACGTAACTTCATAATATGTAACTTCATCATGTGTAACTTCATCATGTGTAACTTCATAATGCGTAACTTCATAATATCTAACTTCATCATGTGTAACTTCATCATGTGTAACTTTATAATGCGTAACTTCATAATACGTAACTTCATAATACGTAACTTCATCATGTGTAACTTCATAATGTGTAACTTCATCATGTGTAACTTCATAATGCGTAACTTCATAATATGTAACTTCATCATGTGTAACTTCATAATACGTAACTTCATCATGTGTAACTTCATAATGCGTAACTTCATAATACGTAACTTCATCATGTGTAACTTCATAATACGTAACTTCATCATGTGTAACTTCATAATGCGTAACTTCATAATACGTAACTTCATCATGTGTAACTTCATCATGTGTAACTTCATCATGTGTAACTTCATCATGTGTAACTTCATAATGCGTAACTTCATAATACGTAACTTCATCATGTGTAACTTCATAAT
Source organism: Xenentodon cancila (assembly GCA_014839995.1). Lineage (NCBI taxonomy): Eukaryota > Metazoa > Chordata > Actinopteri > Beloniformes > Belonidae > Xenentodon > Xenentodon cancila. Next base: position 31,654,287 of record CM026201.1, read on the forward strand.
ACGTAACTTCATCATGTGTAACTTCATAATGCGTAACTTCATAATACGTAACTTCATCATGTGTAACTTCATCATGTGTAACTTCATAATACGTAACTTCATCATGTGTAACTTCATAATATGTAACTTCATCATGTGTAACTTCATAATACGTAACTTCATCATGTGTAACTTCATAATGCGTAACTTCATAATACGTAACTTCATCATGTGTAACTTCATAATACGTAACTTCATCATGTGTAACTTCATAATGCGTAACTTCATAATATGTAACTTCATAATGCGTAACTTCATAATACGTAACTTCATAATACGTAACTTCATCATGTGTAACTTCATAATATGTAACTTCATAATACGTAACTTCATCATGTGTAACTTCATAATATGTAACTTCATAATACGTAACTTCATCATGTGTAACTTCATCATGTGTAACTTCATAATATGTAACTTCATAATACGTAACTTCATCATGTGTAACTTCATCATGTGTAACTTCATCATGTGTAACTTCATAATACGTAACTTCATCATGTGTAACTTCATCATATGTAACTTCATCATATGTGACTTCATAATACGTAACTTCATCATGTGTAACTTCATAATGCGTAACTTCATAATATGTAACTTCATCATGTGTAACTTTATAATGCGTAACTTCATAATACGTAACTTCATCATGTGTAACTTCATCATGTGTAACTTCATAATGCGTAACTTCATAATATGTAACTTCATCATGTGTAACTTCATCATATGTAACTTCATCATATGTGACTTCATAATACGTAACTTCATCATGTGTAACTTCATAATGCGTAACTTCATAATATGTAACTTCATCATGTGTAACTTTATAATGCGTAACTTCATAATACGTAACTTCATCATGTGTAACTTCATCATGTGTAACTTCATAATGCGTAACTTCATAATATGTAACTTCATCATGTGTAACTTCATCATGTGTAACTTCATAATACGTAACTTCATAATGCGTAACTTCATAATACGTAACTTCATCATGTGTAACTTCATAATACGTAACTTCATCATGTGTAACTTCATAATGCGTAACTTCATAATACGTAACTTCATCATGTGTAACTTCATCATGTGTAACTTTATAATGTGTAACTTCATCATATGTAACTTCATCATATGTGACTTCATAATACGTAACTTCATAATATGTAACTTCATCATGTGTAACTTCATCATGTGTAACTTCATAATGCGTAACTTCATAATATCTAACTTCATCATGTGTAACTTCATCATGTGTAACTTTATAATGCGTAACTTCATAATACGTAACTTCATAATACGTAACTTCATCATGTGTAACTTCATAATGTGTAACTTCATCATGTGTAACTTCATAATGCGTAACTTCATAATATGTAACTTCATCATGGGTAACTTCATCATGTGTAACTTCATAATACGTAACTTCATCATGTGTAACTTCATAATGCGTAACTTCATAATACGTAACTTCATCATGTGTAACTTCATAATACGTAACTTCATCATGTGTAACTTCATAATGCGTAACTTCATAATACGTAACTTCATCATGTGTAACTTCATCATGTGTAACTTCATCATGTGTAACTTCATCATGTGTAACTTCATAATACGTAACTTCATAATGCGTAACTTCATAATACGTAACTTCATCATGTGTAACTTCATAATACGTAACTTCATCATGTGTAACTTCATAATGCGTAACTTCATAATACGTAACTTCATCATGTGTAACTTCATCATGTGTAACTTCATAATGCGTAACTTCATAATATGTAACTTCATCATGTGTAACTTCATCATATGTAACTTCATCATATGTGACTTCATAATACGTAACTTCATCATGTGTAACTTCATAATGCGTAACTTCATAATATGTAACTTCATCATGTGTAACTTTATAATGCGTAACTTCATAATACGTAACTTCATCATGTGTAACTTCATCATGTGTAACTTCATAATGCGTAACTTCATAATATGTAACTTCATCATGTGTAACTTCATCATGTGTAACTTCATAATACGTAACTTCATAATGCGTAACTTCATAATACGTAACTTCATCATGTGTAACTTCATAATACGTAACTTCATCATGTGTAACTTCATAATGCGTAACTTCATAATACGTAACTTCATCATGTGTAACTTCATCATGTGTAACTTTATCATGTGTAACTTCATCATATGTAACTTCATCATATGTGACTTCATAATACGTAACTTCATAATATGTAACTTCATCATGTGTAACTTCATCATGTGTAACTTCATAATGCGTAACTTCATAATATCTAACTTCATCATGTGTAACTTCATCATGTGTAACTTTATAATGCGTAACTTCATAATACGTAACTTCATAATACGTAACTTCATCATGTGTAACTTCATAATGTGTAACTTCATCATGTGTAACTTCATAATGCGTAACTTCATAATATGTAACTTCATCATGGGTAACTTCATCATGTGTAACTTCATAATACGTAACTTCATCATGTGTAACTTCATAATGCGTAACTTCATAATACGTAACTTCATCATGTGTAACTTCATAATACGTAACTTCATCATGTGTAACTTCATAATGCGTAACTTCATAATACGTAACTTCATCATGTGTAACTTCATCATGTGTAACTTCATCATGTGTAACTTCATAATGCGTAACTTCATAATACGTAACTTCATCATGTGTAACTTCATAATACGTAACTTCATCATGTGTAACTTCATAATGCGTAACTTCATAATATGTAACTTCATCATGTGTAACTTCATCATGTGTAACTTCATAATACGTAACTTCATCATGTGTAACTTCATAATATGTAACTTAATCATGTGTAACTTCATAATACGTAACTTCATCATGTGTAACTTCATAATGCGTAACTTCATAATATGTAACTTCATCATGTGTAACTTCATAATACGTAACTTCATCATGTGTAACTTCATAATGCGTAACTTCATAATACGTAACTTCATAATGCGTAACTTCATAATACGTAACTTCATAATACGTAACTTCATCATGTGTAACTTCATAATATGTAACTTCATAATACGTAACTTCATCATGTGTAACTTCATAATATGTAACTTCATAATACGTAACTTCATCATGTGTAACTTCATCATGTGTAACTTCATAATATGTAACTTCATAATACGTAACTTCATCATGTGTAACTTCATCATGTGTAACTTCATCATGTGTAACTTCATCATGTGTAACTTCATAATACGTAACTTCATCATGTGTAACTTCATAATATGTAACTTCATCATGTGTAACTTCATCATGTGTAACTTCCTGTGCTGTCAAACATCTTTCAGGTGGTTTTTTTCTTCTCTGGCGGAGGCCTCGGGCCAGGGCCAGGATATTTTGGCAAGATGGGAACACTTCAGTGTCTGTGCAGTAGATGTAGAGGACATGGAAGAGGAAACAGAGGTCTGGGGGACCAGAGAACGCTTGGACAGATGGACGAATGGATGGATACATAGCTTTTTTTTATAGCCATAAAAGTTTTCATTACACTACTAACAAACTTTTTCTGATTATTTTTTCATTTTGTATCGTTACGTTTTATCGTTAGGATTCTATGCGCCGTTTTCCTCAGTTCTAAAACAACCTGTTTATTTTCTCAGATTCACTTCTGGTTTTGTGAAGGCCGCAGGTGTTTTGTTTTTGAAGAGGAAGTCAAACCTCTGGGTTTGGAAGTTCCTTTTCAGCCTAAAGAGGGCATTCCCCATGTAAATGTGGGACCGTCCCGACTGTCGTCAGATCAGAGGCAGGGTGCACCTGGACAGGTGGGTCCAACGAGACCTATAATCAGCAGCAAACCCAACGTGCACGTTTATGCATTTTAAGACTGAAGAAGCGATAAAAAGTTGTAATTAGATTGTTGAACTTCAATTTGGTTCAGATGTGCATGTTTCTGCCATTGAGAGGACGATGGTGAAACAGTCCAAGCTGGCTGCTGGTGGAGGGCAGCTACTGACCAGGCAGAAATCACGGAGGCTACATGGGAACATCCAGCAGTTATTTAAGGAATTTGGGCGCCATGCTGAGGATGCCATCTACGAGAGCTTAACAAAGGAGGCTGAACAAGGAGGCTTCTGACTGTGGCTCCCATGAGAGGACAAGGAGGAGGCTCGTAGAGCTGGCTGTGCCAAGCTTCAAACCCCTCCTGGCCTAGAACCAGTCCCAGTGGTCTCCCAGCACTCCGCAGGCCTCTATAAGGTTCTGATTCACAGCTCCGGCGAGTGCCAACTGTCGATGAAAAGACTACTAACTCTACAGGATGAAGAACATACAAGTTCAGCCGTACAGCTGTCGATTGTGATGGAGCTACGCATGTAAAGATGGTCACACTACTTTGACCTCCTGGTTTGAGTCAGACCACCAGACCTGTTAACCTGGTCTGAAATTGAAGTCAGTCAACAAACGCCTCTAAAGTTGTCTAACTAGCTAGCTTTTTTTTTATTTCTCTAAGTGTCTTTGGAGCAGTTTGTGTGGTTGGTTAAGCAACACACCAGGTTTCTGTTCTGCATTTGCATGAATGCTTTTCTATCCCAGCATCTAAGTTAGATTTGATCATCTGGACCAGGTGTCTGACCCCATTTGACCCAGGTAACAGAACAACTTTCTCACACGCCTGGCTCAGACTTTGTCAACGTTATCATTCTGCCAACTTGTGATGCTGCAGACTGAAACCAGCAGACTGTGGTCTTGGTTATCAAAGTCTGCTGCGCCACTGCAACAGAGAACAGCTGTTAATCATTAGCTCATTTATCTAATCTGTTTCTACCATCAACAGCAGAACTGCAATGCAATTGTCTTTTAAACGGAAAAAGAATCCAATGCTTCTCTGAGAATTATGATCCCAAAAACTATCCATGAATCATCTTTACTGGGATCCATCCATCCATCCATCCATCCATCCATCCATCCATCCATCCATCCATCCATCCATTAACTTTCACTTATCAGAGTTTGGATAGTAGGGACAGCAGTCTCAGCAGAAGGTCCAGATGTTTCCTTAGCCATCACCTTTAGCTCAGGAATACAGATGTGCGTCCAACTTACTTGGGACCAAACTTCCTTTCTTTATTTAGGGACTACGTAGAGCAGTGGACCCAGACCCCCATACTCTCGGATAATCTCACACAAAGCACCTTGTAGGACAGGGTTCAATACCTTCTACGGGTCAACAAAGGAGTCTGCAGGAGTCTTTCCGTGTGGAGTTTGCATGTTCTCAATGTGCTTGTGTGGGTCGACAAAAACATGCATCTTCAGTTGTAGGTCCGTTTGGATTAAAGTGTCTCCTAAATATGATCTGGGATATTTGACAATGATACTCCCCTCCTGAGGTTTAAGGGAACCAAGTTCCCGTTTTTTTTCTAATGAGGCTTAAAAATTAATATGGATGTAATTAAAACTTTAGCAAAGCAACAAATCTCCTGGTAACCAACGCCTTTGCAAAATATTATAAGCCCAACTACAACCAGTCCTGACATGTTTCACACTGCGCCGTCAAAGATGATGTCAAGGACCAGAACAGCACTCAAGATGTTTCACGCTCGGTGACATGTAAAAACAAGTCCACACAGAGAACTGGAAACATTTCAGTTTTAAAATGTATTACAGGCCTGAAACACAAACTATGGAACAGACATCAGACCGTCTCGGGGTAAGACCCTGCTCTTCTTCAGAAAAACTGCCATAAAAACACATGTCCCATCCAGACAGGTTTGATCTCCCACCCATAATACCCCTCAGACTCACAAAAAGCAGCGTTACCTGCAGGACTCACCTGTGTGTGTCTGCCAGGCTGAATCGGCTGAATAAAAGTGACTTCCTTCTGCGCTGGCTTTGCATCAGGAAGAAGCGGTGACACTGAGGGGGAGGGAGGGGGAGGAAGAAGAGCTGCACAAAGGAAGTCTGTGGTGTTCTGAACTGGGCTGCTGTCTGCAGCCACTGCTCATTCACGGCCACAAACTCACCACTGATGTTCCTGTTTTCCTGAGTGAGGTCTTCCATAAAGTTCAGCTTTTGTGAGCGGATGCAGGAAGCTGAAGTGTTTGATGGATATCAATGCGTTTATCAGTTACAGACGTGGACACATTTGTTTGTACCCTTTCAAGAAGCAATAACTGGCTGGAGTTCATGGCACAAATCATTATTTATGTTGTTACTTCATGTCATGTTTCCAGCCCAAAAATCTGAGCCAAACTCAAGCAGGTATAAGAGTAGAAGATCCAGATTTACTGGTATTGTGGGACTATTGTTGAGAAAGATTAAGTCAGTCAGTCACTTAATTTGATCTCCAAACCATTAATTCACAGGAAGTTACTGGTATGAAGGTCTACTTAAGCCAAACGCTGTAGAACAAGAACTGGTCAAGCCCACTGTGACATCATCCAGAGACCCGTGAATGCCCCGGGTGTCCAAAACAGTCAGATCAGGCTGACTGCTAATTACAATAATCCTGATCGAATGTGTTCAAACATCCGCATTTTACAAGACTGCTGCTACAGCTGAAACCAGGACTAGGGGAGCTGAAACCAGGAGTAGGGGAGCTGAAACCAGGAGTAGGGGAGCTGAAACCAGGACTAGGGGAGCTGAAACCAGGAGTAGGGGAGCTGAAACCAGGACTTGAGGAGCTGAAACCGGGACTAGGGGAGCTGAAACCAGGAGTAGGGGAGCTTAAACTGGGACGAGGGGAGCTGAAACCAGGATTAGGGGAGCTGAAACCGAGACTAGGGGAGCTGAAACCAGGACTAGGGGAGCTGAAACCAGGAGTAGGGGAGCTGAAACCAGGACTAGGGGAGCTGAAACCAGGACTAGGGGAGCTGAAACCAGGATTAGGGGAGCTTAAACCGGGAATAGGGGAGCTGAAACCAGGACTAGGGGAGCTGAAACCAGGAGTAGGGGAGGTGAAACCGGTAGTAGGGGAGCTGAAACCAGGACTAGGACATTTGTTGGACAGCCATTAAAGGTGGTGGACATCTGTTGGACAGCTGTTGTCTCTTCAGTCTCTAGGCGCGATCTTGGCTCCTGATCAAAGGCCTTTGCTCCTTAAATAAAAACAGTTATTGTCTTCACTAAAACCACCAAATAGCCAGAATGATGGCACCTAGTTTTTTACACCATAAAGCAATAGCTGTCATTTAAAAACCCTAAAAATATGCAAAAATGGTTGGCCAACACACTGTCCATTGTAACCACAGATTCCAAACATACACCATAAACATTCATGTTTATGGTGTATGTAATGAAAACATGCAAGAAATGTACACGTCTATATAAGAGGCTGCAGTCATGTTATTTTATTGTTTGTGCGGCAATAAAACCTTGATATTTGTATAAATGTTAAAGTCATTACCGTTGAGCTGTTTACAAAAGTGAAAAAGTTTTACTTCTTGCAGCAGCTTCATGAAAGGCCTCATTTATAAATAAGATTACTGGCTGACTCGTGTTTAAACAGGAAAACGTCTTTCGCGTGGTTTTAATCAGCTTTCTGTGGTTTAAAACAGGAAAACATGGCGGTTGCAGCAGGTTCACATGCTGGCGAGAAAACTGTCAGAACGGGTTTCAAGAGCAACATTCCTGCACCATGAGGTCTCTCTGACATTATTCACCCCCAGCTGAGAAGTGGTGAAGAGAAAAGAGTGTAACAGCTGTGAAAAGAAAAAATACTCTTTTCCGCGAGGTTGGAGCCCGAAGCTCGTAAACTGCTGCCCTCTAGTGGTCACCTCCTAGATATACTGGAGGTGTACTTTGTAAACGGGCTAGTTTTAAGACATACAGACGATTTATATGAACTTTAATAATAGTACAAGAACAACAAGTGTCCATATTTAATTCTGATTTACACCCCAATTAGAAATAAGTTTAACTAACTTGATAAAAACCACTAGAAATAGGTGACCCAACACACCTAGAGTTCTAAGTCGCAATAAAAAAATCCAAATTTCAGCGCTTAGTTGGATTTTTTGTGGAATATGTTATTCTACCATCAACTGTCTTTTAAGTGTTTAACGTTAGAAAAAAAGTGAAAAGGGGATAATAAAGTACTCACGGGCCAACACTGCCCTCAAGGGGTCACAGTGCGTTGCAACTCAGACAAACGTGTAATAACAAACCTCCACCACTGGATGGCAGCAAAACACGAGATGTGAGTCAGTTGCAGTGGTTACCTTTTATCAGCAGAAAGAACAGAACTTCTGTTGGAACATTTTATTGAAACATAAAAACAGTAATAATTATAATAATAAATGTATCATCTTTCTTATCTAAGAAATCCTTCATCTGGAACTATGTGAAAGAAGGCTTTGTGGAGAACCTACAGTAACAGATCTGATCAGGTCTGACGCTTCAGCTCAGTAGCTGTTCCGTTAACAGAGTTGTGCAGATCTTCATGACAAGTTAATCAGGACCATTAATTAGAATCAGGTTCAGAATCATAATTATGCATTATACAGTATAAATGATCATTCAAATCTGTTTCAGGACTGACCTTCTCCGCTTCTTCATCAAATCAAACAATAGAGACAAAAAGGTTGCTTTGGAACCAGACTGTAAATATTTTTATTTACATATTTATAAGTTAGACATTTTAACTTTGAGGAGAAAAACTCACTTTTGGACGCAGCCTCTGGTGGTGAGTCAAGGAACTGCAGTTTCAGTTACCTTGGCGCTCGGTTCATTTGGAGAGTCAGTCTGGAAGTTGGATGGTTGTCCCTGGGTTGTGAAAACTGATCAACGCAGCTCCCCCTGGTGGATGATCATAAAACTCACACGTGGCTTCACCCTAACCCTGGGGAGAGCTGGACAGACTCCAGCAGATCTCTGAGAACCTAAACACAAACAAACAAGGCAAAGATAATGCATGGACAGATATACTCGTGACAATGTCTGAACTGGGTTGTGTCTGTGTTTCCAGGGATGGATCCGCCTAACTCCACCAACGTCTCCAATCAAAGCAGCGTCTTTACCGACCAGGTCCTTCCCTCATTCTACTGCATCATCTTTGTGGTGGGTGTTCCTCTGAATGTCACGGCCGCCTGGATCTTCTTCAGACTACCTGGAGACTCAGGTTTGGTGATCTACCTGAAGAACATGGTGGTGGCTGACCCACAGGAACCCACGTCACCCCCGTGACCCTCATCAAGTTACATCAAACCAAATAACTACGTTTGAAACTGGTTCTGTAAAATAGCCTGGGTACACAGTCTTTTTCATCCAGATCTGTTATGTTGCGCTTTCATTAAGACGATTCTTTACAGAATAAAAAGTACAGTAAATAGAGATCCCTGTGGGTCATCTGCTCAAGAAACTTCTGCACTTAATCTGAGATTCAAGACTGAATGATTCTCGTCAGAAAAGTGTGGTGTTGAGGACCAGAGATACAGACTGGTTGAAGGTGGTTCGGAGGAGGAGGAAGAACTGCATGAATATATTTATGTTGGTCTTAAAGAGGAAGTGAATCACTGAATCATTTCACTGAAGGGTTTTGAATTGTTTTGATGTTGAGTGAGACATGATCAGAGTCAGAGTCAAGTTTATTGTCAATTCTACCACATGTGAGATACATACAGAGAATCGAAATTGCGTTACCCTCAAACCCTCGGTGCTACACAATAAATACATTTTAAACACAAAGTGCAGGTTAAAAAGAGACAAGAAACAAGTTGTGACATGACAACAACAGTTTTTCGGTTTGTTTAAAGTGACCTGGTGCAAAGCAGGCGGTCCAGTTCTGCCAAAATACAGATACTGAGGTCAGAGTGAGTGAGGGGGGGGCAAGGCGGGAAACGGTGGAAGAGAAGGGAGAGTGTTAAGTGTCCTGACAGCCTGGTGGACGAAGCTGTCCTTCAGTCGGCTGGTTCTGGCTCGGAGGGTCCGCAGCCTCCTCCCTGAAGGCAGCAGACTGAAGAGGCTGTGTGACGGGTGGGTGGGGTCTCTCACGATGCTGAGGGCTTTGGAGTCAGACGGCTGCTGTAAATGTCCTGAAGTGAGGAGAGAGAGACACCAACGATCTTCTCAGCTGCTCTCACGACGCGTTGGAGAGATTTGCGGCAGGTTGCGGTGCAGGATCCATACCACACGGTGATGCAGCTGGTCAGGATGCTCTCGATGGTGCCTCTGTAGAAGGTGTACCTGATGGGGGCCGGGGCTCTGGCTCTTCGCAGTTTGCGGAGGAAGTAGAGGCGGTGCTGTGCCTTCTTGGCGAGTGATGCGGTGTTAACAGTCCAGGAGAGGTCCTCTGAGATGTGGACACCCAGGAACTTGGTGCTGCTCACCTTCTCCACAGCAGCACCGTTGATGGTCAGAGGAGCATGCTGGGTGTGTTGTCTCCTGAAGTCAACAACAATCTCCTTGGTCTTCTCCACGTTCAGGGAGAGATTGTTGTCTGCACCACTCAGCCAGGCGGCTCACTTCGCTCCTGTAGTTTGACTCATCGTTGTTGTTGATGAGACCCACCACAGTCGTGTCGTCCGCAAACTTTACGAAGAGGTTGGAGCTGTGCATCGGTGTGTAGTCGTGGGTCAGCAGGGTGAAGAGGAGGGGGCTCAGCACACATCCCTGGGGGGCCCCTGTGCTCAGTGTGATGGTGCTGGATGTGTTGCCGCCGACCCGTACTGCCTGTGGTCTCCCAGTCAGGAAGTCCAACAGCCAGTTGCACAGCGAGGTGCTGATCCCCAGCTGGTCCAGTTTGTGAACAGCAGCTGGGGGATGATGGTGTTGAATGCTGAACTGAAGTCGATGAAAAGCATTCTCACATAAGCGTTTCTGGTGTCCATATGTGTGAGGGCTGTGTGGAGGGCAGTGGAGATGGCATCGTCAGTGGACCGGTTGGAGCGATATGCGAACTGGTAGGGGTCCAGAGAGGGGGGGAGAGCAGCCTTGATGTGATGCATGACTAGCCGTTCAAAGCACTTCATGATGCACTTCATGATTGTACAATCAAACCTGAACTTCAGGGAGTTCGTCTGGAAAATGATGTGGTATTTCCCCTTTTCACCACAATGCCAAATCCAACTTTTAAAAAGCGAAACGCTGAATCAGAATGACTGGACACGCCGTCTGTAACTTCATCCATGTGGCTTCATGTATACGAGCATCTTCACGCTCTCCTCGTTCCGACCGGCGCTGTGGAGGCTAAGCTCCACTGACCTGGAAGCTGGCTGGAAAACCGCGACCTTAGTCGGCTACTTCAGCTTGGTTGATTCAGCTTATTTTAACTGATGGTGCTAACTGACGTTACTTTACCTGGACACTAGCGGCGCTCCACTGCCACAGCGGTTACTTGGCTTTAAACAGCCAGCCTTCACCCACAGATCTGACTGATATAATTCACACGTACGAATCTCTTGTTACACATGAAACAGCCAGTGATGCATTTATAAAAACATGACAATAAATATGTTCATTTCTGGTTAAAACAAAGGGAACCCTAATTATGCTGCTTCACTGCCTCCCAAAGGTCATAATGTGTAACAACAACAAAGAAAAATTACGCATTTTCAACTCTAGATATCAGCAAAGAAACATAAACGTGGAAGTGCTTTATTTACAATGATGGGCATGAGCTTTTTTTTTTTTCAAACACACAAACTTCTGCCATAGTTTTCTTATTCATTCAGTTTTCTTTTCATTTCAGTGATCGTGCAGAATCAAGAGTTCAAAATAACTCTGGACGCATTATTGAAGCAAGATCATCAAAAGCATCTGGTTTAATGGAAGTGAATGAGTTGATATTTGGTGGAAAGTCCGGTCCGCTTCGTGCTTTTCTTTCAGGTCCTTGGTGCACTTGCAGATGTTGTTCTGGACTCATGTGACCTCAGAGCTGCAACACCAAACCAGCTGGATTTATTGAGAAGTAAGGCGGCTGCAGAACGTGACAGCGCTGACCGCACACTCATCAGCGTCCGGTTTTCCTTCCACTTCCCATTTCCATGTTTCCTCAACAGTGAGTACATGTAAACGTCAGCATCCCCATTTAGATATTTTACTCTATTTTTTATTGTATTATTTACTTTTCATAATTGTTTTGTTCATTGTGAAAACTATACACAATTAACAAAGTAAGAAGAACACTAATAAAATCCCCAGATAGCAGTTTGCTTTTCTATTTTCAATAATGAAGATGTAACAAATTAACACGGGGTAATCCTATATGACAATATTACAAAGACGGAGGGATGATGCGTCTGGAAGGACGTTTGGACACAAAAGGACTTAAATATGTTGTGGAAGGATATATAGAAAATCCAAAAATAGATCCAGTCGGTGACACGGTGCAGTTGGTGGTGACGGTTTACAGAAGCTTCATTTTACTGTTGTGAAGGTTACAGATGACAACATCCAGGATCAACCCTGTTCATCCAGCACAGTGGGAGAGAATATCCTTCACTTCATTCACAAACTGCTTCATTTGGAAAGGCATGCTACTTTTATAAGTTACCTAACACTAAATATAAAGTTAGACCTGGCATCTGTGCAATCTGAGGTAAACTAAAAATGCTGGTGGAGATTAGGTAACTGCAACACCAGTAGCTGAAGTCTGTGTTTCTACTTCAGGTTGTGATTAAATACGTTTCGGTAACGTTGGCAGAGATAAAACAATTGTTGCTTTGATTTATCTCAGAACAAATGGAGACGTCCTTGTTGATCTTCAGGACATTAAGTTGGTAGTTTAATCCAAAGCAGACATTTGACTCTTTAGTTGGGATCCCGACCTGCAGTCCTCATCCCCTTGGATCACCGTCTATCCATATATCACCCATATACACAGAAGTCTAATTGGACTACTGATGATAGTTACTATTGTATCCTGTCTTGTACCTTTGACGGTGTCTCTATGTCTCTATTCTTTCTTATTTCTTGCACTACCCGGCTGGTCTTCGGCAGGAGGGTCCCCCCTCATGATCCAGGTCCTGATCAAGGTTTCTTTCCTCTTAAAGGGGAGTTTTTCCTGCCACTGTTTGGTTTAAGGTTTTTCTTCCACTAGGGGAGTTTTTACCTGTCGCTGTTTATGTAATAATTGATCGGGGGTCATGTTCTGGGTCTCTGGAAAGATCCTAGAGACAACGTGTTGTAATAGACGCTATATAAATAAAACTGAATTGAAAATTGAATTGAATTTAGGAAATGGAATGAAGCCAACTTCATTGTCCATCGTCTCTGATACCTGGAACTATTATTACAAGTACCCAGGGATAGAACACAGGTAGAACAAATCCACAAAACAGACGCGAGTTCAGGATCTTCAGTGTTTTTCTGCGGAGCTGAAAGCTGCAGATGTCTGAGTTCTGCCCCCTGAGGAACTGATATGCAACTCATCTGTATTTGAGGTGGTGATTTGGGTCATGTGACAGGCCAATGATCCCCAAAACAGCGGCAGATCTACATAAGAACAACTGAAAATAAAAAAAATTAAGGTTTTATGTATGACCTGCTCAAAATTCAGACCTGAACCTGATGGAGATACTGTGGTGGGACCTTCGGAAACAAGACCTTCAGAGAGAAGAGTCCAAAAGCCTAAATGCTGAAGTAATAGTGTGAAGAAGAATGGACCGAAACTCCTCTACAACCACACAAGCGACTTAAAAATATCATACAGGAAACCATTCAGTGATTTTTTTTTAAATGTTAAACCATAATATTAGAAGAGGAGGTAATTACTCTATGTGTATCCATGGAAACTGATCCAAAGGATGTGTTAGACTTCTGAAACAGAATGTTGGTGCTGTTCATAAAGAGTCAACCTTGGTATCCGTCCTCTACTTGTCTCTGGTCTCGTCCGTCCTCTCCCTGCAGATGTTGCTCACACTCTGTCCAGTGGTTAGCGATCTCCTCTGTCTTCCTGACAGTTTCCTGAGCAGCGACTCTCTGAAGGTCCGACACATCAGGAAGTAGATGACGGGGTCGAGGCAGACGTTGAGCGCCGACAGGAAGAGCGTCCCCTCCTTCAGCTGGAACAGCAGGAAACGGGCATCCCTGCTGAAGACTGACACGGGCATCTGGCTCAGGGTGTACGGCACGCGGCAGACGTGGTACGGCACGAAGCAGACGAAGAACACCGCCAGGATGCTGAAGATGCTGCGGTGGGACTTGCGGCAGATATCGCCATTGTCACGGCGCACTCGTCGGTACGACTTGTACACTTGGCAGGCGATGGAGGCGTAGCAGAAGGCCAAGATGAGCAGCGTCAGCCAGAAGAGGGACACGTTAAAGTAGATGGACACCTTGTGCCACTGCACGCCCAGCGGCGTCTTCAACTGCATGCATTTCTTGGAGCTTTGCTCGTTGGCCGGTTGGCTCGTCAGTATGACGTTGGGCAGGACAATGAGGAGGAGGAGCCCCCAGATAAAAAGCGCCAGCACCCGGGCAAATCGGGGGCTCTGCAAGAGATGCAGTGATGACAAGCCCCCAAACATGAACCTGCGGGAGGAGATGGACGGGGCAGAGTGGCGGACGACCTTGACGTAGCGCTCGAGACCAATAAAACCTATGAAGACGATTCCTGTGTACATGGACGAGTAAAAGAGCACAGCTGTGTAGCGGCAGGTGATCACGTTGAGGTGCCAGCTGCCGAGGTCCAGATCATGTGCCACCTTGAAGGGGAGGGTGGACATCATGAGGAGGTCCGCCACCACCATGTTCTTCAGGTAGACCACCAGACCCGAGTCTCCAGGTACTCTGAAGAAGATCCAGGCAGCCATGACATTCAGAGGAACACCCACCACAAAGATGATGCAGTAGAATGAGGGAAGGACCTGCTTGATAAAGATGCTGCCGAAGTCCGACTGGTTGGTGGAGACTTGGGTGGAGTTAAGTTGATCCATCCCTGGAAAAAACACAGAACAGGATTGTAATTACCAACATTAAAATAAAAACATGTAAATGAGTCGGCCAGTGGTGTCATCGTCGGCCCTCGAGGGCCGCTATCCAGCCTGTTGTAGATGTTTTCCTGCTTCAGCACACCATGACCCAAATGACTGTGTCATGAACAGACTTGTGTAGACCACCTGGACTCCAGTCCTTGGGCCCCCCTGTCCCGCATGTTTTAGACCGGAGCTTCGAACCCCGGTCCTTGGGCCCCCCTGTCCCGCTGTTCAGACCTTGCGACCTTTCAGTTTCACCAAGGATGGGCGGAGACCTCTCAGAAGAGCTGCCGGTGCAGAGGTTGTCCAGTTCTTCTTACGCAGCTCAAACTAGTTCAGGTGCTACGTGGTAAAAAATGCAGCAAAGTTAGCCACATGCTAACCGACCAGGGTTACGTTTTCGATGGTTGTGGACTTTGAGAGTGAAGATAACATCTTGGACATGAAGGAAATATGTTCAGTGGTTGCTGATTACGCTCATGAATTAACTGAAAGGCTCGTTCATGAAGAACCACAGAGATGGTCTTTTAAGAGATCTGCAGGTCTGAAGTGTTGTGTGGAGCGCTGAAATAAACCTCCGCTGTAGGCACTCGCGCTGGAACCTCGTACCTGGACTCTAAATCCAGCTTTACTTGCTTTTTCTTCACCTCCAGACAAATAAATCTCAAAGCCAGTTTCCGTCTGTGCTGCTGGGATGAAAAGAGGCCTTTAAAGTCCATAAACCGAGCGTGCAGCGCTGTGTTTACTCGGGGCCACGTGCACAAATAAAGAGCATCTTGAACTTGTGTTTGTGCTGCTCTTCACACACGCTTCCTCCTACGTGATCCATCCGGGTCCAACGCTGGCTGAGGCCCGACTTCACAAACGCTTATAAAAACACGGAGGACGACCGCCGCTGGCCTTTTCCTTTCCTGCCCCGGGCGGTTA
Organism: Xenentodon cancila; assembly: GCA_014839995.1. Taxonomy (NCBI): domain Eukaryota; kingdom Metazoa; phylum Chordata; class Actinopteri; order Beloniformes; family Belonidae; genus Xenentodon; species Xenentodon cancila. The sequence continues at coordinate 31,670,166 of CM026201.1, forward strand.
TTTTAAGCCTCAGAGTCAACGCCTGCTGTTGGAGGACGATTGTTCTTCTTGCTTTACTGTGACACAAGTTCAAACCAAAGAAGCTGGTAGATCTCAATACAACAAAAAAAACATTAAAGTGATCACAAGGGTTCAGAGATGCTTAAATCTAAAAGAAATTAGATATTTTAGGACCCGGGGCTGCAAAAATAGGATAGCTTCTTGTTTAACTATTCAGCCATGTTCCAACACGTTCACCTTCAACTTGGTGTTCCTCCACTGACGATTGAGCTTTACTACAAAAGAAGCACCATCGTACAGCATGTACCAGCAAACACATCTGTGCATGCAGTCTGTAAGAGGAAGGAAGGAGCACCGTCCCTGGACGCCACCAGAGACTCCGAGATTACTGGACAAACTCTTAACGATGTCTCCCAGAGGTTTTCTGAGTAAAAAACTGAGAAGATGGATAATAAGGATGGGAACCAAACATCCCACAACGACTTTGAGAACGAGATTCAAGGAGAACTCAGAGGTCAAGATCCATCAGAGTCAGATGACAGCATCCATCACTGTTGGAACCAAAGTGGACGAGGAGGATCAAGAGTTGTTCCTCTCTGTGTTTTGCATGTAAACGATAGGGATGTAGAACCGGATACGCTTTAGTGCTGTGATCCTGCTCAGAGTGAGAGGAACGTTGCTGGCAGCTGTAAAGCTTGTGTAGTGGGTGAGAACATTTGCAAGTCCTCCATTAGTTAAACACGACCTCTGCGTGTCAGCTGAGTGTTTGTTTGCAGGAATAAAGCTGCTCAGTGATGAGCCGGAGTTGATCTGATCTCAGACGCAGGATGTGTGAAAACAAGAGTTTCTGTTGGCATGAATATTATAAATGTGTTTGGACAAGGGGCTCGCATGTAATCTGTCTACATAAGCAGGTTTTCATCGTGGAATCTGGTTCCTTTTTCTGTTTATATCAGATGACAGACACATTTGGGCCTAATCTCAGCAGCTAAGAGCGTTTATGGCTCAGTTACTGGCAGCTGTTGTGTGGGCCACACGTGTCCCGAGGCTCATGAACCAGGACAACTGCAGGGTGGGAGTGCATGTGTTGTACGAGTCAAGTCTGTGTTGAACCCCTCCATCCATCTGTCTTCTACGCCACTTTAATCCTGTACAGTGTCATGGGGGCAGCCGGACTGGCCCAGCACAATACAGGTGAGATCAAATTTGACATTTTATCTCAATTGGTACTTAAGCTATGGATAAAATTCAGTGTCCTTCCAGAGCAGGGGTGTCCGAAGTCGTTCCTCGAGGGCCACTTACCTGCATGCAACACACCTGATTCAAAATAGTGGTCATCATCAGCTCGTCACCGAGGTCTAAACGTCACCTGATCTAAGACCTGCAGGACAGCGGCCCTCGAGGACCGGAGTCCCACACCTGATCTAAGACCTGCAGGACAGCGGCCCTCGTGGACCGGAGTCCCACACCTGATCTAAGACCTGCAGGACAGCGGCCCTCGAGGACCGGAGTCCCACACCTGATCTAAAACCTGCAGGACAGCGGCCCTCGAGGACCGGAGTCCCACACCTGATCTAAGACCTGCAGGACAGCGGCCCTCGAGTACCGGAGTCCCACACCTGATCTAAAATCTGCAGGACAGCGGCCCTCGAGGACCGGAGTCCCACACCTGATCTAAGACCTGCAGGACAGCGGCCCTCGAGTACCGGAGTCCCACACCTGATCTAAAACCTGCAGGTAAGCGGCCCTCGAGGACCGGAGTCCCACACCTGATCTAAGACCTGCAGGACAGCGGCCCTCGAGGACCGGAGTCCCACACCTGATCTAAGACCTGCAGGACAGCGGCCCTCGTGGACCGGAGTCCCACACCTGATCTAAGACCTGCAGGACAGCAGCCCTCGAGTACCGGAGTCCCACACCTGATCTAAAACCTGCAGGATAGCGGCCCTCGAGGACCGGAGTCCCACACCTGATCTAAGACCTGCAGGACAGCGGCCCTCGAGTACCGGAGTCCCACACCTGATCTAAAACCTGCAGGACAGCGGCCCTCGAGGACCGGAGTCCCACACCTGATCTAAGACCTGCAGGACAGCGGCCCTCGTGGACCGGAGTCCCACACACCTGATCTAAGACCTGCAGGACAGCGGCCCTCGAGGACCGGAGTCCCACACCTGATCTAAAACCTGCAGGACAGCGGCCCTCGTGGACCGGAGTCCCACACACCTGATCTAAGACCTGCAGGACAGCGGCCCTCGAGGACCGGAGTCCCACACCTGATCTAAGACCTGCAGGACAGCGGCCCTCGTGGACCGGAGTCCCACACACCTGATCTAAAATCTGCAGGACAGCGGCCCTCGAGGACCGGAGTCCCACACCTGATCTAAGACCTGCAGGACAGCGGCCCTCGAGTACCGGAGTCCCACACCTGATCTAAAACCTGCAGGACAGCGGCCCTCGAGGACCGGAGTCCCACACCTGATCTAAGACCTGCAGGACAGCGGCCCTCGTGGACCGGAGTCCCACACACCTGATCTAAGACCTGCAGGACAGCGGCCCTCGAGGACCGGAGTCCCACACCTGATCTAAAACCTGCAGGACAGCGGCCCTCGAGGACCGGAGTCCCACACCTGATCTAAGACCTGCAGGACAGCAGCCCTCGAGGACCGGAGTCCCACACCTGATCTAAAACCTGCAGGACAGCGTCCGTCGAGGACCGGAGTCCCACACCTGATCTAAGACTTGCAGGACAGCGGCTCTCGAGGACCGGAGTCCCACACCTGATCTAAGACCTGCAGGACAGCGGCCCTCGAGGAACGGAGTCCCACACCTGATCTAAAACCTGCAGGACAGCGGCCCTCGTGGACCGGAGTCCCACACACCTGATCTAAAACCTGCAGGACAGCGGCCCTCGAGGACCGGAGTCCCACACCTGATCTAAGACCTGCAGGACAGCGGCCCTCGAGGACCGGAGTCCCACACCTGATCTAAAACCTGCAGGACAGCGTCCCTCGAGGACCGGAGTCCCACACCTGATCTAAGACTTGCAGGACAGCGGCTCTCGAGGACCGGAGTCCCACACCTGATCTAAGACCTGCAGGACAGCGGCCCTCGAGGACCGGAGTCCCACACCTGATCTAAGACCTGCAGGACAGCGTCCCTCGAGGACCGGAGTCCAACACCTGATCTAAAACCTGCAGGACAGCGGCCCTCGAGGACCGGAGTCTGACACACCTGATCTAAAACCTGCAGGACAGCGGCCCTCGAGGACCGGAGTCCCACACCTGATCTAAGACCTGCAGGACAGCGTCCCTCGAGGACCGGAGTCCCACACCTGATCTAAGACCTGCAGGACAGCGTCCCTCGAGGACCGGAGTCCAACACCTGATCTAAAACCTGCAGGACAGCGGCCCTCGAGGACCGGAGTCCCACACCTGATCTAAGACCTGCAGGACAGCGTCCCTCGAGGACCGGAGTCCCACACCTGATCTAAGACCTGCAGGACAGCGTCCCTCGAGGACCGGAGTCCCACACCTGATCTAAAACCTGCAGGACAGCGGCCCTCAAGGACTGGAGTCCCACACCTGATCTACACTCTCTAAGGTTTTGACAGAGAACTGCTTCACGACGCTTCCATCTCAACGCAGAACTTCAAAAGATGATGCCGGTGTCAGATCAATGGACGAGCGTGAACCAGGCCTGAGACAAGTCTGCCTCTGGTGGGTGTAAGTGGTACTACTGCACACGCCGGACCGCCTCCACTCGTTGGCACTGTATTGTTAGTGTCTCTTAGGCAGCAGAGGAGATCAAAAGTGGTAACGCTACAGGCGTTCTTAAAGATTCAATTACATTTCCAGGTCTTCGCCACACGTGATGAAACTTTGTCTGAGTCAGATGTACATCAGTACCACTGATCTGCTGATCATAACGTCCACGTTTCTGAACATCTGTCCTCTCTTCACATCATGGGGTTAGTTTAGACTTTCATTGAAGATTTCACAATATTTCTTTAAAAAAAATAACATTTTCATTCTTTACAAAACATATTAAAATATATAGTAAAAAAAAAATAACTGGCCAATCTAACTTGATTGGTTTGTACACATGTACAGTCCTGGCGGATCTTTAAATGTTGACTTATTCCCATGTGTTGTCCTCTGTGATTAGTTGCATCAGCCTGGATGGATGGATAACTCGTAGCTCTAGAAATGCTCTATCTAGTGTCTTTAATTCAGTTTATTTGGTCTTCTGTCTGTGATCCTTCCATAAATACTTATCCGACTAAGTCTTTTTTTTTTAAACAAGTGCACCAGTGGTCTGTCACTGTGATCTTGCTCGGTTGCTATCTGATGATTCGTACATCCTCTGCTGTAGTTACGTGCAGTGATGTTCTCTGAAGCGCTCTAAGCTATTTTTGTTGAGCGTGAACTTGTGAAGGAGCGACTGTACTCACCACAAACCGCCAGCTGTGGATTCAGGCGTCCATCCAGATGCTGGTTCGCTGGAATCTGAGAGTGCAGCGTAGACTGGCAGTCACATGAGGAGCTCCGAGCAGATGTCGTCTGTTTCCTGTGATTCTGACAGTTCCTCCTTCACCTCCCCCTGTACTCCCTCTCCACTGTTCACTTAAATGCTCTCTCTCTCCATTTAATTCTACATTTAAAAGGACATATTAAATATAAAAAAAGCTTAATTTAAAAGAAAAAAACGTCTCTGATTTAAGTGACATATTTAAGTGTTTGATGTAACTCAAAACAACTAATATTCCTGCAGACTGTATAAGAAGAGCTGGACAATCCCTCTGTGACATGACCATACTGCATGGCATGATGTTGCTATGGGGGTGGATGGGGAGTCTGGGACCACGCCCATTTTAGCTTGCCAAACTTAGTTTATGCCAGGGGTGTGGGACTACGGTCCTCGAGGGCCGCTGTCCTGCAGGTTTTAGATCAGGTGTGGGACTCCGGTCCTCGAGGGCCGCTGTCCTGCAGGTTTTAGATCAGGTGTGGGACTCCGGTCCTCGAGGGCCGCTGTCCTGCAGGTTTTAGATCAGGTGTGGGACTCCGGTCCTCGAGGGCCGCTGTCCTGCAGGTTTTAGATCAGGTGTCGGACTCTGGTCCTCGAGGGCCGCTGTCCTGCAGGTTTTAGATCAGGTGTCGGACTCCGGTCCTCGAGGGCCGCTGTCCTGCAGGTTTTAGATCAGGTGTGGGACTCCGGTCCTCTAGGGCCGCTGTCCTGCAGGATTTAGATCAGGTGTGGAACTCCGGTCCTCGAGGGCCGCTGTCCTGCAGGTTTTAGATCAGGTGTGGGACTCCAGTCCTCTAGAGCCGCGGTCCTGCAGGTTTTAGATCAGGTGTGGGACTCCGGTCCTCGAGGGCCGCTGTCCTGCAGGTCTTAGATCAGGTTTTGGACTCCGGTCCTCGAGGGCCGCTGTCCTGCAGGTTTTAGATCAGGTGTGGGACTCCGGTCGTCGAGGGCCGCTGTCCTGCAGGTCTTAGATCAGGTTTTGGACTCCGGTCATTGAGGGCCGCTGTCCTGCAGGTTTTAGATCAGGTGTGGGACTCCGGTCCTCGAGGGCCGCTGTCCTGCAGGTTTTAGATCAGGTGTCGGACTCTGGTCCTCGAGGGCCGCTGTCCTGCAGGTTTTAGATCAGGTGTCGGACTCTGGTCCTCGAGGGCCGCTGTCCTGCAGGTTTTAGATCAGGTGTCGGACTCCGGTCCTCGAGGGCCGCTGTCCTGCAGGTTTTAGATCAGGTGTGGGACTCCGGTCCTCTAGGGCCGCTGTCCTGCAGGATTTAGATCAGGTGTGGGACTCCGGTCCTCGAGGGCCGCTGTCCTGCAGGTTTTAGATCAGGTGTGGGACTCCAGTCCTCTAGAGCCGCGGTCCTGCAGGTTTTAGATCAGGTGTGGGACTCCGGTCCTCGAGGGCCGCTGTCCTGCAGGTCTTAGATCAGGTTTTGGACTCTGGTCCTCGAGGGCCGCTGTCCTGCAGGTTTTAGATCAGGTGTGGGACTCCGGTCGTCGAGGGCCGCTGTCCTGCAGGTCTTAGATCAGGTTTTGGACTCCGGTCCTCGAGGGCCGCTGTCCTGCAGGTTTTAGGTCAGGTGTGGGACTCCGGTCATTGAGGGCCGCTGTCCTGCAGGTTTTAGATCAGGTGTGGGACTCCGGTCCTCGAGGGCCGCTGTCCTGCAGGTTTTAGATCAGGTGTCGGACTCTGGTCCTCGAGGGCCGCTGTCCTGCAGGTTTTAGATCAGGTGTGGAACTCCGGACCTCGAGGGCCGCTGTCCTGCAGGTTTTAGATCAGGTGTCGGACTCCGGCCCTCTAGGGCCGCGGTCCTGCAGGTTTTAGATCAGGTGTTGGACTCCGGTCCTCGAGGGCCGCTGTCCTGCAGGTTTTAGATCAGGTGTGGGACTCCGGTCCTCGAGGGCCGCTGTCCTGCAGGTTTTAGATCAGGTGTGGGACTCCGGTCCTCGAGGGCCGCTGTCCTGCAGGTTTTAGATCAGGTGTGGGACTCCGGTCCTCGAGGGCCGCTGTCCTGCAGGTCTTAGATCAGGTTTTGGACTCCGGTCCTCGAGGGCCGCTGTCCTGCAGGTTTTAGATCAGGTGTGGGACTCCGGTCTTTGAGGGACGCTGTCCTGCAGGTTTTAGATCAGGTGTGGGACTCCGGTCCTCGAGGGCCGCTGTCCTGCAGGTTTTAGATCAGGTGTGGGACTCCGGTCCTCGAGGGCCGCTGTCCTGCAGGTCTTAGATCAGGTGTGGGACTCCGGTCCTCGAGGGCCGCTGTCCTGCAGGTTTTAGATCAGGTGTGGGACTCCGGTCCTCGAGGGCCGCTGTCCTGCAGGTCCTAGATCAGGTGTGGGACTCCGGTCCTCGAGGGCCGCTGTCCTGCAGGTTTTAGATCAGGTGTGGGACTCCGGTCCTCGAGGGCCGCTGTCCTGCAGGTTTTAGATCAGGTGTGGGACTCCGGTCCTCGAGGGCCGCTGTCCTGCAGGTTTTAGATCAGGTGTGGGACTCCGGTCCTCGAGGGCCGCTGTCCTGCAGGTCTTAGATCAGGTTTTGGACTCCGGTCCTCGAGGGCCGCTGTCCTGCAGGTTTTAGATCAGGTGTGGGACTCCGGTCTTTGAGGGACGCTGTCCTGCAGGTTTTAGATCAGGTGTGGGACTCCGGTCCTCGAGGGCCGCTGTCCTGCAGGTTTTAGATCAGGTGTGGGACTCCGGTCCTCGAGGGCCGCTGTCCTGCAGGTCTTAGATCAGGTGTGGGACTCCGGTCCTCGAGGGCCGCTGTCCTGCAGGTTTTAGATCAGGTGTGGGACTCCGGTCCTCGAGGGCCGCTGTCCTGCAGGTTTTAGATCAGGTGTGGGACTCCGGTCCTTGAGGGCCGCTGTCCTGCAGGTTTTAGGCTGATGCAGGAACATCTAAAACATGCAGGATTGGGGCTTTTGAGGACCAGAGTGCAACACCCCTGTATTAAGCCATTTTTGGATTACCCCGAATTGATGCAGTGGATTTATCAATTTAACCATCAATATTTTTAATCTTGGGCAGCACGGTGGCTTAGTGGTTAGCACTGTTGTCTCACAGCAAGAAGGTTCCTGGTTCGATTCCCGGCCCGGTGGGTCTTTCTGTGTGGAGTTTGCATGTTCTCCCCGTGCTTGCGTGGGTTCCCTCTGGGTTCTCTGGCTTCCTGCCACAGTCCAAAAACATGCAGGGTAGGTTGATTGATCTTTCTAAATTGCCCGTAGGTGTGAATGTGCGTGTGCATGATTGTTTGTCTTGTATGTGGCCCTGCGACAGACTGGCGACCTGTCCAGGTGGACCCCTGCCTTCCGCCTACTATGCGTCGGGATAGACTCCGACAGACCCCCGTGACCCGGTGACGGATTAAGCGGGAATAGATAATAAATGGATTTTTAATCTTTCCAGAAAATATTAAAAGAAAAAGTGAGCGGTTTACAGCTGCGATGTTAAAAATGGTCTTCATGGTCTTCCGTAAGACAACAGATAAATCTGGTCTGAGGTTTTACGGATGTTGCAACAGTAGGTGTCTAAGCAGATAACAGGATGTGTTTCAGACCGCTGCCTTTTGTAACTCCCATCTCTCTACTTTTAGCCTCGTAAACCACCCGGCGCCCCTTCCTGTCTCCAAAATAACCACTAAAGTTAATGCAACACTAAACGAACACTGGTCTGAAGAGAATAAGACAAATTAGTGGTCCTCATCAGCACGTCACCAAGGTCTGAAGAACTCTGTTCATGGTCACTTGTATCACGGTGTTCTGAAGCAGGGTAACAGCTAAAACCTGCAGGACATGGGTACTGGAGGACCAGGATTGAACACTGGCCTAAAAGGGTGGAAGCCATCCAGAGACGTCCTCAAACTGTTACAGAGAACCAGAACAGCGAATATATCAACGCTGAGGTCTTCGTCGTTGTTTAACATAAATTGATAGGTTTAAAACTTTAACACACTCTTTGTTTAATCTCATTGTTATTTTACGCTCTGTGTACTGCTGGTCTTATAAGATAATTGTACACGTCAGAGAATATATCTTGTAGACGTTGCTTATCTTCATGTCATCTGTGACCTCCTTACTTTCAATAAAAGCCTCAAGAGGCCATCAGAGGGGGGGTGAACAGAGACGAGAGCAGCGGAGATGTGCTGAGTTCTCTGTCCGTCCTCCGTGATGATGAATGAAAAACTTATTGACTTTGTCTTCCTTCTTTATTGTGTGTTTAATAAATGTTAGGTCGTTTAAACCTGACATTTAATTGGTCCTTCGAGCCGGATCCCAACAAACCAAGGAGTCCAGCAGGTGTGGGGGACTTCAGGAAAACCGTGGAATTTTCTAAATTCCAAGACTGGTTTTCCGCCTCACCGGCTGGAGTCCAAGGTTGACGGGAGAACCGAAGGAAGACAGAGTCGGAAAGTGAGATCTTGTTGTGTTACCCTGAAAGAATAGGGTGTTGAGGGGCGACGGAGTCCGATAAAGTCCGTGTTAAAGGCCGTGTTATTCTAGACACTGACGGTAAAGAGGGGCGACGGAGTCCGATAAAGTCCGTGAGAAAATACGTGAAAATTCTAGAGACTGACGGTAAAAAGAGAAAAATAGACGACGGAACCGATAAAGTCCGTGTAAAGTGACGTCATTCCTGTGTTGAGTGATTGTGAGTGTGACTGGAGATACAAACCACCAGGTACTTTGTCTCATGTAAACCCAGTAGGAATGTAAACAGCAACCTGTTGTGGAAGCAGAGGCCAGAATCCTTCACTCGAGAGTCGAGTAGAAGTGAGGATTACCACTTCTGGTGATTTAAAGCTGTCCTACTGACAAAAATCCAGGTGTTAGAATACCCTAGGTATTGAGACCGACCTGGACTAAAACATCTAATATAAAAAAAAAAATTAAAAAAATGGGGAAGTTGATCAGTAAAATCGACCATAAAGAGGATTGGTTTGTGAGGACTGGAAATACATGCAGAAAAAAAAGATCCGAAGTCAATAAAATACCTGAACCTGTGGATCAGTAAATATGGTTTTAAGGGAAAACTCACAGAAAATAGTTGAACTGCAGGATAAGATAACTATTGACACGAAACGGAACCCAAGAAGATGCGGAAACGTGGTTTCGCAGAAGCCAGATATGGTTGAACGAGGCGACGAGGCGAGAACAAGGAGAAGGGAGGGGGGACTGTAGACAGAAAAACCCGAGGTCATGTTTTACAGAGCAGATGAGACGGGGCCTGTACAGAGAAGACAGAAAGATGAAAAAACGGACAACGATAACAGAATTCTTTCTGACAGTATCCCGATCTATCCACTATTACCGCCTCCTAATCTTGAACTGAATAACACACCTACTTCTCCGCCGGCCGCTGACACTGTTCCTCTCATTGAAGTTGCAAATCCTAACACTGACGATGTTAAAAAGGGTGAAGAAGGCCTGACCTCCCATGGGGAGGATGTGGAGGGATCTGTCTGTGCTGTGGAGGACCTCGGACAGTCCTGCCACCGTAATGACGCAGAGGTCAGCGGGTTTGGATGACTGCTCTGACAGTGACTGGCGTCATGTTGGAGGTGACTGGGACCCCCAGTATGACGGTAATGTTTTGGATCCAGATAAAAGCAGCTGCGACGCAGAGTGAAGGAACTCGGTGACGGAACAAAACAACGTTTCAGCGCTTCATCTGTCTTCACAGTGGTGGACATCAGGAACAGTGGTGGACATCCGGAACAGTGGTGGACATCAGGAACAGTGGTGGACATCAGGAACAGTGGTGGACATCAGGAACAGTGGTGGACATCAGGAACAGTGGTGGACATCCAGAACAGTGGTGGACATCAGGAACAGTGGTGGACATCCAGAACAGTGGTGGACATCAGGAACAGTGGTGGACATCAGGAACAGTGGTGGACATCCAGAACAGTGGTGGACATCAGGAACAGTGGTGGACATCAGGAACAGTGGTGGACATCAGGAACAGTGGTGGACATCCAGAACAGTGGTGGACATCAGGAACAGTGGTGGACATCAGGAACAGTGGTGGACATCAGCAACACCGGCAATCGGCTGTTGGGTCTCACCAGAAACGCCACTGGAGTGATTCATCGAGGACATGACATTGTGGCAAGCATCCATGCCAGGCTTTGTCTCCAAATCGGTGTGGCACGTTATCTGGCAAAACTCCTTCCACATGTTGGCCTTTATGGTATCCGGTAGAAAACCTCACAGCTCTGGCCAGTGATGGTTTCCACACTGTCTCTGTGTGCTTGTCCTCAGCCTCCCTGGTACGGTCTATGCAGGAAATGCTGGGCAATAAAGTCCAATCTGCTATTGTGGTGTTTCCCAACCCTGGTCCCCGGGGTCCCCGGGGCCCCCTGTCCCGCATGTTTTAGATCTGGCCCTGCTTCAGCACACCTTCGGGGTCTCCAGAGATCCGTTGCTACAGGATATTGAGTCCCTGTACAAACGGAGGGAAAATTTGTTCCACATTTCCACCAGTAAGCTGTATTTTTTCCAGGTGGGAGTTAGATATTTAACACAAACATTTTAAAAACATAAATGACACAGTTTGCCCTTGATTGTTCATTAAAAAAACAAGAAGACTTTTTGTCCAAAAAGCTTTAATTGTTGGTTTTGTTTTTTAAAACATGTAGTATCTGTAATATCAATTGGCTTTTATTTGTGAAGATTTTAGAGAATAAACAATAATCCCACAGGTTTGGTTTAATTATGAAGGGCGCAGACAAAAAGTTATTAAAGAAAACTTTAACCAGTAGATGGTAGCAAAGGCGTAAATATAAAAAGAAACCCTTACGACTGTGTGAATATTTCAAATTTAAAGGACAGAGCTTTCCAGATTCTAGATTTTAGAGGAAATAGATTTATTTTATCATCATATGAAAAATCAAATTAACAGAGAAAACAAGATGTTTTACTGAGACAAGATCAGGACAAATGAAGAGGTGATGTTGCACCAGTGAAGTCCTTCTGAGCAGAATCTTTGCTCAGTTCTCAGTGTTCTTTGCGGTTCTTCCTGTTACAGACCCATGTGACCTAAGAGCAATTAGAAAAGGGTTTTCTTTTTCTTATTTTATTTTCAAAAAGAAGGTCACTGCATTTCATTTAATTTCATTTAAATGCCTAAATAAATATCTGTGATGGGATAACTGACTAAAAGTATGGTAGTGGATGTCCTTATTAGTTTTATCAGGAAATATTTCTAAAATAGTTTCCAAATAAAGCATTTGTTGAAAAAGTCAGTTGTCCATGTCTATTTTATTTGTCTGACTGAGTGTTTAATTTGGTTTTTATGCTGGGAGTGTTTTTGAGGCCACAAACAAAATCTTGTTTAGGGCCACCAAAATCCTAAGACCGGCCCTGCTAACCACCATAGATACACCTACGTCTTTGGTCACCTGGTGGTTTCACAGCCATT
>CM026201.1:31682298-31957298 GCA_014839995.1 Xenentodon cancila
GCAGGTTTCAGCTCCGCAGGGACCAGAACTCGGACATCTGCAGGTTTCAGCTCCGCAGGGACCAGAACTCGGACATCTGTAGGTTTCAGCTCCACAGGGACCAGGACTCAGATACCTGCAGGTTTCAGCTCCGCAGGGACCAGGACTCAGACATCTGTAGGTTTCAGCTCCACAGGGACCAGGACTCAGACATCTGCAGGTTTCAGCTCCGCAGGGACCAGGACTCAGACATCTGTAGGTTTCAGCTCCACAGGGACCAGGACTCAGACATCTGCAGGTTTCAGCTCCGCAGGGACCAGGACTCAGACACCTGTAGGTTTCAGCTCCACAGGGACCAGGACTCAGACATCTGCAGGTTTCAGCTCCGCAGGGACCAGGACGCCATACAGCGCCACCCCTGGTGACAGACAGGAGCACAGAATAACCGTTGTTTTGGGACGAAGTCCATGAGTGGCTCTTTGTAAAAATCTGGGCTCACGTACAAGGACAATATTTTGATATTACTGCAGGAATCACTAAAAAACAGCACAACAGAGTTTACAAGAGCCTCTGCAAGATGTTTTACTGTCCAGAAGCAAATCTGCTGGTTTTAATGGTCTTAAAAGACCCAGATATAGAAAATCTTATTGTGTCTTAGCAACTCAGGAAAGCTTCCAAGAAGTCTGTCTTCAAAAGATTCTTTTCACTCAAAGGCGTACCCAAGTCCTTCAAGTCCACAGAGAACCTGGAGGCCACTGGAACTGATGCCCACTGTCCATCTGTGGAAACAGACAGTCTGGACACAATGTTGGTGGGAGCTGAGGAGACAACGTCGGAGACATCAGATGTCCAAGAGGAAAACAGTGCCATTTTAGAGCATGGACCGGATAATAAATCATCTCTATTCTGTGAGCAGGAACCGACCTCCCCTCTTCAGACTGAGCATCAGGCTGCCACTGACATCACCTAAGTGGAATATTTGGTCCCTGAAGAAGAGATCACTCACGGGGATGATCTGGCATCAGGAGAATGTCTGTCAAAGAAGAAGAAGATTTATGGTGCCAGAAGAAGGTCTGTTAGAAGTCAAATCCGTAGAGATGCTTTAGCAGATGAACAACAGTTAGACATCTCATCTGTGGAGGACATCTCATCTCTGGAGGACATCTCATCTGTGGAGGACATCACAACTTGGTGGAAGGTTTTTTGGTGCAGGTTTATTTTTTCATTACCATTCTTGTCAGTATGTACGATACACACCGAAATTGGACCTCTGCTTTTAATCCATCATCTAGTTTTACTAGTGAGCAGTGGGCTGCCAGCATCAGCGCCCCGGGGAGCAGCCCTGGGCTTGAACCTGGGTCGTCCACGCCCAAACCCACCACTGTAACCACAACCGCCACGGTGCAGAACCTGGATCAGTACGTTGGTGTGGTTTACGCTAGTACAGTTCTTACATTAAGTGGTATTGCTACATAGAATGGCTTTGACAGAATTTATACTGAAATATTACATTTTTAAAGTGGATGCGGTTTTTTAAATTATTTATATAATTGAAGATTCCTTTTAGTATGACGTCACTAATATCCTAAAACCAGTGAAACTGTGTTTTTATCATAAGTCACTTTTACAAACATACCATGACAGAAAAACCCGACATAAGAGAAAATGCATACAAAAAGTGACCTAGATTTATTATTTATATTTATTCAAAATTAAATTTGAAAAGTATTATTTTATAGATAAGAAGTCATTTCATCCATCAATCAATCTATTTGTTCATTGATCCATTCATCAATCCTTCCATTCATCCCTCTATCCATTTATTCATCCTTCTATAATGATTCCTTAATGCATCAGACTTGAGCACCAGGGACTCCAGCCTGCACTTGGACCTGAAGTTTGGTGACTGGACTACAACGCCACCACGAATAAAAGACGAACACAGCAACTGTGACTTCACGCTTTCATTTCTATTCTGAAGTCTTAGGTTTCTAACTGTTCCTTATAGGAATGTAAGTTAAGGATATTTTTAAGATGGCTTAAAATGTATCTTATATAATATGTAATATCTCTTAAATAATTTGGTTTTGATTTATTAACGATTTACAGCAGATCCCATACAAAACCATAATTAAGCTTCTACACTGCCCTCCAGAGGTCATAGTGTGTAAGTACAAAAGAGTATTGAGCAAAAAGCATGTGGTTAAACTGTAAGAGCTGATGTTGCGGAGGAAAATCCTTCTGGACAGAATCAGTCCTCAGTCCTTGTTGTTCTTTAAGGTTCTTCCTCTTGGACACCAACGTGACGTCCATGAGAGGGAACATGACGTTTCTTTTGGAGCGCTGAAACATGCAGTTCCTGGAATGATGAGCAGAAGCTGGAACCAACATGACGAGGCTCAATCTCCGTTGACAAATGTCCACATTCACAGCAGAAATAAAGATGTTTACAGCATGATTAAAATAAACATGAAAAATGTTTCTTGTGAACACTGAAATGAACAGAAAATAAACTATGTACATTATCAGGAAAAATGACCTAAAGCCATAAATGGATGCATAATGGGGGTGTGGCTTGTTGAGGGACAGCTGCATTACAGTCTGTGGCAATAATGGAAATAATTTTAGATTTTTTTTACCCATTTCTGTAAATTAAAAGCTCTGGGGTATTATTACTAGTGTTGTGCCAGTTTGGTCACATGATTGAAATAGGAGCCTATAAAATGATTCCTAAATGGAAATCACCAGATTTATTTCATTTTTATTTCATTAAATTACATAATTGAATTAATCACTATATTCATTATTTAGTTATTGTCTATCAATACGTTTCACCGCTAGAAATGACAGTTTATGTCAGACGGGGGCGCCACCTTCCACCTAGAGGGGCTGTGGGAACTCGTGAGCTGACATCAGTGTTGCCAGTGTGGAAACTTTGTCGTTATATTTAACGAGTTTTCACACCCCAACGCAACTAGCGACAAATTACTGACTTTTTTCAGATGATTCAGATTTTTTCAGAAGATTTGTTGTTGGAGGTCCGAAATATTCTGCTCCAAGCGCTTCCCTCACGTCCTCTATTTGTCTTGTGTCCCAACCGTCCTCTCCCTGTACATGTTGCTCAGACTCTGAGTGTTGGTTGGTGATCTCCTCCCTTGCTTCAGGGACAGTTTCCTGAGCAGCGACTGTCTGAAACTTCGACACATCAGGAAGTAGATGACGGGGTCGAGGCAGACGTTGAGCGCCGACAGGAAGAGCGTCCCCTCCTTCAGCAGGTACAGCACGTCGCTGAAGTCCGACAGCGTTGTCTGGCTCTGAGTGAAAGGCACACGGCAGATGTGAAACGGCACAAAGCAGACGAAGAACACCGCCAGGATGCTGAAGATGCCACGGTTGGACTTGTGGCGGATGCCACTGCTGTCACGGCCCAGGCGTCGGTACGACTTGTACACTTGATAGGCGATGGAGGTGTAGCAGAAGGTAACGATGATCAGCGTCAGCCAGAACACGGACAAGTTAGAGAAGACAGACACCTTGTGCCACGTGATGCCCAGCGGCGTCTTCAGCTGCATACAGTCCTTGAAGCTCTTCTCCTTGGGTGGTTTGCTCGTCAGGATGACGTTGGGCAAAATGAGGAGGAACAGGAGCCCCCAGCTGAAAAGTGCCAACATACGAGCAAATCTGGGTTTCTGGAGGAGGTGGAGCGAGGACACCCCACCAAACATCAACTTGCAGGAGGAGGTGGAGGATGAAGAGTAGTGGACAACTTTGATGTAGCGCTCGAGGCTGATAACACCTATGAAGTGGATGCCTACATACATGGAGAAGTAGAAGAGCACGGCGGTGTAGCGGCAGGTGATCACATGAATATCCCAGCTGCTTAGGTTCAGATCACGTGCGGCCTTGAAGGGGAAGGTTGACAGCATGAGGAGGTCCGCCACCACCATGTTCTTCAGGTAGATCACCAAACCTGAGTCTCCAGGTAGTCTGAAGAAGATCCAGGCGGCCGTGACATTCAGAGGAACACCCACCACAAAGATGATGCAGTAGAATGAGGGAAGGACCTGGTCGGTAAAGACGCTGCTTTGATTGGAGACGTTGGTGGAGTTAGGCGGATCCATCCCTGGAAACACAGACACAACCCAGTTCAGACATTGTCACGAGTATATCTGTCCATGCATTATCTTTGCCTTGTTTGTTTGTGTTTAGGTTCTCAGAGATCTGCTGGAGTCTGTCCAGCTCTCCCCAGGGTTAGGGTGAAGCCACGTGTGAGTTTTATGATCATCCACCAGGGGGAGCTGCGTTGATCAGTTTTCACAACCCAGGGACAACCATCCAACTTCCAGACTGACTCTCCAAATGAACCGAGCGCCAAGGTAACTGAAACTGCAGTTCCTTGACTCACCACCAGAGGCTGCATCCAAAAGTGAGTTTTTCTCCTCAAAGTTAAAATGTCTAACTTATAAATATGTAAATAAAAATATTTACAGTCTGGTTCCAAAGCAACCTTTTTGTCTCTATTGTTTGATTACGCATCCATGACAACTCTTTTGTACTAGATGAATTTATATAAAGCAATCAGTGTATTTGTAATATGAGCCATACCCTTTTGGCTCAGCCAATGGCTAGCCATTATCACTTCCTCATCAGCCATCAACGTGCTGTGAAGCTAAGCGGAGTAATCACTAGTTTGTAGTCGTCCAGTGTCAACAGTAGTTTCTGGTTTCACCACTGAAACAACATCTGAAATGTCTACTGGCAGCTCATCAGCCGATCCACTCAGAAGGAGCTGGTAGCCACAGTTAACTTTGATTCACAGAATGTGGGCGTGTTCAAATTGGAAAACGAGGCTTTAAAACCTCTCTTCAGAGAACCTATGGGTCATGTGACTGGCGCTTCATGCGTTCTAGGTCCAGAACTGAGGTGATGTTCATGAAGGATCTCAGCAATCCTACATAAAGAGCAATAAAAATGAATTTAATATCCATTCTAAATTTTGATGCGCTTCGATAGATCAAAGTTCAGTGGTCAATGGTACATCTAAAACACCGTGAAAAACTGGGCATCGTAGGAAGAAGACCCAGTAATGAGGCAGTCCAAACTCATTTTACAGTCCTCTTTCCCTCTGAAGCTTCTCTTTTCAGCATTTATTTTTGATTTGTGGTTAGTTTGAATCTCTGTTTGAGTCTAGCAGACCCAGACCTTCGTGATATCCCTCAGGCCTGAGGAGCGGACTGGAACGCGTCCACACGTGCTGCAACTTTAACTTTCAGCGCAGTACTTTGAGGATTACCATGATCTAAATCACGAAGCATGTCCACTAAAACACTATAAATTATTTCATGAAATGAATTTTTTCCTTGACTATGTGTTGTGGGTGAAAGGAGAGAAGCTTCTGAGCTAGAATCATTTCTAGAGTTCCTACAACTGGGAGCTTCGTGTAGAGGATGACAACATTTGCAAGTCACGTGTTAGGTAAACGTCACAGCTGAGTGGTCGTGTGAACGAGCCAATCAGCGATTAGATGGAGGATGTGGAGTCTGTGTGAGGGGCGTCACCCCTACGTCATCTGTTGCAAATGATGACATGAACGGAGACCTTATTGCACTTCCTGTCATAGTTCGCCATTTCGTTTGGCTGATTTAGTTCATGCTACCTATGATGATAATGAATAATTATGATCATTTAAGTTACTCTACATGAACTCTTTTCAAATCTGTCCACACAGCCTCATTTCAAGTGTCGCCACTGAAACCAAATCGTTTCAAATGTCATTTCAGAGGATACGTGCATTTTACTGGTGATCAGAACCTGCCTGCTCTTTGCCTGCCTCGGTCCATCCGGACCGGCTTCGGTCCATCCGGACCGGCCTCGGCCCATCCGGACCGGCCTCGGCCCATCCGGACCGGCCTCGGCCCATCCGGACCGGCCTCAGACAAACACAGCAGCCTCTTAGTGAGATTAAAACAGAAAACGTAAATCTGTGACGTCTTTATTACCAGCTCAGAGCTAAGTACCAGGAGTGATGACAGACGGCTGCCAGTCAAAGGCCCATGACTGTAACTATACAAACATTTACTGTTCATTTAAAAATAATCATTTTACTACTTGATTTAGATAAAAACATAAACCCACACGTCTCATGAATGTGAAACATCAGTATGGAGACCAAAACTGATTTCTTCTACCAGACTGTAAATATGTTTATTTCTCCTGTAATGTTGGACATCTTAACCTGGAGGTTGATGGAGATGGACTCACTGATGGATCCGGACCTTAGTGGTCAGTAGAGGAACCGCAGGCCTTGATCCAGAGCCTAGTAGTGTTCGCTAGAGGAACCGCAGGTCTGGACCCTCGTGGTCAGGAGAGGAACCGCAGGTCTGGACCCTCGTGGTCAGGAGAGGAACCGCAGGTCTGGACCCTGGTGGTCAGGGGAGGAACTAACTGGGACATGATGTGATGGCCTGAAGAAAGTGAGGATTTGGTCCAAGTCTGGCAGATATGTGGCCAAGTTTAGACAACAACACTCATCTACAGTCACATCCACGCCAAATGTGGAACACAGAAAACTACAGATATGAGCCAAATATTCTTTATTCTGGGGGAAAGGTTTGGACAGTTGCTGGCTAAGGACTCAACCAGAAACTTTACATGCATTTAAGCGCTGGCATTAAAATTTGACCAAATGCTGTTCAAATCCGTCCTGGTTTGGGTTTGGTTTTCTGTGTGACAGCGTTATTGTTGCAGCCCCACACGTACAGGAAGAACATGCAACATGGGTGGGCGAGTGGGGGCCTAGTGGTTACAGTGGTGGCTTTGGCCTGGAGGACCCAGGTTCGAGTCCCTGTGGGCCCCTTCGCTCCCCGGGCGCCGGGACAACAGCCACTGCTGCTAGTGAAACTAGTGATGGTTAAAAGCAGAGGTCCATTTTGAGTGTGTTTTATGAGATATACACTGACAAGAATGACGAAGCTTGAAAAGCTTCCAGAGAAAAAAAAATGGATGATGTCATTTACTACGAGGAAACTTCTTTAGGTGCGGTTACATCAGTACCAGTAATCTGCTGGTCATAATTTCTGTTTTTTTTTTTGGTTTATTTAGTTAATGAAACTTTGGTTCAACGCTTCTTCTCTTGTATTCATTCCTCTATTTGGGCGTTTTGTTGTCTGGTGCTTCAGGCATCTTCTGCTGAAGTTAGTAGCAGCTACGACGCGACACAAACATCTGTACTCACCACATACAGCCAGCTGTGCAGGCAGGAGTCTCTCCAGATGCTTTCGGCTGGAATCTGTGCAGACAGAGTCGGATAAGGAGCTCAGTTTGAGTTTGGTTTCCTGTTTCCTAGTTTACGTATGTCCGCGCTCTCTATGTGCAGTTCATCATGATGCTCGCTCTCTCGCTCTCCGTGCTGTTCATCATGATGCTCGCTCTCTCGCTCTCTCTCTGTTGCAACACAGTGAGTCACACTTGACTACACTTCTGTGGAATCATTGTGTGACAACGATACATGATTTAAGACTCATAAGTCTGCTGACTGATGTTGAAGTTGCAGCTGCAGTCATGAGCACATCTTGGTCCTGCTCAGTCCGCTGTCTGGAGTTCCCGGTATATCTGGCCCTGATGCTGGCAGCAGCAGGTCTGCTGGTCCCAGCGGTCTTCCACGTGGATGACCGTACAGTGACCTGCAGGGCCTGCAGAGCCGCCGGTGAACATTTGCAGTGGGCGTTGGCATTTCAAATGTCGTTTCACAGGTCAAATGGGAAACGGCCGCTGGATTTAGCCCACGCTCGACTGGCACCTGCGGCCTCCTCGTAGCCCAGATTGGTGCTTGGACCCCTCCAGACTGACCCAGAACCAGCCACAGACGTCTGTTAGTAAAATGAACAACACATCAAAGCTGGCGTGTGTTTAAACGTACCTTCAGGAGCAGGTTATGGAGGGCGCCAGCGTGACTCCCAACCCGGGTCAGTTTATGGAAAAAGGACAGGAAACACATGACATTGGGGTCATAAAGACGAGGTATGTGGTAAAAGGAGGCTCATGTGAACCTGCCGGAAGAGACACCTGCAGAGGTTGATGTGACGTTAGCAGATTTTAATTTGCTTTGCAGGTGCGTCGATCTACCATCTGTTAGAAGTTGTTAACGATGCCCAAAGTCTTGGAGAACCAATCAAATCGGTGTGTCCTGTTAGACAGGGTCTAACTAAATGACCAGATCCAGATCCAGGTTTTATGTCCCTCAGATCCAGGTTTTCAAGTCACTCAGATCCAGATCCAGGTTTTTAAGTCACTCAGATCCAGATCCAGGTTTTCAAGTCGCTCAGATCCAGATCCACGTTTTATGTCCCTCAGATCCAGATCCAGGTTTTTAAGTCACTCAGATCCAGATCCAGGTTTTATGTCGCTCAGATCCAGATCCAGGTTTTATGTCGCTCAGATCCAGATCCAGGTTTTATGTCGCTCAGATCCAGGTTTTTTTGTCGCTCAGATCCAGATCAAGGTTTTCACGTCGCTCAGATCCAGATCCAGGTTTTATGTCGCTCAGATCCAGATCCAGGTTTTTAAGTCGCTCAGATCCAGATCCAGGTTTTATGTTGCTCAGATCCAGATCCAGGATTTATGTCGCTCAGATCCAGATCCAGGTTTTTAAGTCGCTCCGATCCAGATCCAGGTTTTTAAGTCGCTCAGATCCAGATCCAGGTTTTATGTGGCTCAGATCCAGATCCAGGATTTATGTCGCTCAGATCCAGATCCAGGTTTTTAAGTCGCTCCGATCCAGATCCAGGTTTTATGTCGCTCAGATCCAGATCCAGGTTTTATGTCGCTCAGATCCAGATCCAGGTTTTATGTCGCTCAGATCCAGATCCAGGTTTTATGTCGCTCAGATCTAGATCCAGGTTTTATGTCGCTCAAATCCAGATCCTGGTTTTTAAGTCGCTCAGATCCAGATCCAGGTTTTATGTCGCTCAGATCCAGATCCAGGTTTTATGTCGCTCAGATCTAGATCCAGGTTTTATGTCGCTCAAATCCAGATCCTGGTTTTTAAGTCGCTCAGATCCAGATCCAGGTTTTCACGTTGCTCAGATCCAGATCCAGGTTTTATGTCGCTCAGATCCAGATCCAGGTGTTATGTCGCTCAGATCAAGGTTTTTGAGTCGCTCAGATCCAGATCCAGGTTTTTAAGTCGCTCAGATCCAGATCCAGGTTTTATGTCGCTCAGATCCAGGTTTTTAAGTCGCTCAAATCCAGATCCAGGTTTTTAAGTCGCTCAGATCCAGATCCAGGTTTTCACATTGCTCAGATCCAGATCCAGGTTTTATGTCGCTCAGATCCAGGTTTTTTTGTCGCTCAGATCCAGATCCAGGTTTTCACGTCGCTCAGATCCAGATCCAGGTTTTTAAGTCGCTCAGATCCACATCCAGGTTTTCACGTCGCTCAGATCAAGATCCAGGTTTTATGTCGCTCAGATCCAGATCCAGGTTTTCACGTCGCTCAGATCCAGATCCAGGTTTTCACGTCGCTCAGATCCAGATCCAGGTTTTATGTCGCTCAGATCCAGATCCAGGTTTTATGTCGCTCAGATCCATATCATGGTTTTTAAGTTGCTCAGATCCAGATCCAGGTTTTATGTCGCTCAGATCCAGATCAAGGTTTTCACGTCGGTCAGATCCAGATCCAGGTTTTATGTCGCTCAGATCCAGGTTTTATGTCGCTCAAATCCAGATCCTGGTTTTTAAGTCGCTCAGATCCAGATCCAGGTTTTATGTCGCTCAGATCCAGGTTTTTAAGTCGCTCAAATCCAGATCCAGGTTTTTAAGTCGCTCAGATCCAGATCCAGGTTTTCACGTTGCTCAGATCCAGATCCAGGTTTTATGTCGCTCAGATCCAGATCCAGGTTTTTAAGTCGCTCAGATCCAGATCCAGGTTTTATGTCGCTCAGATCCAGGTTTTTGAGTCGCTCAGATCAAGATCCAGGTTTTTAAGTCGCTCAGATCCAGATCCAGGTTTTATGTCGCTCTGATCCAGGTTTTTAAGTCGCTCAAATCCAGATCCAGGTTTTTAAGTCGCTCAGATCCAGATCCAGGTTTTCACATTGCTCAGATCCAGATCCAGGTTTTATGTCGCTCAGATCCAGATCCAGGTTTTGTCGCTCAGATCCAGATCCAGGTTTTATGTCGCTCAGATCCAGGTTTTTGAGTTGCTCAGATCCAGATCCAGGTTTTATGTCGCTCAGATCCAGATCCAGGTTTTTAAGTCGCTCAGATCCAGATCCAGGTTTTATGTCGCTCAGATCCAGATCCAGGTTTTTTTGTCGCTCAGATCCAGGTTTTTAAGTCGCTCAGATCCAGATCCAGGTTTTTAAGTCGCTCAGATCCAGGTTTTTAAGTCGCTCAAATCCAGATCCAGGTTTTTAAGTCGCTCAGATCCAGATCCAGGTTTTATGTCGCTCTGATCCAGGTTTTTAAGTCGCTCAAATCCAGATCCAGGTTTTTAAGTCGCTCAGATCCAGATCCAGGTTTTCACATTGCTCAGATCCAGATCCAGGTTTTATGTCGCTCAGATCCAGATCCAGGTTTTGTCGCTCAGATCCAGATCCAGGTTTTATGTCGCTCAGATCCAGGTTTTTGAGTTGCTCAGATCCAGATCCAGGTTTTATGTCGCTCAGATCCAGATCCAGGTTTTTAAGTCGCTCAGATCCAGATCCAGGTTTTATGTCGCTCAGATCCAGATCCAGGTTTTTTTGTCGCTCAGATCCAGGTTTTTAAGTCGCTCAGATCCAGATCCAGGTTTTTAAGTCGCTCAGATCCAGGTTTTTAAGTCGCTCAAATCCAAATCCAGGTTTTTAAGTCGCTCAGATCCAGATCCAGGTTTTCACATTGCTCAGATCCAGATCCAGGTTTTATGTCGCTCAGATCCAGATCCAGGTTTTTAAGTCGCTCAGATCCAGATCCAGGTTTTATGTCGCTCAGATCCAGATCCAGGTTTTTAAGTCGCTCAAATCCTGATCCAGGTTTTTAAGTCACTCAGATCCAGATCCAGGTTTTCACGTCGCTCAGATCCAGATCCAGGTTTTATGTCGCTCAGATCCAGATCCAGGTTTTCACGTCGCTCAGATCCAGATCAAGGTTTTATGTCGCTCAGATCCAGATCCAGGTTTTTAAGTCGCTCAGATCCAGATCCAGGTTTTATGTCGCTCAGATCCAGATCCAGGTTTTTAAGTCGCTCAGATCCAGATCCAGGTTTTATGTTGCTCAGATCCAGATCATGGTTTTTAAGTTGCTCAGATCCAGATCCAGGTTTTATGTCGCTCAGATCCAGGTTTTTAAGTAGCTCAGATCCAGATCCAGGTTTTTAAGTCGCTCGGATCCAGATCCAGGTTTTCACGTCGCTCAGATCCAGATCCAGATCCAGGTTTTCACGTCGGTCAGATCCAGATCCAGGTTTTCACGTCGCTCAGATCCAGATCCAGGTTTTTAAGTCGCTCAGATCCAGATCCAGGTTTTCACGTCGCTCAGATCCAGATCCAGGTTTTCGCGCTCACCTTCCGCCTCGCTGCACAACAGGAAGCTACCTTCAACGGGACCGGAAGCTGAGTTTATCCCGCAAAAATGAAATAATTTTGTGTACTTTTTCCATATTTCGGCAGCGTGGGGGTTTGCAGGATGTCCACCCCTGTGAGGAGCGGTGACATCATCCACCTGAACGTGGGCGGGAAGAGGTGAGGCCCCGGAGACGTCCACGGCTAAACCGGCTAGCAGCGTGCTAACACGAGTGCGCCTATTGTCGGACAGTGGAAACCGACTTATGCACTTTTAAAAACGATTCGTGTTTAAGAAACGTCGTTGCCGCACATTCCGCACTTTTATTTAAGCGCAACAAAACTGCCGTGGCTCCTGGACACGTCCCCGGCAACTGTGAACCCAGATTGAAGGCTGCGGTCCGCGTTGGTGTTTACCTGCACTTCTAACGTGTTTGTCGTCTAACTTCAGCCACGAACCAAACGTGTTTCTGCGCCTAAACGCTCGCCAGAAAGAGAAAGTAACATATTTGTACGAGAACTAAAAATAAAAGGGGAAAAAAGCAAAGCTATGGTGCGGTGTTCGCCAAATGAACTGAGTTGAATATTGATAGTTACTTTTAGCAAAGTGTATTAAACAGTCTGCACAAACAAGTAGTGTATGTTTATAAAATTGTTAATACATGTGATTAAAGGGCTGTTAAATGTAAAATGTGTTTCTTTTACCTGAGCACCCTGTCCGATAATGGAATCGAGGCTTTGGTAAACAAAGCAGAGCCGGTTGTAATGTTTCGTTAAAATTAATAATAAAATTCACCTAAATGACCAAGTCCCTGGAGAAACGGTGAAGGTTCGTAAAGAAAATGGTACAGCTAAGGAAAATCTACTCTTTAATGTTTGCATTAAACACACTCGCTGAACTTTTCTCTTTTCTTTGTAAAAACATCATTGATTGGTGGTCCAACGTCATTTGCTACCAAAAGGCTTTTTTTCCCAGCAGATCAGTTCTGGAAGGTGTTTTCTTAAACACCTACTTGTTTATTTGAAGAGGGTTTTGATTCTGGTTTTGATGTGAAGGGGTTTGACAGGCCGGGCCAGGTCATCGGTCGGGTCACAAAAACGAGAAAACGCCGGCCGCTCTCAGAAATAAAGACGTCGATGTTGATTTATGTGATTGGTTGACTGAAAGGCTTTGATGGTCAACATTGGTGGATGTGCTGGTTTGTTTGTGTCCAGGTTCAGCACGTCCCGACAGACGCTCACGTGGGTTCCTGACTCCTTCTTCTCCAGGTTTGTCACAAAACTCTGTCTGCAGCTGAGCTTTGATCATTTCTAAAGCTGGAACCCTCCAGAATCAGAGGTGGGTCTGGAGGACCCAGGTTCAAGTCCCTGGCTGGCAACGACGGTGAACCACTGTGGGTCCCTGAGCAAGGCCTTAACTGCTCCCCGGGCGCTGGGACGTATCGATATATGTATAGATGTATACTGACAAGAATAACGAAAGCTTGAAAAGCTTGGAGGACAAAAAAAAAAGTGCCTGGTAGCCCGCCAGCAGCTATGCTGGTTCAGGGCTCAGCCTGAACCAAATCCAAACAGCCTTCAGAGAGGAACTGCAGGTCTGGGTCCAAGCCCTACTGGTCTCACAGAGAACGGTTCCTGTGTTCGATAAGCCGCCTCAGTGCGACAGCCAATCGCCTTACCCATCCAGATGCTTTTTAGTTTATTTTGCACATGATTATTTCTGTTTCAGTTTGCACAGACTGACCCCCTAACCTGTAAAAGTCTCGACGCCCTAGTTTGTTCTACTGCTGCAACAAGAGAATTTCCCATGGGGGATGATTAAAATATTTCCACTTCATTGCATGAAGCGAACAAGTTAATTTTAGATGAAATTCAGAACATCGAGTTGGGAGGTGAAATGTAAATTCCTCCATCGTAGCGCCACCCAGACACTAATTGAGATGATTTTGGTTGTCACGGGTCACGTTGTGGATCGGTACCTGGATCGGTTGCGGTCCTGGATCGGTATCTAGGTGCGATGTACGATGTAGATCCTTGGCTGGACTTCGATATAAATCATATTAATAACCTTTACAACAATGATTTGTTTCGGCTGCCTCGCTGCTCGGATCCCTAATAACTTGGACAAGAAGATGCTTAACAAACACAAGACAATGAATGTGAAGAAATCGCTGCTCCAATAGTTGCTGCACCTGGATGACGAAACAATGCCATGTTCTCTGACGGCTGGTTTCTGTGTTTGCTTTTTGTCCTCAGCCTCCTGAGCGGCCGCATCTCCACTCTGAAGGATGAAACTGGAGCTGTGAGTTCACCGGAGCTTCATCGTTCAGGTCTTCACCTCCTCGTCCTCCGTGTGACGGTGTGTTTGTTCTCTGTATCTGTGTGTAGATCTTCATCGACAGAGACCCCTCCTTGTTCGCTCCCATCCTCAACTTCCTGCGGACCAAAGAGCTCCACCCCCGCTCCATCAACGTTCACATGCTCATGCACGAGGCCGAGTTTTACGGCATCACCCCGCTGGGTGAGAAGCAGGAAGTCAGGGGACTCCACCATCATCCTGATTGAATGAGTTGTCTCATGACTGAGAACAAAACTCGACATTTGTTCGCCTCTGCTGTGTTTCAGCTCTGTTTCATGACAAAAGCTCATTTTCTCGTCATGTTGTTGCAGTTCAGAAGCTGCAGCTGTGTGACGAGCTGGACAGATCCTCCTGTGGAAACGTGCTGTTCAACGGCTACCTGCCTCCACCAGGTACGCGCCCGCAATGTCCTGTGATCACACGTACCGCCAGGTACGCGCCTGTTATCAGACATCTTCATAAAAATGTCATGTGGTATGCTCAAGCAGTTCCTCTGCCGACCAGTAGGGCCTGG
Organism: Xenentodon cancila; assembly: GCA_014839995.1. Classification (NCBI taxonomy): domain Eukaryota; kingdom Metazoa; phylum Chordata; class Actinopteri; order Beloniformes; family Belonidae; genus Xenentodon; species Xenentodon cancila. Next base: position 31,696,690 of record CM026201.1, read on the forward strand.
ATCCAGACCTGCAGTTCCTCTGCCGACCAGTAGGGCCTGGATCCAGGCTCCTCCTTGTTTTGTGACAAGTATTCCCAAAATGTCCCGCAAATGCCACGATTTGGCTCTTTTGCAGTCTGTTCCTCCAGGTCCATCTTCATTCAACGAAAACATACACAAGTTCCTGAAGTAGCAGCATAAACAGGAAACCCGGAGCAGAGAAGCTGCCTCAGTAGCCGAGTGGTTTCACTTGAATGTGCTGCTGATTGGCTTCTTTAAAGACTTGGCTGAAAACAGGACAATCGGTGTCGACGGTGAAGACAGACGCGTCCCTAACGTTTGTTTGGTCTGCCTGCGTCGTTTCAGTGTACCCGGCGAAGCGGCGGAACCGCCACAGCGTAGCAGGGTCACAGTTCATGGCGGGTCGAGTCGGGTCGGTCGAGAGAGCGCCGGTCAGACGCAGCAACACCATGCCGCCCAACCTGGGGAACTCTGGGATCCTGGGGAGGGCCGTCGGCGAGGAGCGGATGTCTGCAGGTAACAGCACCGTCGGTTTGTTTGCTGCAGTGGACGTGAACGTGACAGACTCAGAGTTCTGCTGGTCACCGCAGGTGGGGCGTCCGATCCCGGCATGGTTCGGATCATCCGTGGGCATCATAACTGGATCGCTGTGGCGTACGCACAGTTTGTGGTCTGCTACAGGTAAACGCACACATCAGTTCACTGACAGTGACGTGATCGGTGAAAACCGCAGCACTGTCACGGCAGTGGGAGGGGCTACGGGTGGGGCTTGTTCTGCAGCAGCAGGACCTGGACAGCTTGCAGTCGTCGGTTTGGACACGTAACTGAGAAGGACTAGTGAGTGGATTTAGACGAGCGTGGAGCTGCCAGGCACGGTAAGATGGGAGCAGGTTATTTGATGTTGAGACTCCAAAAGGCAAAAGACGAAGAGAAGCAGATACTTCAGAAACACCAGAGACCCACTGTGAAGCACGGGGGTGGCAGGATGATGGTCTGGACCTGGACACCTGTGGGTCACTGAGTGGACCACGAACTCCTCTGTAGTCTTCTAGAGACGGATGTGAGGCCATCTGTCTGACGGCTAAAGACCGGCTGAAAGTGGGTCACGTGACAGGAAATGACCCCAAAACACAACAGCGGATCCACGTCAGAATGATGAAGAATAAAAGAATGAAGGTTCTGGAATGAGCTGGTCAAAGTCCAGACCTGAAGCTGGTTGAGAAGCTGTGGTGGACCTTCAGAGAGGTGTGCATGTGAATGCCCAAAAACATCAACGAACTGAAGCAAAGTTGTAAAGAAGAACGGACCAGAACTGCTCCAGAACCACGAGACACCGAGGAAGACGGACTGAGCACTGAGCTTGTGCTCCTGAAGGCGGATTTACAAGCTGTTGAGTCGTGGGGGAACTCGGCGTTGCCCTCGGTGTTTCTTGTTGGGTTCATTTGACGTGAAACGTGAATACAGCTCACGAGAGCTTCTGTCTTCACCAGGATGAAGGAGTCGACCGGCTGGCAGCAGGTCTTCACCTCTCCTCGCCTCGACTGCATGATCGACAGAGTCGCGCTCAACGCCAAGGTGATGGGCGGCTCGCTGGGAGACAACGACAAGATGGTGGCTGTTGCCTCAGTGACGGAGATCATCTTATGGTCCATCTGCCCCGACGGCAATGGGAATGAGATCGGTATGAGAACAGGACAGTGTTTGTACGTTGATGATGCCACCGTGATGCCTCTGATTTGTTCCTGCTGACATTTACGCAGGTTCAGTAAGAGCAGCAATGTCAGAGCTATTAACCTTCAAACCCGCCCAATTAGATGCAGGCCAGGTCGTCGGGATGGATATACCTGAGTTTCATCTGCACCACAAGTGTACCTAATTTATCTATAACGTCAGAAAAGTAAAGGTTCGAACACAGGACCCTGTCGTGGTCCTCGTTTACATGAACAACCAGGACTCTTATCAGATAAACATGACTTCCCCCCGATCCAGGACTGTGTTCCTGCGTTCAGCCCAGTCTCTAGAAATCCGGGAAGCCGTGGCCGGTTTTTGATGCTGTAATCCGGAATTCTGAAGTGCTGATGGAGAGCTGAAACTGGTCGGGAGTGACTGGTTCAGGGTTTTTAAATGTTAAATCAGACTTCTCTGAGTAACGGGAATCTACCGAGACTGCCGGGTGGAAGGTGAAACACCTTCAAGAACCAAGAAAAACAAATCTGTTTGAATTTGATTCAGGCGTTTAAGGAGAACCGTGACCTGGGTGACTTGGGTCTCACCGTCTCAGGTGAACCTATGCCAGCAGAAGAAAGGGGAAGTTTCCCGAGAGAGTTCAGGGGGAATCTGCTCGTCTCTGATGTCACGTGTTCCTCCTTCAGGTGTCTTCAGCCTCAACGTGCCGGCCGAGGCTCTCTTCTTCGTTGGTAACCAGCTGATCGCCACCAGCCACACTGGAAAAGTCGGGGTTTGGAACGCCGTCACGAAACACTGGCAGGTGGGTGAAGTCACGCTCATGTGGAGCGATACGTCACTGAGGTCGTCTCCTGGTTTTTGGTTGATGAAATGGTGCATCAAAGGATGTCGTACCCTTCAGGAGAAGTTTGGGTGATGGTGCTGGTACTCAGCAGACATCATCGGAGCAGGAGGGGCGGGTCCAACCGACAGGTCGGCCATAATACTGAAATAATTCAATAGTCAATAATACATAACTGGTCAACTGTTTTCTTTGTAGTTTTTTCTTCCTTTCTGGGTCAGCTGGTTCATTCCAGCCCGGATCTCCTGGTTGGCTTCAGTAGTGGTCAGTTTTCCAGTCTAGTTTTACCTGTTTTGTTCCAGTCTGGCTCAGGTGTCTGTGGTCTCTCTGCAGAACCAGGACGTGGTTCCCATCAGCAGCTACGACACCGCTGGCTCCTTCCTCATCCTGGGCTGCAACAACGGATCCATCTACTACATAGGTGACCTTAGTGTGTCCAGGCGACGTCGTGCTGCTTCGCCGCTGCTGAAAAGCGTTTCCTTCACGCTGCAAACAGAGACCTAACCATCTGAAGCCGCTGCATGTTTCTGTGTTTCTCAGACGTCCAGAAGTTTCCTCTGAGGATGAAGGACAACGATCTGCTGGTGACGGAGCTCTACAGAGACCCGACTGAAGACGCCATCACAGCTCTCAGCGTCTACCTCACTCCCAAAACCAGTAAAGACCAGTAACGCTGGTTTGTTGTCACAGGTCTGGCGCTGACTCGGGCTGGGAGAAACTTAATGTGGAAATCTGTCGACCCTTTCAGGTGACAGTGGGAACTGGATCGAGATCGCATACGGGACCAGTTCTGGGACGGTTCGGGTCATCGTTCAGCATCCGGAGACGGTTGGTTCTGGGCCTCAGCTTTTCCAGACCTTCTCTGTACACCGCAGCCCCGTCACCAAGATCATGCTGTCAGAGAAACACCTCATCTCAGGTACGAGTCCTTATACAGACGTGTTCGGAACGCCACGTCTCAGGTGCGAGTCCTTAAAAAGACGTGTTCGGAACGACTCGTCTCAGGTGCGAGTCCTTATACAGACGTGTTCGGAACGACTCGTCTCAGGTGCGAGTCCTTATACAGACGTGTTCGGAACGCCGCGTCTCAGGTACGAGTCCTTATAAAGACGTGTTCGGAACGACTCGTCTCAGGTACGAGTCCTTATACAGACGTGTTCGGAACGCCGCGTCTCAGGTACGAGTCCTTATAAAGACGTGTTCGGAACGACTCGTCTCAGGTACGAGTCCTTATACAGACGTGTTCGGAACGCCGCGTCTCAGGTGCGAGTCCTTGTAAAGACGTGTTCGGAACGCCGCGTCTCAGGTGCGAGTCCTTATACAGACGTGTTCGGAACGACTCGTCTCAGGTGCGAGTCCTTATAAAGACGTGTTCGGAACGACTCGTCTCAGGTGCGAGTCCTTGTAAAGACGTGTTCGGAACACCTCGTCTCAGGTGCGAGTCCTTATAAAGACGTGTTCGGAACGACTCGTCTCAGGTGCGAGTCCTTGTAAAGACGTGTTCGGAACGACTCGTCTCAGGTACGAGTCCTTATACAGACGTGTTCGGAACGACTCGTCTCAGGTGCGAGTCCTCTAAGACATCGTCTCTAGTGTCGGTCTACAGATTTAGAAAACCACAGCCTCTGGTATAAGTTTAATAAAGACTCGTCTGAGTTTCAGGGTTCAGGAAACGGCTGGACCTGGTTCCAGTTTTGGAAAGTAAATGTTTCAGTTTGTATTTTTGTGTTCTTCTTCTGGCAGTTTGTGCCGATAACAACCACGTGCGAACGTGGACGGTGACACGCTTCAGAGGGATGATCTCCACCCAGCCGGGATCTACGCCGCTCACCTCCTTCAAGATCCTCAGCCTGGACGACGTGGATGGACATGGAGGCTGCAGTGCCGGGACGGAGATAGGTAACGACGTGGTCTGTCTCTGCCACCGGGGTTAATGTCCACTCCCAGACTGAAGTTCCTCTCCGGAGTGTTTTTCCATCAGACAACCCTCAGATTTGCTGAGCCAGCTGAGGCCAGCAGGGGATCCTGGACCTTCTTTAATCACATTATTAATCACAAAAGAACAAGACAATACACACACAGTCTGTTAAAGTCGGTGTGTCCAAAGTCGGTCCGCAAGGGCCGCAGTCCTGGATCCTGGTGGCACATGGTACACGTGCACATGGAGCGCGGACTAGGATAGAATATCTTTATTGTCATTGTAGCAAGTATGACAAGATTAAAGTGCCGCCTAATCTGTAAACCAGAAACGGACAAGAAAAACAGCTGGAAAACAGGTACGAAACAAGCAGAAACCGTCCTGTTGTTGCTCTGGTCACGTTTGAGTCCGTTTGTCCTGGTTTTCCTGTTCTGTACCGTCTGCCTGACGGCAGCAGCTCAGGCGGTGTCCGGGAGGACACCTGTCCTCCATGAGGCTGTGAGAACGTGGATCCTTCTGGAGTTTCATTTGAGAGCAGTTCAGACAGTTTTATACTTATGATACCCGGAAAAAAGGAAAATCAACTTTGGTCCAATAAACGTTGAGGTGTCCCAGACGGGATTTCTAGAGTTCACACGTGTCGTGGTTGTTCAGGTCCGTACGGGGAGAGAGACGACCAGCAGGTGTTCATCCAGAGGGTCGTCCCCGACACCGATAAACTCTACGTCAGACTGTCGTCCAACGGGAAGAGGTGAGGGATGCGTCTGCCTCGGCGTTTCGTTGGCCCGCCTCCATCTGGGGTTCGTGACGGGTGTGTGTGTGTTTCAGGGTGTGTGAGGTGCGCTCAGTAGACGGGACCTCCATCACGGCCTTCGTGGTCCACGAGTGCGAGGGGTCGAGTCGCATCGGCTCTCGGCCCCGCCGCTACCTGTTCAGTGGCCATAGCAACGGCAGCATCCAGATGTGGGACCTGACGACCGCCATGGAGATCGCCGGCAAAGTGGACATCAAAGGTCAGGAGCACCTGAGGTCCTTCAACTAGCGTGTGACTGTTGTGAGCGTTCTGATTGGTTGGTGACTGACTGATGTGGGCTGTCATTGGTTGTCTGGCAGCGCTGGGCGGGCCAACGGAGGAGGAGCTGCTGGAGCTGCTGGACCAGTGTGACCTGGCTCTGACCAGGACACCTGACAGCACACCGAGAGCGTCCACCTGCAGGTACGAACACACCGCCCACCACCGAGACTCACTGGTGGAGGAACTGCAACTTCCTTGTTGGCTTCATCCTGGAAGTTGGAATCTGGGCACTGAGTTGGAAACTGACTTCTTATCTTTGATTTAAGAGTTTGTTGTGTTTCATGGTTCAGTTTTTACTTTTTGGATTTTCAGAGCATCAATCTTCATCATTATCTTTACTGACTGATGTCACTTCCTGTCCTTGCAGTCTTCACTCTCAGTTCAGCGACTGCCTCCGACCAGAGCGTCTCCACTCAGCAGGAGGTCGAGGGCCAGCCGGAGCTTCGGGTTCATCTGCTTCTCTGTGTGGCAGCCTCCCCCGGCAGGCTCCGCCCCCAGTGCCCCTAACCAAACCTACCCGAGATGCCGGGTTCTCACCTGGGCTTCAGAGTTTCCACACCCACGGCTCCACCTCCAGCCCCCACACCCCTCGAGAGCAGCTGGAGCGGGACAGAGAGTTGGTGACTGTTCGCAGGGGCAGCTTTGTGGAGCGCTGCCAGGAGCTCGCCAAAGGTTCAGAGGCTGCAGCGAGCTCAGGGTTCGGGACCCCACCAGGGTTGGACGGGGTTCGGCGGAGCCTAGCCGTGTGCAGCGAGTTGGAGGCCAGATTCAGCTTCAGGACCCCCACCACCTTCTCCGTGTCTCCTGGTGCTCGAATCTCACCTGGAACACCTTCCCCTCTGTCGCCTTCATCATCGTCATCCTCTTCATCTCATCGTAGAGTCACCCCCACCTCCCCGACAAGCCCCACCCCCACAGTGGCAAGCCCAACTCGCTCTCTGACATCTGTCTCGCCCCGCCACGGCGCCTCAGCCTCTCCGACTGACACACCAGCCTCCCCAGAAATCCCACCAGGTCTGGACGGCCCCGCCCCCTCCGCCGGCCCGGCCACCAGCCCCAAACCTCACATGAACGAAACCAGCTTCTGATTGGCGGATCCAGCTAATGACCGTGAGCAGCAACATGTTTGACCCCTGTTGCCGTAGTTACAAAGGGCTGGTTATTTATTGGCTGCCAGATGTCAGGGCGTGAAAAGGAAACGCTCTCTGATCAGTGTTTCTCCATGATCAATAAAAGCATGATCAGTGTGGGCGGGGTCAGTCTGTCACCGCTCGCATGCCTTCAGGTTTGGTCAAATCTTCGGTTTCTCTTCGTCTTCTCCTGAAGACTCGTTTGTCTTCAGTAATCCCGTAAAACAGCAACGTCCTGCGTAAACGCGTGTGTAGGCGTTGGGCGTTGTTCACAGCAAACCAACTCCAAACCATCACCCTTCCACCGCCGTGCTCCACAGTGGGATGAAGCGTTTCTGAGCAAAACGCTGTGGTTTTTGATTTGGCTGAAGCTCTACAAGAAAGTTCTCCCAGATGGCAGTTCCAACATAGAAATATGTTACAGCGCTTTGAGGATGGAGAACGAATTCTCCATCGTTGATCTCGTCAGTCTCGTCACACGTCGTCCAGGTGGTCAAGAACACGGAGGAAGTGGAGCAGTGCCACTGGACGTCGCGGGCCAGCGTCGACTCACTCGTTAAACTAAACAACTCGTCGTGTTTGTTGTTGTCAGAAGGTGACTCGTCACTGCCCCCTGGTGGATGCGTTGCTAAGCAACCACACGAGCACAAATACCGCACTGAGGTATGTTTGTGGTCCAGACGCCAACATACGAGAATGGAGGATAAACTCGGCGTCGCCGTTCCGACCCGGCCACGGGAGCGGGTTCTTATGATGGTGGAAGTTCTTGTATCTGAGCCAGTATCAACTTGTCACCCAAGTTGGTTCTGATCCAGAACTGGAACCTCTGCAGCAGAAAGACTTCAGTAGTGGAGAACCAGCAGGTCCAAAGGGCCTTGAAACTTCTAGAAACGGCGTGGGCTGGTTTCAGACAGCCGTGACCTCGCCAACCTCCGCCGTTGGTTGGTTGGCCGTTTTTCTATCCCGGGTTTTCTGGAGAACAAACGTTTGTACAGAAGTTTTATTTTTAAATGTTTGCATTTGAAGTTGAAGAGCCTGCAGGTCTTCCATCCCACTGTGATCAAACAACCAAGTGAAACCAAAGCAGGAACGCACAAACCGACCGGGTCCATGGCGGAGTTGTACGGATCAGACCCGTAACTCTTCCAGACACCTTCCAGGAGGCAACGGCTCCGTTCCAGCTCTAAACGGGTTTTCCTGTGGAAACAAACTCTGCTCAGCTGTTCTCCCTAGATCTTTTTGTTTTTTATGTTCTTCAACTTTCTCCAGGTTCCTACGGTTTGTTTATGAACTGTATTCAAGGACGAGGCCCGTGAACTTTACTCGATTACTCTTTTTGTCTGCTGTATTTGTTTAATAACTGCGGTTATTTTTGCAGAATCACATCAATAATACAAAATAAAACCCAGATGAGCGAATGATTAATCAGCTCCAAACTAAACGCTGTTTGGAAGTTTACTCCACCGCATCGGTCCAGGATCAGGTCTGGTTCCGGTTCTGGTCTAAACTGGTCACATCAGGACCAGATGAGCTCTGAGGAACTTCAGAAGGTATTTAGATGTTCAGTTCTGCTTGTGAAGCTCATCTGGTTTGAAAAGTCCTGAAACGCTTCAAATTGGCGCTCTTTACAAATCTGGAATATTTACTCTGTTCGTGATTCAGTCCGTAAAACCGCTGAGGGAGGTCTGGCGTGGAGGTCGTTTTGTTGTAGTTCTCTGACTCGCCACCAGGTGGCTTATGGTTTATTCTGCAGCATTCCTAAAGTTGTGACTTCATAACGTCGGTGTCTGTTGATTGTCGCTGTGGCGACGCCTCAGGAAGTTTAGATCTTGAATTAAAACGTTAATTCCTGCTGATTTTCCAGGTGCAGCTCGTGCTGATTACTTTGTAGTGACCGTCAACACTGTAACGCGAGACGGGAACGTCGTTAACGCTCTTATTTTATCAACCCTCAAACGCCCCGATGCGTTACCCTACGAACCCTCCTGAACTCTTTGAGGAAGTGCTGTCGTGGTCGCTGGGCCGGCTTCACCTCCGTCTAGAAGAGCAGGTTTTGGCGTTTCAGTTATCCTCATTTAACCTTTTTCCAGTAAAACACTGAGTAAACTTTAGTCTTTTCATATTTTACTGATTGTTTTTCTTCCCTCGTTTTTGTCCTTTTCTTTTTATTTCTGTTTTGTGTACGTTTATACGTGTTCATACTTGTTCTCTGGGGTTCAGGTTGGATGTTTATCTGGTCATAAAAGTTATTTTTGAACTCAGTTTGTCAGTTTACTTTTTTCAACTTTGGGTTTTTCACAAAAATTTCACATAAAACTGCTGGTCTCCATTTTTATTTTTAACTCCACAAACTTTGATTTGTGCGGATGAACGAAGGAAACTTCAAATACAATAAAAGAATGAAAGTAAAGGTGAGAAGGGAGCGCTGGCCTAGTGGTTAGTTGGTGGTTACAGCTCCATTTCTTTTGAGGTCCAATTTCGAGGTGTATCGTGAGATGCATACTGACAAAAAAAAAAGAATTTAAAGAAAAAAGGTTTTATTTGGAAAAAAGCGACAGCCAGACTGAGGATGAGGAGGGTGAGGTCAGCAGCCGATGGAAACCAGGATGACGGTGACGTTGTCGGCGCAGCCTCGTCTCACCGCCTCGCCGGCCAGCTGCTGACAGGCGGCTTCGAACCGGACCTGGTCCTCCGTCAGACCGGACTTCTGCTCCACGTCGCCGTCCTGAAGACCAAAAAGTTGAAAATAAAAGTCCCGTTTGCGTAAAGGAAATGTGATTTGTGTGGACGAGAACACACCTGGAGGATGTTCAGGACGAACTTCACAGCTTCATCAGCTGAAAACACTTTGAACAAACCGTCGCAGGCCAGAACGATGAACCTGCCGAGGACAGACGGACGTCAGCCCTGCGCCATGGTACCCTGGCAACCTTTCCAAACACGTAACGCCTCAGTGGCCCTGGAGGCTCGGAGGCGGAGCTCTTGGAGTGCTTTGTACTTTGAGCATTAGACGGGCTGCTCTAGTAAATATTCCGGGTCGTCCGCTCCGGGAATACTGCCAACTGTCTTGAATGTTTCTGCTTGTGAATAGTCTGGAAATGTTTTATAACTCATCCCAAACAGATGTGCAGAAACAAAACTGCTCCGCCAAGTTTACTACTGACGTCTTTCCCTCTTGGCCTTATGTTAACACCTAAATGCTCCAAACAAACAACCTAAACTGCTGCTGATCAGTTATCAATGACCATGATTAGCAGCATTTATGGTTGAACACGTCTTTTGATTTTTAATGTTTTGCTGCATTTTGTTTGATTTGTTCATTTTCTCTCACAAACGTCGTTTATCGTTGATCGAGCTCCACAACATTTGTGAATTTATGTTTCTATTTACAGTTTTTTCTCTTAAAATTTGTGCAAGCAATAATTGGGTAGTTAGGATTGACTTTTTTATTTTTATTACATTTTTGTTAAATAATTGCAAAGTGTAAGAAGTTCTATTTTGGTGTTCTGAGGTTGTATTTCTGTAATACTACGAACCACTGTGATCACATGATTTTAAAATACTTAAAAGGCGTGTCCTGGTTTTACCACGCCACTGTTTTACACTCACAATCACATTTTAGCTGTCGGATCGATTGTTCATTCACGTTCTGCACCTGATTAATCCTATACAGCAGTGTAATTATATCTGGCCCGCGGGCCAAACCATGAAAACGCAGTTCTTTACCACCGATTTGCCGACTTTGACGTCCAGACGTGTAGGTTTGAACTGCTCAGTAATCCCTTCGCAGTTAATGTGGAAAACGCACCAACCAACCTCCAAATGGAGCTGATTGAACTCCAGCGTAATGACACTGAAGTCAAAGCATGATGCTGTGGGCGCCGCACAGTTTCCACGGTTCATCCCCGACACAAAGCCTCAGCTCCGCCCCCAAGCTGCTCAGACGCTCTCCATGTCCGGCAGCACTTATCTATGCGAGCAACTTTTCCCTCGAGGAAGATGACCAAAACATCTGACAGGAGACGTCTGACTGATGAACACCTTCGCTCGATGCTGAGGAGTTCCTCAGCTCCGAGCCTGAGCCCAGACACTGAGGAACTCTCGTCCAGGAAGAGATGCAGGTATCTGGTTGGGCATCAGATTAGATCAGTGTGCAGCAAACTGATGGATGATGGATTTTATTATTATTATTTTATTTTAGAAATGATTATTATTTCAATTGTATTTATTTGAAATTGGTGTCTGCATATCTGGACTTTAAGTTAAATTGTATAGTACTAATGCTGGGCCGCGACTTCAGGCTTCACGTTTTGGCCCGCTGTGTATTTCAGTTTGACACCCCTGCACTACAGGGTCAACTCCACCTGCTGGTAGAAACTGGTACCTGCACTGGAATTTGGGCATTTGGGATCAATAAAACCATGAAAATTAAATCCTCTCCAGAGTTGTGACTGCGCTGACCAATCAGCAGCGAGCGTCTCTGTTCTTGCCTGTCATTGGCCGTGAGCTGACATCTCCTGAGGTCGGGCGTCGAGATCACGCCACAGCGTTTGTACTGACCGTCTCCGATGGACCTAGACACCTCGAGAACACCGAGCACCCGGCCGTCCCTGCGGGAACGTGGACATAGGTTGCCGTTAGTTTCGTGGTCGGCGGCACAGAGCAGCGAAGGAGGCTCTGAGTTGAGACCTGACGGTGCCCCCGGCTCTCTGGATCCTCATGCGCTCCTCGTAGATGGTCGGGTTGTGCTCCTTGCTGAGTGCCAGAGTCACCGCCTTCTGCTGTCCGTCTGCCGCCGCCTCCATCCGACACAACACCGCCTGCAGACACAAACCGTCCTGAAACGTCCTCCTGAGCCTGTCGGGGATGAAAGCGGGGAACGCAGCTCACCCTGCTGTCTCCCAGGTTGGCCACGTACACCACGTCGTCCACCACCAGCACGCAGGTCGCCGTGGAGCCGTCCTTCCACGCCGGTTTCCTGTTGCAGAAACATGGGAGGTTTTAAACTGCACAGCGATGACGACTTTATCGTGTTTTCCCTCTGGGCTGTCTTACTGGCTGGAGGCCTTCTTCAGGAAGTCCTCGTCCGTCTGCCGGAACGTGTCCAGGAGACATTTCTTAATCAGCTTCTCTAACTGTTCGCCGTCTCCTGAAACAGGTCAGTCATGAAGGAAGAGGCGGGGCTTGCATTTAATCAGCTGCTCGAACCTCGGACTGCATTTTCACTCACCGGTGGGGAACTTCTTGGCCAGATTGAGGTGAAGGTTCTCGGCGGCGAATCGCGATGCTCGAGCTCCACCATGGCCGTCAAACACGGCGAAGTACGAGAGTTGAGACCTGCAGGGCACAAACAGGAAACAGCGAAGTCAAACCCTGCGGGGGCGTCGACGTCACCACACCCGCACCTTCCTCAAACTTTGCTCCAGAAGCAAAACCTAAACATCAAAACACCTAAATGTCGAGGTTGTAGTTCCTCGCCTGACCTGAGGGCAGCAGCGTCGTTACGGTTACAGAACCTCAACCACAGTTCACAGGGAGACGTCATCAGGACGTCATAACTCCGCCCAAATCCACTGATCAAAGAACAGGCCAATGAGCAGGACCGCAGACCGGCCTGGACGCCGGCTGAGCTCCACTCAGTTCACGTCGGGCTGCGATGCTGCCGCCATCCGTCCAAACAGCTTCATTTCAGCGGTCGCGACCAAACCGACATCCAGAACAGCGCCGCTGGCTCTCCGGAGGAGGTGATTGATTGTTAACGGGAAACCAGTCACGCTCCCCCGCCCTCAGTTACCCGTGTTTGTCGTCTTGGTCGCCGGATGTAGTCGACGTGTGGGCGACCGCTACCAGCGCTGCCCCGGGGCAGCGGTAGTCCTGGTTTCAGATGTCTCATGGTTCAGTCCCGACACCTGAAATGAGGACGTCTGAACAGATCTAACCTCAGAGGAGTCCGCGTCAGACCTGAACTGGAATCCTCTCCTGACTACCGGGCTGCCCCAACTCTTCAGAAACCTACCGGTGATGTCACAGGGGGTGTGTCCAGGTGTTTTAATAAGTCACTCTGCAGAAAGTGAACATAAAGACGTTGGAGGTCTTACACGTGTTCCGGCAGCGACGCCAGCGAGCTGCTCATGTCGGGCAACAACACGTGAGCGTCCTGCATCTCCTCGCGCTCACCACGCCGTGCCGCTACGTAGGCTTTGAGGGCGGGGAAGCCTGCGGGGCGACAGACAAACCTGAGTCAGTCCAGCCTCCTCCCGCCACGTTTCCTTCTACCCAGCTTTGATGGAGGAAAAGAAGCAAACAAACATTGTGGTGGAACTGCTGAAAACCTTCTTTACAAACTTTCTTGATCTTCTCCTCCACCTCCTCTGCGTCCTCTCGCCTCCGCTTCGGCGTTTTCTCCTCCTGCTCCTCATCGTTGGTGGTCTGTGGCTGAGCTGTGACCGCCGCCGCAGGTGGACCTGAAGAACCGATTAAACAACGGAGACACTGAGATCCTTTCACGGGACCATCATCAGTTTCTACCTTTTCACAGATATAAAACCTTTGGACCTTCAGTGAATCGTTCATGATGTTGCACTTCAATACTTTTAAAAGTCAGGGAGATATTTTCACGATTCAACGATTCCTATTTTTGAGGTTCCTGCTCCAGAATGTCGACTGACTGCAGGTAGGAAGGACGGTCACATGATCTTCTGTGGCCTCGAGCGCCATCAGCAGATCCAGGTCGGATAGTTGAGGAGCTCCTGGTGAACATTTGCAACCCGGTCCCACTCGGACCAACCCGGACCAACCCGGTCCCACCTGGACCAGTGGTCCGGTGGTTGGGGTGTAGGTACGTTTCAGCAGGCTGGTCAATGGAGACCATCTTGGTGCCATCTAGTGGCCAGTGGAGGAAGTGCACGTCTTCGTAGTTTGGCGTAGCTACAACTAAACAGATAAACATTTTGATGTTTCTTTCAACGAGCAAATAGTGAGTTTTATGTAGGAATGCGGACGGCGCCTCCTACTGGACTCAAGTTAAAGGACAATTCATTAGTTTTTAGTAATTAACATAACTGCTCGTCTATTGGACCTCTTATTTTATAGTTTAAAACGACCAAAACACAAACTAGTATTGTTACGTAAAGCTACATGAAGGAACGTTCCGTTTCTACGTTTGTACGTGACACTCGCGGTGTTCATCCGTCCAACCTCGGGACCACAAACACGGCTTCGGTCATCTGGGTTCAGGCAGATACGTCCGGGTCCAGGTGGGTCCAGGCGGGTTTGTCCGGGTCCAGGCGGGTTTGTCCGGGTCCAGGCGGGTTCGTCTGGGTTCAGGCGGGTTCGTCTGGGTTCAGGCAGATACGTCCGGGTCCAGGTGGGTCCAGGCGGGTTCGTCCGGGTCCAGGCGGGTTCGTCTGGGTTCAGGCAGATATGTCCGGGTCCAGGTGGGTCCAGGTGGGTCCAGGCGGGTTTGTCCGGGTCCAGGCGGGTTCTTCTGGGTCAAAGCGGGCTCAGGCGGGTTCCTCCGGGTCCAACCGGGTTCTTCTGGGTCCAGACGGGTTCTTCTGGGTCCAGATGTGTCCAAGCAGGTTCTTCTGGGTCCAGACGGGTCAAACCGAGTTCTTCTGGGTCCAGACGGGTTCTTCTGGCTCCAGACGGGTCCAAGCGGGTTCTTCTGGGTCCAGACGGGTCAAACCGAGTTCTTCTGGGTCCAGACGGGTTCTTCTGGATCCAGACGGGTCCAAGCGGGTTCTTCTGGTTCCAGACGGGTCCAGGCGGGTTTTTCTGGTTCCAGACGGGTCCAACCGGGTTCTTCTGGGTCCAGACGGGTTCTTCTGGGTCCAGGCGGGTTCCTCTGGGTCCAGGCGGGTCCTTCTGGGTCCAGGCGGGTTCCTCTGGGTCCAGACGGGTTCTTCTGGGTCCAGACGGGTTCTTCTGGGTCCAGGCGGGTTCTTCTGGGTCCAGGCGGGTTCCTCTGGGTCCAGACGGGTTCCTCTGGGTCCAGACGGGTTCCTCTGGGTCCAGACGGGTCCAGGCGGGTTCCTCTGGGTCCAGGCGGGTTCTTCTTGGTCCAGACGGGTCCAGACGGGTTCTTCTTGGTCCAGACGGGTTCTTCTGGGTCCAGGCGGGTTCCTCTGGGTCCAGACGGGTCCAGGCGGGTTCGTCCGGGATGAACCTCGTTGTTGTGATCGTTAAACCCGCGTTAGCGTCAATGCTAAACCGAGCTGGTCGCCTCCATCAGCCCAGTCGGTACCGGAGGGCTGAGTTCAGGCCCACTCACCGGAGCTATGTGTCGGTTCCGGCAGGTCGTCGAACAGGTCCATCCCGCTGCCGGCTGGGTTACTTTAACCCGGTCCACCCGACGGCTAACTGACCGCAGCTAACCTCCAGCCGCCGTCCGTCCGTTTCACAGACACCTGAAACCGGTTTGTGTCAAACTTCACTTAAAAAGGGTCCAGATATTTGAATAAATTTGCAGGTGAACAGACTTATTCATTTCAATAAGAAGGAGATGCTATTTGGATCTCAAGACAACCGCTGACGTGAATAACAAGAACCAACTGCGATTCCGGTTGGTCCCTTCAAAGTAAAAGCTCGCAACAAACGTTCACTGCCATCTTCCAACAAGACGAGCTGCTGTTCCTCCACTGACCACTGGGGGCCGCATCCAACCACGGACTCTCCAGTGACCTCCGTGTTAAAATGTTCGACTTCACAGCAGAAATAAACTTTTACAGTCTGGTAAAAAAGAACAGGTTTGGTCTCTCCATAGTTAGATTCTACATCCATGACAACTTTATGAGGTTGATATTTACTTTATTCTATTTTTATTTATTTCATCAGGTGAAATTATACAAATCAATATGTTCATTTATATTTAGGGGTGTGGTCTTCTGATTGGCAGCCAGTACACTGTAAGTGCTTTGGCCAGTATTGACTTCTTGTCTAACAGAACATAGTCACTCATATTTCAAAGAGAATACATTTTTGGGTTTTTGTTCATTTTAACAAACCACCGTGACTGGTTGTGGGTTGTTCTGGATCCGAGGGTGAAGTTTAACTGAGAAGCTCGTGCTAGTAAGTGTCGGCAGCTTCAGCTCCTTCACGCCACCAAGTTCCCTGATTGCTGAGGTCATGTGACCTGACGCTTCATCCGTTGTTTTTACAGCCGCTGCGTTGGAGCCATGCAGAGTAGTGACGTGGCTACGGTTGGCAGCAACGGAACTTTCAGGTGGCGTAATAATGGAGAAGAACGGCAG
The DNA here is from genome assembly GCA_014839995.1 of Xenentodon cancila. NCBI lineage: Eukaryota > Metazoa > Chordata > Actinopteri > Beloniformes > Belonidae > Xenentodon > Xenentodon cancila. The sequence continues at coordinate 31,712,591 of CM026201.1, forward strand.
TAAAACAGTTGGCCCCAAGACCACTTTTAAACACCTTTTTGAGTTTCACTGCAACTAGAATGATTGCAAAAACAGGATGATTTCTTGTTAATGTTCATGGTCTAGTAACTTAAGAAGCTGCCAGCTGAAGGACTGGACCTCATCGTCCAGGGTAAAGAACTTGTTTCTGGGATTTTCTGGCATCATTGATAATTCCAGTCACATTTTAACTAATTAATTAATAATCAATAACTGATTAATTGCCAATCATAAGCTGGAAACCTAATTGTTAAACCTGTCTGACCATGATGTTTTAAAAAAACTAAGGAAAAGTAAATATTTGTATTTAATGTTGACTGTTGATCTCCTCCATGGAGATATAGCGACTATATAAAATATAAATATTTTATTATGTTAATATAATATAATTTTATTTATTTATTTTTTTCCCTGGAAGCTTTTCAAGCTTCGTTATTGTTGTCTCTCACGATCCGCTCCGATATTGGACCTCTGATGTTAACCATCACTAGTTCCACCAGGAGCAGCGGGCTGCTGTCCCAGCTCCGGGAGCAGTCGGGAGTTAAGGGCCTTGCTCAAGGGCCCACAGTGATTCACCGTTGTTGCCAGCCCAGGAACTCGAACCTGGGTCCTCCAGGCCCACCTCTGTAACCACTAGGCCATCACTCTCTCTAATATGATATAATATAATACCACTTTTTTAAACTAGTGTTCTCTTTTTTTATTTTCAGCTCTCTTTATTTATCGAGAAAGGTGGTGACAAAAGAATGCACCTGCTTCAAAATGTCCTCAAACTCAGGACTAGGTTCGTGTACAAGACCACCCAAAGCAGAACTGTTGGAGCTCATTTGTTTATATTGGTTTCGACGCGACAGGCCAGTTCAACTCCACTCCGGGAGGTGGCGCTAAATGAACCGCCAGAAAACTCCGAAGAAGTCGGTCGGACGGTCCTGCAGCCCGTCGTGGTTCTTATTCGGACCCTGAAGTGGTTTCGGCTTCGACGATGTCTCCGAAGAAGTGCGTGTTCGGCTGCGAGGACAAGCTGACCCTGTTCAACTTCCCCAAAGACCCGGCGCTCACGGCCCAGTGGATGCAGCGGGTCTTCCCGGGACAGCAGCGCAGCTGCTCCAACGTGTTCGTGTGCTCGCGACACTTCCCCGACGACTGCTTCACCAACAAAGCCCAGTACGAAGCCGGGTTCGCGGCGCGGCTCAACCTGAAAGCCGGGGCTCTGCCGACGGCGGAGGAGCGGGACTCCAAGCCGCAGGTGGTGAGTAAACGGCGGGCTGGCCGGTGAGACGTTTGGCGGCAGCCTCGGCGGCTCCTTCTGGTATTTATACTTGTTTGTTACAAAAGAAGCAAGTTTGAGCCACGTTTCTGTGGTCAAGCGAGGGGCAACATCCGTTTCTGTTTGGAGAAACTCACTTCCGAAATCATGATGGACACTTTTGACTTGAATTACTGTAAAGTCCTTTAAAACGTATGTGAGCAACAGCTTATCTGAGCCAAAATAACAACCCGTAAACAATAATTTACGGTAACTGTGTTAAAGTGGGCGTGTCCCAACCCGGGACTGTAATATCTGGATCCCCTGGCCCGTGACGTCACCCACAGGCTTTTCACGAGTCTCATTTTCAAGTCCTTTTGACGCTGCTCGACTCCCAGTAAATCCAGACATGCTCCGTGTCACAATTCCCACCAACTCGAGTACGGAATTGCGTTCTTGGGAAGTCCGTACTACAACTACGAGTCGGGACAACGTATTTGGGTGGATGCAAGAACGCATCTCTCTTTCTGCATTTGTGTTCTTGATGATGTCTTATCTGAGCTAACACGTACTGGACACATAACATCTGCAGTTTAATTGGTTATAAAGCAAACACCTAGGGCCTTCCCGCCGGGCCTGGCCGCCGGGTTTTTTTAGCCCCACCCCTCAGTCCTTGACTTCTAAGTGGAGGTTTAGGTCTAGAGACGGGATTGGGTCTTATTGTGGTCCTTTGTTTTCCCAGATTGCCTTTGGACAGGTTGTCAGCAGCCACAACGGACCTCGGCTGAAGCACACGGCATCCCAGACCGAACCCCTGATCAACACCGTGTCCGTGGCCACCCAGTTCTGTGAGCTGAAGAAGTCTGTCGGCACACAGTTCAACTCCTCGGCATGTACGAAGTCTGCAGCCACGCAGTTGTCCCTCTTCGTCCTGAAACCACACGTACGGAGCAAAGGTACGCACGTTTGTCCTTAAGTATTAAAAACCGGGGACACTGCAGCAGTCCCGGCTCTTCTTTGTCCTAATTTTCCGTTCATGATGCTGAAGTTCAGCACCTGAATCCACGCAGCAGAGAGAACCGACTTTGGATCGAGGAACGATGTAATGCTTTGTGAAAGCACACACCGGGTGGGAATAGTGAAGGCACATCTGGAGAGTGGAGGTGGAATGAAGGTGCTGAAAGTGGCGTGTGATTTCTGGAGTTCCTAAATCCAGGCAGTGATCTCCATTAAAAACTCCTGTCTGTTTTTACGTGTCAGACGCGGCCTCTGAGGCGCTTTCATCCCCAGTCATGTCACCGACCTGCTGGCAGTTCGTCTGGTTGGTTCCAGATGTTCCTGCAGGCGGTTCGTTTCCGGTCCTTCCATGTCGCTGTCCGGCCCGTGTGCTTTTTGAGATTTGTTGCTGTTTGAGATGATATTTGTCATAACATTCAACAGTTTTACTCGCTCTTTTTCAGAGTAAAGTAAACCGAACAAGGATTTTTGTTCTTCACCAGCCACTCAGGTGACACTCGTGTCCACAGCTGCAGAAACTCAGACACAACCACCATCGAAGGAGGAGAAGACGTCCTCGTCTGGAGACGATGAGGCGCCACCTAAAAGACCCCGGGTGGAGGAGGAGGAGGAAGTCAGCATTTCTGATCATCCACACTCATGATGACCCGCCGATCTCCAACCAAGCTCAACCCAGCTCGAGTCCAGAGACCCGAGTAAGTGGTCGCGGGCAGGTTTGTGACACGTTTGTCGTGTATTCGTTGAACACATCCATTAAACATCCACAGTTCTGGAGGAAACTGTAAATGAGCTCCTGGAGTCCATGATTCTCCCTCCACCGTGCTGTGGAATCAGTCGTTGGCATACCAACTAAAAAAATCTGTAAGCCCCGCCCCTCAAAAACAGATGAGCCAATGGTTGACAGTGTCAGTTCCTCCGGGACCAGAAGTCAGACGTGAAGACCAGCTCCACAACACTGAACATCCTGAACTCTCACCTGTTTTATGGACTTTATGACTTAACAAATGTGTTTGAGGTACTTGGGATGCTGATTCCAGGTATTCTGAGATGATGGACAATCGAGTTTAATTTATTTAAATTTCCTATCACAGTTAAATACCTGCTTTGGTTTCCACAAACCAAGTCAGAATCCGCAGTTGCTGTTTCCTGCTGTGAAGTCAGGCGACGCCCACCTTAAACACGCCATCTGCGACGGTGGTGGGACAGTGGGCAGCGAGGAGAACCCCGAGTAAGGGCTCAAGGGTTGAAGACGTCACTGGAGCCCACCAACATCTGCTCCTGAGTCTGAGTACAGAAGTCCAAACGAACGCTGGAGTGTCTAGGAAGAGGGCTCGGCATGTACGGAGCAGCGTCGGCACATCCTGCCAGTGATGCAGCATGGCGTGGGGGCGTCATGGCTTTGGGTTTACCATGAAAAGTGATCCAGTCCTGAAGGTCTGGTTAGGCTGTACGCAGAATAAATGCTGGAAGCCGGTTAATTCCAAATGTTTCATAAACTTGGCGCTGTAGGTGCCGGAAGTGCTTGTAACGCTTCCACTCGCGTGTTTCAGGTTCCTCGGTCCCGTACGAGGTGGAGGAGCCTCTTCACCGATGTGGGAGAAGCTGAGAGGAGGCCAGCAGACCTCGGCGGGAGTCGACCCGCCGTGGGAGTCACCAGGAATCTGCTGCTAATGTTTCAGGGATAAACGCCGTGAAAGCCTCCACAGACGCAGCGCAGAAACCAGCCTGAAGGATTGCGTGTTTGGTCTGAAGAGTTACAAATATGAAATGTTGACGTGTTGTAAATTAACTTGTAAAGAAAATGTCCATCTGAAGTCAGAGAGGCGTTTAGATGCAAATGTAATCACATTACATTGTTTTATTCTTTCAGCTTAGAAAATATTTTATAATCAGGCCACATCAGAGAATAGGCGATCAATGAAAATCAATCAGCATTGATCCTATGACTTTCTGCCATTTATTTCTGAATTTTACACACTTTTCCATGTGTAAGCTTTTTTTATCAATGACGTCTGTGATCTGAGAATTTTATGAATGATGCATGCCACGCCCCTTTTGTATGAGCACGCTCAGTCTAAAGCACTTTTATTTCAAATGATGAAATCGTTTGTTCTGATGTCAGATTGTTATGATCCATGTGATTAGAAAGAGAAAGTCTGGTTAATAAACTCGGTCGATGGTCATCGTTCTGGTCAGTTTTTTTTAAGAAAGATCTTCACACTGAACCGCTGCAAAGGCTGGCAGGTCTCATTCTGACGCTGGGGACGACCCTGGTGTCCGGGAGGACGACCCGTCAGAGGAGCCGGCCCGCGTTTGTCCCGGCGAGGCCGCCACGTCCTTCAAGGAGGTGTTTGCGGACTCCTCTGACAGCGGGGTGCAGGACGTTCTAGAAGGTCTGTCTGCCCAGTTGGACAAATGTGTCCCGGTTCAGTCGATTGGTGGCCACAAGTCAACGTGGTTCGCAGCAGCATCCGGAACTCCGGAACAGTTACGCAACATAATCCAACATGACTGACTTGGGCACCGTTTGCATCAGTTTTTTCTTATTTGATCTCGTTAAGCCAGCCGTGTATACGTTTCATAACTGGACGTGGATGTGTTGGATACCACAAACATCCCTGTCCTGGTTCGGGCTGCTGTTGATAACGGGAGCAGTTCCGATACGTTCCTCCTCTACTCGACAGAACCTCCAAGATCAGCTTCAGCTCAACTCAAGAACTCAGACTTAACCCGAACCACATTAAAGAGTCCAATCTGCCTGCTGCTTGCATCAAAAAAGTAAAAGCTCAGCTAATTTTCCTTTTCATAACTTTTGTGCATTTACATACACGGCTGGCAAAGTATCCTTAAAGTGTGATGTTTATCACTGAGGGGCCCTGCACTGGAAGAAGCAGGGATGGACGGACGGACGGATGGACGGACGGACGGGTGGGAATCCAGTCCAGCATCTGCACAGGTTGGTTTCTGACTTTGTGCCTCGTCAGCCCGGATGTGTCAATTAGACACCATAATGTGTCAGTGGGGCCCAAACTTTATTTTCTTTAGTTTATTTTTGTGTGTTTTTTGTCTTTATTTTTGTGTTTATATGTCTTTCGTCCTTTGTTTGACTTGGCCCTCTGAACACTTGGAGGTGTGGCCACCACGGGCCCCGTTCCCGACCCCACAGACCCCTGTCGTTAATCTGCTTGACTCCTATTGGCTGACAGCAGGCCACTTTGGATGAAGGCTGCAGGCTGTTAACTCCTAACGCAGTGACCCTGAACGTGTCCCTGACGGACTGGTCCTGGAAGAGTCCAGCTGCTTTCTGGTTTCTGGTTTCTGGTTTGACAACATGCGGGTCTCGCTCCTGGCCCTTTGGACCAGCTGGCTGCTGCTGAGCCTCCACAGCGCCGCGCAGCTGCCTCCGCAGCAGGACGAGAGCGGCGCACAGCCCAGCGGACACCCGCAGTATCGGCCCGGGTGGAGGAAGCAGCTCACCGGCGGACCGCGGACGGACGGAGGAACCAGGAGGATGCCCGTTGGTCGCAAGAGAGGAGCTGTGGAGGGGTAAACTCAAGAAAGCATTAATGTAATTCCTGTATGGGTTGTGTTTTTATGGGTTTACAACAAAAGGTCCACAAACTGTCTGGTTTTGGGTTCAGTTTGAAATGATCTGAGTGTAGGAACCTGTAAAGCTTTTTAAAGGGGCCTCTGCACCATCCTGTAATGCGTGGGGGAGTTTTAATTCTTCAAGATGATCCGTGGCAATGTTTTAACTTGCAACAACTTGTAAACAGGTTAGATTTGTGAGAATAAAGCCGTAAGTAGCCGCTGGCTGTATATATATATATATATATATATATATATATATATATATATATATATATATGTATATATATATATATATATCTACATATATATATATATATATATATATATGTATATATATATATATATATATATATATATATATATATACATATACATATATATATATATATATATATATATATATATATATATCTATATATATGTATATATATATATATCTATATATATATACTATGTATATGTGCGTGTGTGTGTATATATATGTATATGTGCGTGTGTGTGTATATATATGTATATGTGCGTGTGTGTGTATATATATGTATATGTGCGTGTGTGTGTATATATATGTATGTGTGCGTGTGTGTGTATATATATGTATGTATATGTATGGACGTGCACACGTGTCAGGTGTACTGGACTGCAGACATCAGGAGTCTGTGGAAAACCCTCTGAAAGTGTGTGTGTTTGTGCCTTGAATGCAAGTGTGACTGAAGTTCAAGTAATGAATATAAAGTCAACACACACACACACACACACACACACACACACACACACACACACACACACACACACACACACACACACACACACACACACACACACACTATGTATCTGAGCTTAAACTCTGAACTGGCTGACTGGGCTTATTAACTCTTTACTCTTTTAACACAATGCCAAGAGGGAAATGCATCAGTAATGGTCTTAGAAAAATAACTGTTGCTCCACATCAGTCTGGAAAGGGTTATAAAATTATTTTGAAAATATCTGGAGTTAAACATTGTACCCTAGAAAGACAAACAGAAAACATCCAAGACAGTTGTCCGTCTTGTCAGGGGTGGACAGCCCAGCAAATTTACCACAAACTAGACCTCTGCAATATGACCAGAAAATATTCATGCATTTAATTCATGTATGTATGTATGCTATGCTGTTTGTATGTGTTTATACCACGTTGTTATGATAATGGTTTGTAGCAGCAACTGTATGTCCAATGTTTGGAAACTTTTTTTTCCAACTTTGCAACTTGAACTCAGGTGTGACATGTGAGGTCCTCATACAGAGTCTTGTGGTACTCCTCAGATGGTACAATCCAAGTTTCTATGGTGATAGACCAACCCAGATGCCTCCAAGAGTTTCCTTCAGTTACTAAAATGTAATTCACTGTTAAATTTACTGTTTAATGTTAAATGTCCTGTAAAATATAATTTATTTAGTCTTTTTGCTGGGTTTGTGCATCAGACTTATGGAGATCACCAGTTTCAGCTCAATCTCATTTCTATCCTCTTTGTTTTTATAACCTGTTGTTCACCAAGACTTTACTAAAACTTATTAAGAAAGATGACTAGGCGTAAACTGGAGATGAAACATGAGCTCCAACAGGCAGCTCAGTGTTTTCTGAAGACCAAAGCAGAAGAATTTATTTGAAGCTGAAGCTGTTTGAAAGTTCAGAAAGCAAACAGACAATTCACGCCTTCAGAGAGCAGCTGTGAACTGGTTTAAAGGAACATACTGCAGCTTCTTTGAACTTTAAAGCGCAATCTCACATGTATGACCTCAGACTCTGGTGTCATTTCTAATGTTTAGTCTCACGGGAAAACTACGTGTTGTTGGATTCATACTTGTTGAATCTTCGACTACTTGTCCAGATTAGCCTGATCATGGTGTAGGGACTGTAACTTATTTGTTGGGGGCTTGTCCGGGACAGAGCTGGCATGTTAGACCATTAAGGCAACGGTGTTGGGGTTTTGTTTCTCTGGTTTTGTTGATGCGGTAAACTTACGATGAGAAACAGTGATGGTATACTAAGTATACAGTACACTATCTGGCCAAAAGTATTGGCTATAATTATAACTATAATTATAATTATAATGTAATGTGAGGAGAGTTCAGGATCTTCCAGTGTCTTTCTGTGGAGCCAAAAGGTGCAGATGTCTGAGTTCTGGTCCCTGTGGAACTGCAACAATCAACAATCATTGGCTCATCTGTGTTTGAGGGGCGGGGCTTAGTGATAGGTTATTTAGCTTTATGTAGAGTAAGTAATCAGCAGGGGTATTTAGATAGACGGTCGGACAGATGGTTGAAATTTACATATTCATCTCTGGATTTCAGATGTTTCATCAGTCCATCACATCTGTAGAAGCAGATGTTTTGTGAAAGATTTAAGATATTCTGTTTTTCACAAACTCAGTATCATCTGGTGGAGCCGCAGAAACCCTGTGACGGGCTCGATTCTGCCACGACTGTTGACTTTGGTGGAAACGAGGGCGTGTAACTCACCATGCAGTCTGTGTGTGTACCGGTCAGCCGTGTTTTACTGGTAAAGCTGTGTTTGGATACAGTTAGTGGGCCTCCTCGCTGCTACAATACGACCAGTACACTGTGAGTAATGATCTAAATCCTCTGCTGAGATGCCAGTTCCACACCAACAACGTCCTCACCTCCGTCCGCCAGCTCTGTTTATGGATTACATTGATACTGAGTCGCCTCCTCAGGCCCACCCACCGCTCTCGAGTCTCCGGATTTCTGACCTAGATTGGTGTTTGGTCTTTCCAACCTGGTGTCTGTTTCTCACTCACTTCCTGTTGCACACGGCTGTGAAGTCACGCTGGGCCGTCACTTAGATCAGGGTGGGGGGGTCGAGCAGCGCTTTGTTTGTCAATCAACTCTGTTACCCAGAAAGCTGATGTACTGCTGCACACACACTGGTTTACACACTTTGATTGAAGATGGTTGCGTCACCAGGTGACTCTGGATGTGGTTGGTGGGGAGTCCCCGTTGACTGACAGACAACAGCAACTAATGCTGGGTGATCTTCTGACATGTGAAGGGCCTAAACATGGTTTCTTCCTGCAGTCCTCGTGTTTGTGGAGGTCGATGTTGTGTCGGGTGGATGCTGTCGCCTAAAACCAGGAGATGCACCAAACGTGAGTCCGAACGCCAACATTAAAGCCTTATTTTATGAAAGTATGATTTCATGTTTATTATGTATGGACGGACGGACGGGCGGACGGATGGACGGGCGGGTGGATGGAGGAATGGACGGGCGGACGGATGGATGGACGGACAGATGGACGGACGGACGGACGGATAGACGGACGGATAGACGGACGGATGGATGAACAAACGGACGGACGGATAGATGGACGGACGGATGGGCGGACGGATGGAGGAATGGACGGGTGGATGTATGGACGGACAGATAGACGGACGGACGGATAGACGGACGGACGGATAGACGGACGGACGGATGAACGGACGGACGGATGAACAAACGGACGGACGGACGCCAATGGAGAGACATACAAAGACTCAGAGAAACTGATCATGTGACCTCAGACATGTTGGTGGTTTTGAATCACGGCTCATGTATGAGTCACTGTATAAACCCCGCCCCTTCCTGGTAGTTTTGTGACGTGACCTGGGTTTTGCTGGTCAGGTTTGAGAATAGATGTGTCAAAAATGGTCAATTTTGAAAGTCCAGTGTTTTATGCTTTTTTATGCTTCAGCTGGAATCTCACGGTAATCAAGTGGCAGCATTCCAACTTCCAACTTGAAGCCAACCTGGTAGTTATAAAAGCTGCAGTTCCTCTGCTGACCACAGGAGTCCAGATCCAGACCTGCAGTTCCTCTACCAAGCACTAGTGACTGACTCCAAAAGTGACTTAATCTTTATCGACCTGAATGTCAAAATGTCCAGCTTTACAGCAGAGACGAACGTAACTACAGTCTGGCACAAACAATAAAAAGTTTTGATCTTGGCTTCATTTCGAGGACTGTTTGTCTGCCCAACAGGGCGTCAACTTTTCAGAGAACCTACAGATGATGTCACGGAGCGTTTGTTCAGTTCTTCTTACGCAGTCTGTAGTGTCAACTTCAAGAAGGAATCTCATAAATGGTTCTCTGCAGATGCAGCTGACATCCGTCCCCGGTAAGCAGCTCTGGATCTCAGCTCAAAGTGAAGTTACAATGAATGACGGCGCCCACGTGGCTGGATTTATGATCCGAGGAACGCCGCTTAAGAGATTTACTCTGAGCTGACGTAAACTGTTTATTATGTAATCCACCTGTGGAGTTGAGAGGTTCTCTTTGGTTCTGCGGTGAAGATAGTTTAGTTAACCCCAACAGCGGATTTTTGCAGCCAGAAACAAATCTAACAAAAACAGTTTCTGCTGTAAAGTTGGACATTTTAACGCGGGGGTTGATGGAGATGAACTTACTGATGGATCCAGACCCTAGTGGTCGATGGAGGAACCCTCCATGTCCAGATCTTCATGTTGGGATCTAACTGGGTTGAGTCTGGTACTGTGCTGGTTTGTGTTCAGGCCTGTTCAGGTCTGCAGCTGCAGCTCTTTCAGATGATGCTGTACATCTCCTCTCCTCCTGCAGCCAGATGTTCTCCTCCCTGCCGAAATGGAGCACTGTGCCGACGCTCCAACACCTGTGTGTGCAGTCAAGGTTTCCATGGTAACCGCTGCCAGTTTGTTGCTCTAACAGTCTCTGTGGTGAGGAGCACAACCATGTCCATCCAGCCCACCGAGGTACCACCATACTTCACCCATGCGAGATCTGCCTCAGGACCTCCGGACCTGAACCCCTTTTGCACTAAGAATCCGGATCCTGGTTCAGATAAGTCTGGGACTTTGGGAGTTCAAACTGAGGTCTTAAACAACGACTACAGAGTTCTGACACATGAGGAGAACCAAGCCTCCTCAGAAAGTCTGGGTTTGATCAGGGCAGCTCTAAATCCATATGAGCAGTTAAGATCTTCTAGGAGGTCTAGTCTGGGCTCAGATCCTGGAGCGAAAGCATATAGAAGCAGATCAACCAGCCCAGAAACCACGGAGCCAGAACGGAGACCAGGACTGGAGCAGGACGTGGCTCTGAGAGAAGCGAAGAGGAGCTTGGAGGAGAAGGAAAGTCGTCCAGAAGATCAAGAGAAGATGAAAAAAATGAAGCCCAGGTTTGTTTCATCGACCTGCCCCCTTGGGTAAAATTTACCTTCTTAAATCTGTTGGTGCAGCACGGGGGTACTTAGTCTTGTCCACATTGTTAGACATTATTATTATTTGGTGTTCTGTCCTGTTTTCTCCTCTGGTCTCCTGTGTCCTTGTGTCCTTGTGTCCTCTGCTCCTGCGTCATCAGTCTTTTGTTTCATCGTTTGTTCAGTTGTTGCAGCTCCTTGTTCAGACAGCAGGTGGCGCTCTTCAAACACAGGTCAACACACTTCACTGCCTTCACTTTGTACTTTAGTGTCTGATGGTCTGAGACGCCGCCGCTGCCTCCGGGCTTCCACGTCGCCTCTTCTTCTGCTTCTTTTGTTTTTCTTTTGATCACAAGAAAACAAGAACCCGATTGTTTGCGCCTGAAAGGGCCCAGATGTAGCAGCTGAGGAGGATTTACGTCTCTCTGCGTCTCTGTGAGTCGGACCTGTGGCCACACAAAACCAGGATTCAGCGTTAACGTGACCCAGCGTCAGCGGTCAGGGGTCAGAGGTCAGAGGTCCGAGCAGAGGTCAGGGCAGGCTGTGGGAAGACCGGGTCCTGGAGACACCCCAGGAGACGCATTTGATCCTTTTGTTTATGAGTTAGGATTCATTGACAGCGTTGACTGCTAACTCCTCCCAACATCCGGATGAACAGCGTTCGGCTTTGCTGGAACTTTTATTTCCTCTCCGACAGAATGAAGCCCGGATGCAGTCAGGCCCGCCGGTGTTCGGACCGGGACACTTCTTATGGTTCCATATCAGAATATTTGAAATAAAATAATCACTACTTGATCAAAGAGGACGCTTTCAGCCTTTATTTAAGAGGTTTACAAACACATGTCATTTACCTCAATTTGTTCAGGCATAAAGGTTTTTGGATTATTGACTGAAAAGGTTCAAGTTAATCAAGTTAAAGTCATCTGTCCAGTTACATTAATTACATTTAACTGGCTTGTGTACCAACTCTGAAGTGTTTCTGGAGTGTTTGTTGTAACCAGTTCATTTCTGTAATTAACTCCAGCACCTGCTTCACAGAAAAGCCGTTTTCTTTTTTAGTGGCGTAAAAACCTGGTTGTCATCAGCATAAAAGTGAAATGATGTGCCAAATAGAACCAAGTAGGAGTAAGTACATGCAAAAGAAGAGGGCCAAGGATAGAACCGTGTGGAACTCCACATGTGAGCGGGGCAGCAGGAGACTCAAAGGTTCCAACACAAAAACAACCCTCTGCCAAATAAAACTCAACCAGCCTAAAGCCGCGCCCTGGACCTCCACCCGACTCTCCAAGCAGGACAAAGGATCCGGCGGTCCACGTATTGAAGAAAGATGGAGCGGCCCAGTAGAACCAAGACAATACAGTGGCCAATGTCTGTGGCTAAAAGGATGTCATTAAAAACCCTCAACAGTGCTGACTTGGTACTGTAACATTTAACCAGTGCCTGTTTTTATTTGATAAAAATTATGCCAATAAAGGAGGTCCGGAATACTGAGTACTCCTTTGTTGCCTCCGTAGGATTTAAGAGTTACAACTAGGTGCCGTGAATAATCGTGATTGATGAACTGATCAGCAGCAGGTGTTCAGACCTCTATAGTAGCAGATGTTCGTCTGTTTGCTGGTCTGGAGCTTTCAGGTGTGTTATGGTGCTGTGTTCGGACTTTTCAGATGTTTAAGTGAATGTCCAAAAACCTCAATGACCTGAAGTGAAGCTGGAAAAGAGAGCAATTTCTCCATCTGAATTTGTTTTTGTACCTTTATAGTCAGATAGTTTTCATCATGTTTTACCCACACATGCACAAAGAAACGTAGGATTAAATAAGGAGGTGCTTCACTTTTTAGTTGATTGACACTAAAACACTAAAGCTCCAGGATGTGGATTGAATGTTGAAGAACATCACTTGTTCACCACAGCGACCCATGAGAACAAAATCTTTCAGGCACTACTGTGTCCCATTCTTCTTGCAAACACATTTTAGGGTCATTCTTCCCCACTACTGTCGGTTGGGGGCAGGTCAGGACAGTCCGGGCTTGTAGTAGCCTCTTCTGGGCACATGTTAACCATTTTCTTGGAAAATAAAAAAGATTTGGAATACAGGTTGGGAATATAATTTAAACTGACTTTTGTATTAATTAGCAAAAGCTTACACTGAGTGGGAGCATGTAGGACTGAAGAAGCAGAAGTCCTCACACAGAGCCTGGTGGTACTCCTCAGTATTGGACACCGTAATGGAAGAAGCTCAGTATGGGTTCGAGGGTTTTTGTGAATATTGTGTTTTTCTGTGTACATGGTGTTTTGCTTTCTTATGACAGTCTGAGGGAGGCCCAGTCGGTGCTGGTCAGGAAGACTTCAGGAAGAGGAGGCAGTATGGCTGCCCTGCTGATGAAGCACATTACAAGAGAGAAGAGGAAGCTCGGCACAGTGACCTCTGCTTCCAACTGCTCATCCTCGGTGGAATCCAGCCGGAAGAGTTTCCGCTCTCAGAGAGGCAGCGTCGCCCTCAGCTCTCCCACAGGTTCGTACCTCTCCGTTCATGTCGTAACTTAGACGTGATGAAACCTCAGGTTTCCTTTTTCAGGACAGGAAACTGGCTGCATTGTTAAGGGAGCAGCAGGTCACTCGTGGCTCAATAAATACGTCAACACGTTGGATAACTGACGACGCTGTGCTTTTAAGAGTTTTTGTTTTAAAGACATTCACATGTATTCAAATGTAAGTTCAATCTTATTACAACACCTGCTGAGTTCAGCTGTGGCATCAGACTTTAAGTGTAACTGGACTAGATGATTCCTGGACTGGATTGTGGATTGATTGCTGCTGCTGACCGTCACTGGTCTCTTTGTAACTGGTAGGAATTTTTACATTTAGTTTAGTTTCTTTATTTTTTTCAGAGGTTTCCATGGCAACAAGCTCTGAGTTACAGTTAGAGATCGCTGACTGGCACTTAACTTGTGTTCATTTCCACTCCATCTGACTCAGACTGAAACTTTGTCTTGTCTCATGCTGCTTAACATGAAATTGTAACTCCAAATTAAATTTCCTTGAACTGCAGGAGAGTTGGGAGCACAGGAGGTTTTAGATTTGGTTGGAAATCCTCATCTGATCTCGTATTGGATTCTGCAGGACATCTGAGCGACTGTCTCTCAGTTGGAGGCTTCTTGCAGAAAACGACCAGTCTGTTGCCTTACAGCGTGACATCGTCAGAGAACAGCATTTCCTGCGTTTCGATGAAAAACTGAGGCCTGTTGAGTGAAAACTCTGGCCTGTAGAGACTTTTAGTCTCTCAGTTACACTCTGGCTCAGTGTTTTTCAACTTTTTTTGAGGCACGTTACATTTTTTAAAGTGAAAAACATCTTGCGGCACCACAAACCAAAGATGCATGTTTTGTCACTGCTACCGCTTTCACACAGCATTATTGTGTTGAATGAATAAGGTCATTAAGGTGCTGCCAACTGGCATTGAAGAGTATTTAATCACTTCTGTAGTCACTAAACTTTAGTAACTACAGAATTATTATTCGTTTGGATGTATTGGACTGCACTCACATGTACATGGTTGGAAATTTGACTGTATACTCACAGAAAATGATTTGAAGCAGGTGGAAAATTAAAGATAATGGCTGACAGTCAACCCAGACGGTATAAGAAGAACTGGACAAACCCTCTGTGACGTCACCCGTTCTGTGGAGGGATAGAACCATGACGTGTACCCAGCCGCATGAATAAATAATCTGGCCTAGAGAGGTGGTGTATATGGCAAAAAGAAGGGGCCCATGTACAGAGCCTTGGGGCACGCCTGTGGAGATGCGCTGTAATGAAGATGTTTTCACCCGTCATGACACTTTAAAGGATAACCCAGCAAGCTAGGAACAGAACCAAGAATGCACTGATCCTGAGATCAGTTTGGGTCTGGAGTTTGAGAGTACAGATAGCAGCATGTTGTGGTCAACTGTGTCGAAGGTAGCAGACGGTGTAAGGAGGTTAAGGACAGAGGATTGACCCGCTGCTCTCAGGGCTTCTGTCACAGACAGCAGAGATGTTTCAGTGGGAATCCAGACTGATTTGGGGAAGGAACCCCGGAAATCAAAGTCAATCCAGAGGAGCCCAACTAAATGTTTGTATTGAGGAAAGGAAGAAGACAGCAGATACATTTTTCAATTCAGTTTTAACATGTGCATCATGTCCTTGGTTGTTTTGTCTACTTGGTGCAGACCAATAACTTGACCCTCTGGAAAGGAGGAACAGCTCAAGTATCACATGAATCCCTGCAGGACTTTCTAACGTGAGGTTCTTACATGTTCAGGTCCAGCTGGTGGACTGAAACGTAATCTCAGCAGCGTTCCTCCAGGTCCAGCCTCGGTGGAGTATGTGCTGTGTAAATGTTGATGCTGAGCAGACATGAATCAACCAGGCACACCAACGGGACCTCACCTCGTACTTAACATGCATACCACAACACATGGATCATTACTCCGTGGAATAACCAGCGTGAGGCTGATATGCTGCGTCTGGGAGATAAACCGTGCACGCGGTTCCCGTCTTTCAGCGTTAGTGGGAATGTGTTTTCCAGCCGTGACGTGCTAAGGGGGCTGCCGGCCTGGTTTTCACTGTTGGGTTCAGATAAGCCGAGCGTTACTGCGGTGGCACCGTTCAGGCCTGATGGCTGCGATTAGACCAGTAAACAGTTCCTGTCATTGTTCAGCTGTGGGAAGAACTGACCTCCAACCGGTCCGCTGTGATGGAGGGACGGGTGCGAGAGGCCATGGAGGGCGATGGATCACTGAGAAAACAAAAGCCATCAGATTTAAACCTGGAGTTGGATTTGCAAATAAACAGATTTATGTCATGGACTGAATAGGCTGGCAACTGCCGGGCTGGCGTGGAGCGACTCGCTTTTCCAGCAAGTGAACTACAGCTCTACTGAAGCAAACGTCTTTACACCACCTAACCTTTTGGATCCATCCATCTTCTACACCTGAATCCATTACGGGGTCACGGGGGTCTGCCGGAGTCTTTCCCAGCTCCTTACAGGGGGGAGGGGTTATGCTAAATCTGAATCTAACATGTCTATAATTATACTTTATTGGGTTTATGACTAATCTAAGGTTTTATTGTGATTAATTCTATTTGCAGCCATGGCTCAAAAAGCAAGTTAAACATATGCTAAGAGTGTTTTATGCTCAAAATGCTTCGTTTTTAAGATGCTGAGAACACTTACGAAACGAGTTTTCATAACACCAGCTCTCTATGATGTCATCGTTGTTTTTAGCGCTTCAGCAGTCATTTTAAAGGTGGACTTTCAGCAGCTGAGGGCCAGCACAACAAGGTCCATGCCTTCGGCTGCTGCCCAACATGCACTGCAGCCGATCTATGTGGCCGTCACGCAGGTGGCGAGCCCACAGGAGACCACGCCCATCAGGCTCCAACTTTACGGCAGAAAGAAACATCTTTAGTCTGGTACAAAAAACAGTTCTGCTCGCCATAGTTAGATTTCTCATCCAAGATAACTGTACTGGGGTGAATTTATGTACCTCGTCAGGTAAAATAATCTAAACTAACAGAATGATGCATAATTATGGGTGTGGTCTTGTTGATTGAAAGTCTATGATGTCATGGCCTACTGTCACACAGTTAACCTGGAGGGGTTCGGGGGCTCTGCCAGTCCTGGTCTCAGCTCTGGTCCGACTCGTCTCGGATGTTGTTTCAGTAGCGACTCTTGAAATGCGAATGTTGCTGCAACCGCCGTCATTAAACCCCCCTGCCTCCCGGGGGAGGAGAGTTGGGTACCCGGCCGGTTAGAAAAAAGCCAAACGTATCAACGTAAACAAAAACATCTAAACGTTTTCCGGTCTACACAGACGAGGCGATCAGACATCAGCGGGCATCAGCTGAATCAGCCCACGGCGGTGGGCGCGCTCCGATCCGCTGCCAGGCTTGTTCGGGACGCTTTTTGCCTTATTTGGGGATTAACTGAGGTTGGGCGGGGCCAGTATGTCACTGTTAAAGTGACTCCAGAAAGTCTTTGGGTGATGTCACAGGGCTTTTTAAATACTCTTTATGGCTTAAAATGAGCTGCAGCTTCCTCTGCCGCCTCCGTGCGGGGAGTCCTTCCTTAACGTTGTCTCTTTCAACCAAGAGTTGGTTTATCTCAAAGTGACGATGACGCTCCCTTGAACAAGGACTGGCAACATCGTTATTTGCTCAAACCTGCCATGTTGAGTTTCATTTCCGTAAACAGTCAAATACTGATAACGCCAGCAGAGGAACTTAAACGTGCTTGCAAACGTTTCTGGTGGAGGGTGCATGGCCCCACGGTTTGGATCAGAGCGGAGTGTCGGGAAGGAGCCGGAGGTCGGCCCACTCTCCATGTTTGTCGTGTTTGTGCTTCACCGGTTCGGGCTTCACGTCAGCTCTCAGGCCAGGTCCAGGACATGAGCTCATGGACAAACACCGGCTGGAGCAATCAGCCTCTATTCAACCCACCGCCCTCCGCCCCGATGGGACCCCGACGGGAACCCGATGAGGGTCCAGTTGGTAAAACCGGGGACCCTTCAATTACACATATTGAGCCGAGTCAGACTTGGAGCCTCTGGGATTGTGTTGGCTGAAGTCCAAATAAAAATCTTCCAAAGCATCTGAGACCTAAGATGCTTGGAAGGAAGCTGGTTTCCTTCTGGATCCGGACCCTGGCGGATCTAGTGGTCGGTAGAAGAACTGCAGGTCTGGATCCGGACCCTGGCAGTCCTAGTGGTCGGTAGAAGAACTGCAGGTCTGGATCCGGACCCTGGCAGTCCTAGTGGTCGGTAGAAGAACTGCAGGTCTGGATCCGGACCCTGGGAGTTGGTAGAGGAACTGCAGGTCTGGATCCGGCCCTGGCGGTCCTAGTGGTCGGTAGAGAAACTGCAAGTCTGGATCCAGACCCTGGAGGTTCTAGTGGTCGGTAGAGGAACTGCATGTCTGGATCCAGACCCTGGCAGTCCTAGTGGTCGGTAGAAGAACTGCAGGTCTGGATCCAGACCCTGGCGGTTTTTGTGGTCGGTAGAGGAACTGCAGGTCTGGATCCGAACCCTGGCGGTTCTAGTGGTCGGTAGAGAAACTGCAGGTCTGGATCCAGACCCTGGCGGTCCTAGTGGTTGGTAGAAGAACTGCAGGTCTGGATCCGGACCCTGGGAGTTGGTAGAGGAACTGCAGGTCTGGATCCAGCCCTGGCGGTTCTAGTGGTCGGTAGAGGAACTGCAGGTCTGGATCCAGACCCTGGCGGTTCTAGTGGTCGGTAGAGGAACTGCAGGTCTGGATCCGGCCCTGGCGGTTCTAGTGGTCGGTAGAGAAACTGCAGGTCTGGATCCAGACCCTGGGAGTTGGTAGAGGAACTGCAGGTCTGGATCCGGCCCTGACGGTCCTAGTGGTCGGTAGAGGAACTGCAGGTCTGGATCCAGACCCTATCGGTTCTAGTGGTCGGTAGAGGAACTGCAGGTCTGGATCCGGCCCTGGCGGTTCTAGTGGTCGGTAGAGGAACTGCAGGTCTGGATCCGGACCCTGGGAGTCGGTAGATGAACTGCAGGTCTGGATCCGGACCCTGGTGGTTCTAGTTGTTGGTAGAGGAACTGCAGGTCTGGATCCGGACCCTGGCGGTCCTAGTGGTCAGTAGAGGAACTGCAGGTCTGGATCCGGACCCAGGGAGTTGGTAGAGGAACTGCAGGTCTGGATCCAGCCCTGGCGGTTCTAGTGGTCGGTAGAGAAACTGCAGGTCTGGATCCAGACCCTGGCGGTCCTAGTGGTCGGTAGAGGAACTGCAGGTCTGGATCCGAACCCTGGCGGTTCTAGTGGTCGGTAGAGAAACTGCAGGTCTGGATCCAGACCCTGGCGGTCCTAGTGGTCGGCAGAGGAACTGCAGGTCTGGATCCGGACCCTGGTGGTTCTAGTGGTCGGTAGAGAAACTGCAGGTCTGGATCCGGCCCCTGGTGGTTCTAGTGGTTGGTAGAGGAACTGCATGTCTGGATCCGGACCCTGGCGGTTCTAGTGGTCGGTAGAGGAACTGCAGGTCTGGATCCGAACCCTGGGAGTCGGCAGAGGAACTGCAGGTCTGGATCCGGACCCAGGGAGTCGGTAGAGGAACTGCAGGTCTGGAACCGGACCCTGGTGGTTCTAGTGGTTGGTAGAGGAACTGCAGGTCTGGAATCGGACCCTGGTGGTTCTAGTGGTTGGTAGAGGTAATGCAGGTCTGGATCCGGATCCTGGTGGTTCTAGTGGTTGGTAGAGGAACTGCAGGTCTGGAACCGGACCCTGGTGGTTCTAGTGGTTGGTAGAGGTAATGCAGGTCTGGATCCGGATCCTGGGAGTCGGTAGAGGAACTGCAGGTCTGGATCCGGACCCTGGCGGTTCTAGTGGTCGGTAGAGGAACTGCATGTCTGGATCCGGACCCTGGCGGTTCTAGTGGTCGGTAGAGGAACTGCAGGTCTGGATCCAAACACTGGGAGTCGGTAGAGGAACTGCAGGTCTGGATCCAAACCCTGGGAGTCGGCAGAGGAACTGCAGGTCTGGTTTCGGACCCTGGTGGTTCTAGTGGTCGGTAGAGGAACTGCAGGTCTGGATCCGAACCCTGGGAGTCAGCAGAGGAACTGCAGGTCTGGATCCGGACCCTGGGAGTCGGTAGAGGAACTGCAGGTCTGGAACCGGACCCTGGTGGTTCTAGTGGTTGGTAGAGGAACTGCAGGTCTGGAATCGGACCCTGGTGGTTCTAGTGGTTGGTAGAGGAACTGCAGGTCTGGATCCAAACACTGGGAGTCGGTAGAGGAACTGCAGGTCTCTCAGGATCCGGACTCTAGCGGTCTTTGGAGGAACAGTGGTGTCAAAGCTCCACATTGCAGTAAAGTCCAAAACCTGGATGTTGCCTCTGGGTTTGGACATGGGCAACAAGATGGGAAAGTAAGTAAGAAACAACATTTACAACTAGTCAGGTTAATTTTCTTATGGACTGTTGGGAGAAGAGGAGATGCTACACAGTCATCAGAGATTCTCCAGGCATTGAAAAGAACACGGTGGACTACATCTCAGCTTTCAAAGTCTGAAGCCTTCCTGCTTGTTAGTGGCACTTACATGATCCTGTATGAGTCACTGCATGAAGCCCCGCCCCCACCCTGTTGTTACCAGCAACCCACCAAAACAAAAGCTGTTATGAGGTCTGCACACCTGCTGCTGATCAGCAGCACCTGGCTGCAGCTCTTAGATCCTGCAGAAACAGTCAGGGGGTACTTGGGAATGGTTTTCTCTTTTTGGCTTCTTTCTTAGTGAACTTTTGTTCGCACCGCGCTGTCATTTATACTTTTATTGAGGTTGTATTTGTCTGAATACAGGGGCTCTCCATGATCAGATGATTCTGTGGATTATTGTGGTTTTAAAGAGCAGGTACTAACTCTTGGACATGACTCCATAAACTCTTTTATTTCTGTAATTGTTAGACAGCTGACCTGGGAATCCTGAAACTGGCCTTCAGAGACCAGCTAGCCTTTATGTTCCCCTCAGGACCTGATGAAGTGGACAAAACAATCGTTTTGTGGAAGTTTCAAGGTCTTCCGTCCTCCTCTGTATTCCGGAGCTCCTTCAGGACATTTGGTGAATTCAACCCCCTGAAACCAGAAACCAGGGTTGCATCATCACCCCTGACGTCCTTTAATGTTCTGCAGCTCATCGTGAACCTCCGAGTCTCCGCTTGTAGAAAGAGCAGCAGCGAGGAAGAGGAGTGCCTGGCTCTCCCAGTGTGGACCGATGGACCGGATCCCTGCTAAACATTTAGTTTGGAGCCGAGCCCAGCGCTGCACACTGCTTCCAATTATCTCTCCACCTCTTTTTCTCTGCCTCGCTCACACTCAGGAGAGTTTAGTGAAACCCAACTGGCCAGAGGAGGGGAGGGGGAGGTTGTTTTCTTCTTCCTCCCCTTTTTTTCCCTCGCAACTCTTGTTTTCACTCGATCACAGAGTGAGAAAGAGGTGGAGAGGTTTGGGAGTTTCTGGCCATGAAGCAGACTGACGGACTCTGACTGCGACTCTCAACATGCTGCAGCTGCAACTCTGCTGGTTCCTGCCGCTTCTGGTCTTCTTCACCTCTCATCTGCTGGTTGATGGACAGACGGGGGCAGGAGGAGGGAGGACGGAGAGGGTCCAGGTGATGTTCACGCCGACCATCTGCAAGGTGCGCTGCAGCCAGGACGGATGTGTCAATCACTGCGAGAAGGGCAACATGACCACGCTGTACAGCAGCAGCGAGGGTGGAGGAGGAGGAGCAGGAAGGAGAGACGGTTTACATGGACCAGGATTCAGAGTCTGTAAGTTTAGCTCTTCCTCTGGGTTTTCATGCTGGCTCGGCTGACTTAAATGTGCAGCTCCACTGACGACCACCGGGTGGTGCTGCAGCTTTTTGCCATCATAACATCAACATCTGCTGCAGGAAAACAAAGTTGCTCATTTCAATGAAGGATTACTGTCTCCGTTTTACCTTCTAATAGGCAGGTTAAGAAATATTTCCCTACTAATAAGACCTGGAGGCATTTTTATGGCCTTGACGTCTGCTGTGTGGTCACCTGACAGCTCCTACTTAAGAGACCGATGCAAAACCGTCGGGCGCTACCATCGGACGCGTCACGTCAAAAGGTTGAGCAACAATAAATAACTTTTTTTACAGATCCAATATTGATTGCACAAGTCCAGACCATCATCCCTCCGCCACCGTGGTTGACAGTGGGTCTGAGGTGTTTCTGCTGAAATGCTGTTTGGTTTCCTCCAAACTGTATTTGCGCAGTCTTCTAACTGTGATGTCATGGACGTTAACAGTTAACTTAATCAGTAAGGCCTGTACGCTGTGAAATGAAGCTCCTTGGTTTGATCTTGGGGTATCTTTACTGGGATTGCCCCCCCTTCTGGGAAGATCCTTGAAACTTTTCCACTTGTGAATAATCTCTAATTTCTAAAGGCTTTTATAATCCTTTCAAAATTGATGTGCAGCAGTGCTGATGTCTTTCCCCTTTGGCGTTATATTTATACAGCTGAATGATCCAGGCCAGAAGCTGGACAAACAAATGCTTCTGTGAAGGTCTTTTCACCATCAGCTCTCTGGAGATGCGGGACTTTAAATTTAGAGACAACTGCAGGACCAACCTCAGAGGAGTTTGTTGTCCTGCGCTTTTTTTAACGAAACTGTAGTTTTAAGAAAAACGGAGGTGAATCGTAATGTTGTTTTCAAACTTTGATTTGACAAACTATATAGAATCAGAGAAGGTCAAACGAGTTTTATCACCTTTGACTCCGATGACATGAACCAAACCTCAGTTTCATGATCACAATGGCCACGTCGTTGTGAAGAGGAACCTTTCAAATACCTCAGAAACGAGTTGGCCAGAGCTGAGCGGCTCTGCGGAGCTCTGCGGAGCTCCGCTGCGATCCCAGCAGCGTTGACGTCACAACCTGATCAACTTTAGGTCTCCAGCAGACGTCCACCTGGATGCTGCCGTGGTTCCCGGCTCCTTCTGCTGCTCCGTACCGGAGGAGCTGCCGAGCTGTCCTCACATATTACCCACAAGAACCACCGTTTCAAATGTGGTTTTGGTGGTCGGAAGCGCTCCGGTTTTGCGAACCGCAGCCGCACCTCAGACGTGCTCGTGGCTCGTTTACAGCAGCAGGCGACGGCGACCTGGGATCGTCTCGTCTTGGTTTTGGTCATTAATGACTAAAGTGTTGCAGATCTGTGAGCGGCCAGCGCAGATAGAGTAGCATCCCAGCGAGAGGAAGAGGATTTTGAACTTCCCGGCAGCTCGGCGCTCGTGCCGACGCCACCATCTGCAGCACACATGAGCACACGTGTAAGACTGTTTTAACGCCATTTAAAGGTTTTACTTCGGGGGTTCACACCTGCCGGTGAGCTCACCTCACCTCCCTGCGTCCTCACTTACAGCCTCATACTTCTTTTGCAGAAAGAAACGCGAGAGTCGTTTGGAAAGTCGACTTGAAAGGAGAAGCAGAGGGAGAGGGAACGCCACACGTGGCTTTCATTTATCTGAACTGAGACTTTTCTCACATGTGTTTGTGTCACTTCAGAGGAGATTTTCTTGACCTACATTTATTTCTGCGGAGGTTCACAACCGTTTACACCACTGAACCTGGTGGAGTGTGGATGTTGAAACTAGCTGTGAGGTCACACTGGAGGACGGGAGGTCGGGGTGACATCATGAGGTCGGGGGTCGAGTCCCCCCTGAAACACAGCTGCTCTGGAGTCGCTTCCTGACTTGAACTTGGAGAGTAAACGGCTGCAGCAGGAATGTGCACGAATGTGAGGAGAAACAGCCCCGTGTAATCTGACACTGTTGATAACGGTACAGCTGTCGGTGCAGGCTGGCACGACCGCTGGCACGACCGCTGGCGCGACCGTGGGTCGAGATGGAAGTTCAGCCGGAGGTTGGGATCGTGGGTTCCCGGTACGTCCCAGCAGGAACTGGTCTGTCGGCGGAACAGAGTCAGGTGGGAGCTCGGTAGGTCGCCAATGTCACAGTGACAGCGGTTCATAAGTGAGCCCGCCGGCCCCCCAGGTCCTCCACCGGGGTCTGGATCTGGACCTGCAGGTCCTCTGCTGACCACCGGGGTCTGGATCTGGACCTGCAGTTCATTCACTGACCACCAGGGTCTGGATCCGAACCTTCAGTTCCTTCACTGACCACCAGGGTCTGGATCCGGACCCGCAGGTCCTCTGCTGACCACCAGGGTCTGGATCCGAACCTTCAGTTCCTTCACTGACCATCAGGGTCTGGATCCGGCCCCGCAGGTCCTCTGCTGACCACCACGGTCTGGATCCGGACCCGCAGGTCCTCTGCTGACCACCAGCGTCTGGATCTGGACCTGCAGTTCCTTCACTGACCACCAGGGTCTGGATCCGGACCTGCAGTTCATTCACTGACCACCGGGGTCTGGATCTGGACCTGCAGGTCCTCTGCTGACCACCAGGGTCTGGATCCGGACCTGCAATTCATTCACTGACCACCGGGGTCTGGATCTGGACCTGCAGTTCCTTCACTGACCACCAGGGTCTGGATCCGGACCTGCAGTTCCTTCACTGACCACCAGGGTTTGGATCTGGACCTGCAGTTCCTTCACTGACCACCAGGGTCTGGATCCGAACCTTCAGTTCCTTCACTGACCACCAGGGTCTGGATCCGAACCTTCAGTTCCTTCACTGACCACCAGGGTCTGGATCCGGACCCGCAGGTCCTCTGCTGACCACCAGGGTCTGGATCCGGACCCGCAGGTCCTCTGCTGACCACCAGGGTCTGGATCCGAACCTTCAGTTCCTTCACTGACCATCAGGGTCTGGATCCGGCCCCGCAGGTCCTCTGCTGACCACCAGGGTCTGGATCCGGACCCGCAGGTCCTCTGCTGACCACCAGCGTCTGGATCTGGACCTGCAGTTCCTTCACTGACCACCAGGGTCTGGATCCGGACCTGCAGTTCATTCACTGACCACCGGGGTCTGGATCTGGACCTGCAGGTCCTCTGCTGACCACCAGGGTCTGGATCCGGACCCGCAGGTCCTCTGCTGACCACCAGGATCTGGATCCGGACCTGCAATTCATTCACTGACCACCGGGGTCTGGATCTGTACCTGCAGTTCCTTCACTGACCACCAGGGTCTGGATCCGGACCTGCAGTTCCTTCACTGACCACCAGGGTTTGGATCTGGACCTGCAGTTCCTTCACTGACCACCAGGGTCTGGATCCGAACCTTCAGTTCCTTCACTGACCACCAGGGTCTGGATCCGGACCCGCAGGTCCTCTGCTGACCACCAGGGTCTGGATCCGGACCCGCAGTTCCTTCACTGACCACCAGGGTCTGGATCCGGACCCGCAGTTCCTTCACTGACCACCAGGGTCTGGATCCGGACCCGCAGTTCCTTCACTGACCACCAGGGTCTGGATCCGGACCCGCAGTTCCTTCACTGACCACCAGGGTCTGGATCCGGACCCGCAGTTCCTTCACTGACCACCAGGGTCTGGATCCGGACCTGCAGTTCCTTCACTGACCACCAGGGTCTGGATCCGGACCTGCAGTTCCTTCACTGACCAGAGAGAGGCCTCAGAAGTACTCTTCAGAAACTTGTGTGTAATGTCCAGTTCTTTATTTCTTCGTTTATTTTTAGAGTCTATTAGATTTCCTGGTTTTTGTTTTTAGGGGTTCAAGCTGCAAAAGTCTTGGAGCCCTTTTGCATAATAGTAATTACTATTTAGTCATTGACTCACCTGTGTTTGAGGGGCGGGGCTTACTGACAGGTCCATTGAGGTGGTTCATGTGGTTAGGGTGTCTCCTGAATGCCTCTGGGAAGGTGTTTCAGGCACATGTCCAGATGTTTGGAGACCCTGTGGCTGACGTGGGGGAGTTTCAGCTGCTGCCTCCATGACCTGAACTCAGATAAACAAAAGTAAATTGATGAATGGACCAATATCAACCCAACTTTTTCTGGTTTGGGGTTGTGCCGGTAGTTTCTAAAATGCTTGACGTTCTGTCTTTGGCCTCTCAGCTGTACGTCTGTCTAAATACGAAGGTGAAACCTGGTTTGTGTTTTTACGTCTCTCTAAACCCACTTTGATCCTCTGGCTGTGGCTCAGTTGTTGCTGTTCCAGCGCTCAGCTCTCGGAGGTGTTCTCACATCGTGTTTGGTCGAAGGTGGCACCACCTCCTCCAGTCAACAGCGTAGAAGCTTATTCTCAGTTTATCTTAGAAATCTGTCTCTGTTTATTCCTGAGCTCCATCTTTTCCATCACCTTCACCCCAGAACCTCATCCAGACTGTGTGTTTATGTTTGCGTTGATGGAGTCCATGTGCAGGGCGACGTCCACGATGATAACGTGTTTACAGCAGAACACACAGCTGTGTGTGGCCTTAGAACGGACCACAGAATAAACTAACAGAACTGCAAGACATGGACACACACGACGTGAACCCTGGAGGAAGGACAACAACGTTATAATAAAGTTACATTCTTCTTATGCGAGTAAAATCTCTCGGGAACGTTTCAGCAGCTTCCTGCAGAAGAAGCTCAAACAGGAAGCAGGAAAAAGCTGCGGGTTCTGCTGGCGCCGGCTCCGCGTTCACCTGCAGCTTTGTTTTTGACCTTCGTCACCTGTCGCCATGTTGTTGGACGCGCTCACGTAGTCCAGGGATACTACTGATGTGCCCCGAGAGATCACCAGGTGTTATCCAGTGTCACTACGGTCCAAAAACATTATTACCATTATTGCATGCATGAGTCTAAGGTTTAGTGACTAGCAGAGTAATTAACTCATTTCATTTCATTTAAGACAATAGTTTCTTAAAAGTGTGAGAGGTTGTGGTAACAAAACATGCTTTTTTTTATGCTAAACCATGTTCCAGCCACTATAAAGATAAAAACTGTCAGAGATTGTGAGGAACGAGACAAACCTACGGTGGCATCTGTGAGGGCTTTAAATCCTCTTCCTTATACTGCACATGGGAGTCCAACCAGACAAGTGCTGTGCCAGAAAGTCCCACCCAGTTCCTCAACCAGTCTATCAAGATGCTCTGGACAACCTGGAAGATCCTAAAAATGTTGCCAGGATGACATGAAGGTCCTTTACTGGAGCCGTCTCAGTGCTGTGGCCAGAAACCTGACTGGAAAACATCAAAACAGTCATTTAGTGCCGGGAGGTTGAACAGCTGTTGAAAAACATTGTCATTGTTCCTGTCAGTGGACACACGTCCTGCGTCCTGCACAGCAGCACTGACTGACTGAAGTTTTTGTCAGTAACGAAGCAGACAAACTCATTGAAGGCACAGTTGGATAGAAGTTCAGGGTCCACTGACTCTGGGGTTTTTGTTAGTTTGGACGCCGCCCCCCCCCCGCCCCCCCCAAAAGACAAGGCTACAGGGAGTTTGTCCAGTTCTTTTTAAACCGTTTGTGCTTTTCACTTGTATTTTATACGTGTTATAAGTTCTTTTGCTACTAGATGAAGATTTAAGTCGACAGTAACGTTTGTTTCTCCTCAGTCGTCTGTCCTCTGCTCTGTAAGAATGGAGGCCTCTGTTACCAGAAAGATCACTGCCTCTGCCCTGCCAACTTCACCGGAAAGTTCTGCCACATCCCCGTCACGGCAGCTGGAGCCGCCGCCACCGCCGCGGCCAACGCGGCCGCCTCGGCCTCGCCCTCCTCCACCAATGAGATTGTCAAGCCCACGCTCTTCTCCGCCAATCGGGAGCTGACGCGGTCTGAGTTCCGTTTGTCGATGGGGCAGAACCAGGAGGAGCTGCGGCCCGGAGGTGAGTCGGAACACGCCGCTGACAGGCGGATTGTATTTACATTACGTCTTCATTCCTGTCACCGTACGCACACCTGTTCATGCTGTCAGCCAATCAGATAGTGAAACCGTACACGAGGGCGGAACTGATTCAAAGTCTGCAGCTTATTCGCGTAGCGAGCACGCGGGGATGTTTGTGCTAATACGAAGTCTTGTCAGCAGCACCAGTACGAGATCTGCATGTTTTAACGTTTTCTTCTCTCAGCAGCTCCCGGCTCCCCCATGGTGACGGTCAGAGTCCAGCACCCTCCAGAAGCCAGCGTCAAGATCCACCAGGTGACGAAGGTGAGTAGCTGCAGATGGTCTTCCAGCCCAGATGGCTGTAAAGATGTTTATTCCTGCTGCAAAGTTCAACATTTTAACACAGACGTCGGTAGATACTGACTCACTTTTGAGCTCGGTTCTCTATTGACAACAGACCAGAGCAGTGTCCTCATCACCATGGAAACCCCACAGATCCATCTGTCGATCTCCTGCACTGATCTGACTTGACTCCTTTCCAAGTGGTCAAGACACTTCAAGTCCTCCACTTGTGGCAGGAAGTCATTCGCAACCTTCCGTGAGCATCCGCCGTTTCCTGACTGATGATCACGGTACTCAAGGACTCATCATAGGTGCCCACTCGGTGAAGCCCCTGCATCCACCAAATGGACAGAGGTGACCAGAATGGAAACCCTCCCATCATCCTTGAAGGTTACAAACAGTTGGTGACAAAAGTCCAAGAGTAGAGAAGTCTTCCAGTCAGAAGAGTGAACCAAGCTCTCAGTCCTGTTGTACAGGAAGCGAAAGGCCGGTACAGAAGGTCCCGATGCTGCAGACTTTGAGGACTTGGAGGGAGGTCTATCTGTTTAGGCTGCTTCCCCTGTGACTCAGATAAGAGGAAGCTTGAGCTCTTACCTGCTGAAATCAGTCGTTATTCCTAAACATGTCTCCTGTTTCTCTGCCAGTTTAACATCTCAGTCTCAACACTTGTTCCTCCAGGTGTCTGGATCCAGTCCCGCCCTGCGGACACTCTTGTCTTCCTCCTCCTCCTCTGGGTCGGCAGGTGCTCCGGCTCCAGCTCCAATTCTGGCCGTGGCTCCAAGAGGTGGCGGTGGCGTCCAGGCCCAGATGGAGAGGGGGTCAGGGATCTACACCCAACAGTCTGGCTTCAAGTACTGCTTCAGAGAAGTCAAGGACGGACAGGTGAGACAGCGGGAGTTTCTAAGCTCCGTCTTTATGCAGAAACAACCACAAACTGGTCTGGGAGACAGACCTAGTGGTCAGTCGAGGAACTGCAGTCTTCCCTACTTCCATAGTGGACGTCGCCCTGTGAGGGAGTCAAACCCCCCACCTGACTGGAGAACGTCTCTGCACCCCCTTAACTCTGTTTGGAGTTTGAGTGTTAATGTTCAACTACACACAGTGAATGGAAGTTACATCGCAACACGGATAACTCTGTGTGTGTGTGTGTGTGTGTGTGTGTGTGTGTGTGTGTGTGTGTGTGTGTGTGTGTGTGTGTGTGTGTGTGTGTGTGTGTGTGTGTGTGTGTGTGTGTGTGTGTGTGTGTGTGTGTGTGTGTGTGTGTGTGTGTGTGTGTGTGTGTGAGAGCAGTGCAGCTCTCCACTTCCAGGTCTGAGGAGCATGGAGATGTGCTGCAGAGGGTTGGGGAAGGCCTGGGGTCTGTCTGACTGCGTCCTCTGTCCCGACAGCTCAGGTACCAACACGAAACACACCGAAGTGCTCAGAGTTTTAATCAGCTCAGACCGACGCCGTTCTGCAGTCGAGGTGTTGTCACACACGTAGCGGCAGGAGATGCCTCACCGGGACTCCTCGACTCTGATTGGCTGCTTGTGTTGCGTTTCTTGGAAGCAAAGCAGCACTGAAGATAGCGCAGATGTTCATCAATGGGTGAACGAACGCAGCAGGTCCTCCCTCACAAAACAGCGTTGTAGTGACTGTCTGAGCGTTTCTGCGTCGCTGTTGGATCAGAAAACAAATCTGAAGTGAAACGTGGAGATTGGCTCGCTGGGTTTCCAGCTGAACTCGGTCTGGACTCAGCCTCTGAGGTCGCCGGCGCGCCGTCCTCTGGTTAATGCTCAATCTTAGTCTGCAACTTTACGAAAGAATGAACCCTGAAACAGCAAAGCTAATAAATGGCACACGGTCATCGTCAGTCAGCGAGGAATTCTTCTGGTCGACACAACAAAAACACATAAACATAAACATGCTGGAATAACTCGAACTCTAACGAGTCGGTAAGCCAACGACGTTCCAAAGGAGTGCTGACAGAAATGATAAATGTTCATGTGCCATTATAGAAGATGAATGATCATCTCTGTTTGCTCTTTATTCAACGCTCAAGTGTCAAGTTCACCCAAGATACTATCTGACAATAAAGACTGTCACTCAATAGGCCACACCTCCAATTGTCCACTGATTTGTGGCTTCATACAACGTTACCTGATGAGGTACGTAAACGTTCCCCATACTGAACCAGGGTGCAACTGCTTCCTCTGTGGTGGTTGAACATGGAGGTCAGTGGAGTTGAGTGGGTTTGACTCACATCTGGATGCTGCCCCCGCTGGTCATTGAAGGAGCTGTACATCCGGTTGGCGTCAGATGGGGAAGCCAGACATGGCGGCGGACTCCTGGTCCCCGTTTCGCTGAGTGGGGCATGACTTCTGTC
The DNA here is from genome assembly GCA_014839995.1 of Xenentodon cancila. Lineage (NCBI taxonomy): Eukaryota > Metazoa > Chordata > Actinopteri > Beloniformes > Belonidae > Xenentodon > Xenentodon cancila. Next base: position 31,742,677 of record CM026201.1, read on the forward strand.
TTTTAATGTTTTGATTTCACAGTTTCTCATCTGTTTTGGACCTTTTTCATAAAGAGCCAATCAAGTGTTAGATAGAAGGACACACCTCCAACCCCGTCAATCAACCGCGCTAACACACGCCTCTATCTGTTGTCAGCCAATTTAAAGAAGCGTTGTAATAATTTATATTTAAAACAGTTGTTTTAAAACATGCGGATTATGTCAGAGTGCAGCAAGAGAACTGGTTATCTGCTTTTTTTTGTCGTTTTTCTCTAAATACGTGATCAGGAAATCATGTGACATCATCACCCCGTCAAAGCAACAGCAGCTGTCCTGTTGGGTTTGAGCGAGTCAACGGGACGCAGTGTGTCGGTGAGTTTAACACGCACGCAGCCACCGATGTGTGTCTGGGTCCCTGCAGGATCAACCACATTCAACCACGCAAACACAATTCCCAAGTGGGACAACGTTTTTCATAGCCTATGATGCTACCTTAAATTTATTTTGATGAAACCAAACAAGTGAAACTGGAACTGAAATGAGTGAACTCAGAGGGGAGCAACTGGCTGCCCAGCTGGTTGCACCAGCGGCGCACCGGCGGCGCACCAGCCACGCACCGGCGGCGCACCAGCGACGCACCTATAGATCGAATCCATTTTGGCGCTTGACCCACAGCGCATGTGCACATGTACATGGGTGATGAACGGTCCCAGTAATCACCCACTTCAGTCCCACTCCAGACAGCCCCATAAGCAAACCCAAGTGGGCCGTACTCATTGGGCCTGCATGGAACCGGCGGACTGTTTTCAGCCCGTCAGCTGCATTTCCACCAGTGGGAGTGAGTCTAGGGTCCAGCCTTCGAGGCTGCAACTGTAACTTGTCCGACCTCCTCTGCGGTCCGCCGGTAAACAGTGATGGAGTTTGTAGGACTCGCAGCCCTAAAAGCTCTGAGCATGTGGCTGCGTGACAACCAGACTAGTATCATCCAGAGTGGCGTGTAGCGGAGTAGGAACGTCCGTGAATGACTGTTTCATAGATGGTAGGACTCGTTAAGTTTCCCTTCTCCTGGCAGCATTGTGTTGTTTTTCCTAAACCAGTTCCCTTTAGTTATTATCAGCGTGGTGCTCTTTGTTACTTGCGTCCTGATTTGGCTTAGGTACCTTTTCGGGGCTCGTCCGGGAGTTGAACTCAGGACCATGTCACACCGACTGAGAATCACACCGTTCGACTCCAATAATCTCCACAGAGATGATGCTCATCAGGAACCTGGCCGACTTTGCTGGAAGTGAATGTGTGTGGCTGGCTTGAATCGGTTTTAGAGTAAAACACTTCCTTTGTTTTTCTCTTTGGGCGAGATTATTCGTGAACATACCAGGACTTCACATCCTTCAGGTTCTCTTTCAAAATGTTCCTGAACCATTTGGACTTTTAAATCAGATCTCTTTGTCTCAGCGTGCATAAAGCAAAATTCAGATCTGCCTGAGATCCTTGAATTTGAATGAATGTCCCCTTGTGAGGAGCCTGTGTGGTCTGCCATCATTCATGTGTGTGTGTGTGTGTGTGTGTGTGTGTGTGTGTGTGTGTGTGTGTGTGTGTAGACATGAATGAGTGCCTCCAGCCGGGGCTGTGTGAGAATGGAATCTGTGTGAACACCAGGGGGAGCTTTAGCTGTGTGTGTCGGCTGGGGTTCATCCTCGATGCCACACATGGAATCTGCATCTGTGAGTAACACACACACCTGTACACACACATCTGTACACACACACACACCTGTACACACACACACACACACACACACACACACACACCTGTAAAAAACACACCTGTACACTCACACACACACACACACACACACACACACACACCTGTACACACACACACCTGTGTACACACACACACCTGTACACACACACCTGTAAAAAACACACCTGTGTACACACACACACACCTGTACACACACACACCTGTGTACACACACACACCTGTACACACACACACACACACACACACACCTGTACACACACACTGCCGCCGGCTTGGGAATGAGACGACACCTCCAGGATCCGTCTGAGCTAATAATGTGACGTCTCACTAAACGTCTGAAATAAGGATTTTTGTGGCATAAAAACTAATGTTTTCTTATGATTGTTGTGAACAATCATAGTTGTGATTCAGTAAGTCAAGTGTATTGTTGTTTGACGGTAGTTTCAAAGACAGTGTGATGTGTGTTTTGTGAAAATTGCATTGCTATAAATGTGACCAACTTAAAGAAGCAGGAGTTCTGAACCTTCAGAAACCTCTTTGTTCTGATCACCAGAGCTCGCTGTTCGTTGCTCAGACGGTTTTTGTGAAGTCGAACTGGTGTCGGCTTATTCCGACCGGCATTCTCTGAATGGTCCTCATCGGAGGAGCTGCAGGATGCTGGTCTGCCTGCTCGTGACATCTGTCTAATCCAAGCTTAACACTGGTTTATTAACAGCATCTCTCCGTTTTTCTGTTTCCAATCTGTGTTTGAGCCTTTTGCCTGCAAACATACTTTAATATTGGGACCAGAAACTGTGTCAGAGCCCTCAAATAGAGTCAGGGTCCCATCCCACTTCTACCCCTCACCCTTCTGCATAAAGCCTAAAGGCCCACTCTTACAATGCTCCTTGAAAAAGAAGACCATTGTTTTCTTTGCACTCTTCAATATCAAGCAAGTCCCGAACCAGATTAAAATGCATATATACAATTCCGGTTATACCAACATGGTATCAACCATAAATATATATGCAAACAAGGGTTAAAAAAAAAAAAAAAAAAAAAAGTCCCGAAAACTCTGTTAGGAAGGTGCAGCGCCCTTCAACTTAGTTCCTCCCCCTTCATCCAAAACACCAAGGACGCTCCACCTTAGAAATTGATAGAGCGATATGAAATGAAGCATGTGACGTAAACAGACCTATAACTCTATTGGTGAATGACTGTTGTGGAGCAGGAACGCCGCTAAATGACTGTTGTGGAGCAGGAACGCCGGTGAACGTCTGGTGGAGCAGGAATGGCCCTGAATGACTGTTGTGGAGCAGGAACGCCGGTGAACGTCTGGTGGAGCAGGAACGGCCCTGAATGACTGCTGGTGGAGCAGGAACGCCGCTGAATGACTGTTGTGGAGCAGGAATGGCCCTGAATGACTGCTGGTGGAGCAGGAACGCCGGTGAACGTCTGGTGGAGCAGGAACGGCCCTGAATGACTGTTGTGGAGCAGGAACGCCGCTGAATGACTGTTGTGGAGCAGGAACGCCGGTGAATGACTGTTGTGGAGCAGGAACGCCGCTGAATGAATGTTGTGGAGCAGGAACGCCGCTGAATGACTGTTGTGGAGCAGGAACGCCGGTGAACGTCTGGTGGAGCAGGAACGGCCCTGAATGACTGTTGTGGAGCAGGAACGCCGGTGAACGTCTGGTGGAGCAGGAATGGCCCTGAATGACTGCTGGTGGAGCAGGAACGCCGCTGAATGACTGTTGTGGAGCAGGAACGCCGCTGAATGACTGTTGTGGAGCAGGAACGCCGGTGAACGTCTGGTGGAGCAGGAACGGCCCTGAATGACTGCTGGTGGAGCAGGAACGCCGCTGAATGACTGCTGGTGGAGCAGGAATGCCGCTGAATGACTGCTGGTGGAGCAGGAACGCCGCTGAATGACTGCTGGTGGAGCAGGAACGCCGCTGAATATTTGTGGTGGAGCAGGAACGCAGCTGAATGACTGCTAGTGGAGCAGGAACGCCGCTGAATATTTGTGGTGGAGCAGGAACGCCGCTGAATGACTGTTGTGGAGCAGGAACGCCGCTGAATGACTGTTGTGGAGCAGGAACGCCGGTGAACGTCTGGTGGAGCAGGAACGCTGCTGAATGACTGTTGTGGAGCAGGAACGCCGGTGAACGTCTGGTGGAGCAGGAACGGCCCTGAATGACTGGTGGTGGAGCAGGAACGGCCCTGAATGACTGGTGGTGGAGCAGGAACGCCGCTGAATGACTGCTGGTGGAGCAGGAATGCCGCTGAATGACTGCTGGTGGAGCAGGAACGCCGCTGAATGACTGCTGGTGGAGCAGGAACGCCGCTGAATGACTGCTGGTGGAGCAGGAACGCCGCTGAATGACTGCTGGTGGAGCAGGAACACCGCTGAATATTTGTGGTGGAGCAGGAACGCAGCTGAATGACTGCTGGTGGAGCAGGAACGCCGCTGAATATTTGTGGTGGAGCAGGAACGCAGCTGAATGACTGCTGGTGGAGCAGGAACGCAGCTGAATGACTGCTGGTGGAGCAGGAACGCCGCTGAATGACTGTTGTGGAGCAGGAACGCCGCTGAATGACTGTTGTGGAGCAGGAACGCCGGTGAACGTCTGGTGGAGCAGGAACGCCGCTGAATGACTGTTGTGGAGCAGGAACGCCGCTGAATGACTGTTGTGGAGCAGGAACGCCGGTGAACGCCTGGTGGAGCAGGAACGCAGCTGAATGACTGCTGGTGGAGCAGGAACGCAGCTGAATGACTGCTGGTGGAGCAGGAACGCCGCTGAATGACTGCTGGTGGAGCAGGAATGCCGCTGAATGACTGCTGGTGTAGCAGGAACGCCGGTGAATGTCTGTGGTGGAGCAGGAACGCCGCTGAATGACTGCTGGTGGAGCAGGAACGCCGCTGAATGAATGTTGTGGAGCAGGAACGCCGCTGAATGACTGTTGTGGAGCAGGAACGCCGGTGAACGTCTGGTGGAGCAGGAACGGCCCTGAATGACTGTTGTGGAGCAGGAACGCCGGTGAACGTCTGGTGGAGCAGGAATGGCCCTGAATGACTGCTGGTGGAGCAGGAACGCCGCTGAATGACTGTTGTGGAGCAGGAACGCCGCTGAATGACTGTTGTGGAGCAGGAACGCCGGTGAACGTCTGGTGGAGCAGGAACGGCCCTGAATGACTGCTGGTGGAGCAGGAACGCCGCTGAATGACTGCTGGTGGAGCAGGAATGCCGCTGAATGACTGCTGGTGGAGCAGGAATGCCGCTGAATGACTGCTGGTGGAGCAGGAACGCCGCTGAATATTTGTGGTGGAGCAGGAACGCAGCTGAATGACTGCTGGTGGAGCAGGAACACCGCTGAATATTTGTGGTGGAGCAGGAACGCCGCTGAATGACTGTTGTGGAGCAGGAACGCCGCTGAATGACTGTTGTGGAGCAGGAACGCCGGTGAACGTCTGGTGGAGCAGGAACGGCCCTGAATGACTGCTGGTGGAGCAGGAACGCCGCTGAATGACTGCTGGTGGAGCAGGAATGCCGCTGAATGACTGCTGGTGGAGCAGGAATGCCGCTGAATGACTGCTGGTGGAGCAGGAACGCCGCTGAATATTTGTGGTGGAGCAGGAACGCAGCTGAATGACTGCTGGTGGAGCAGGAACACCGCTGAATATTGTGGTGGAGCAGGAACGCAGCTGAATGACTGCTGGTGGAGCAGGAACACCGCTGAATATTTGTGGTGGAGCAGGAACGCAGCTGAATGACTGCTGGTGGAGCAGGAACGCCGCTGAATGACTGCTGGTGGAGCAGGAACGCCGCTGAATGACTGTTGTGGAGCAGGAACGCCGCTGAATGACTGTTGTGGAGCAGGAACGCCGGTGAACGTCTGGTGGAGCAGGAACGCCGCTGAATGACTGTTGTGGAGCAGGAACGCCGCTGAATGACTGTTGTGGAGCAGGAACGCCGGTGAACGCCTGGTGGAGCAGGAACGCAGCTGAATGACTGCTGGTGGAGCAGGAACGCAGCTGAATGACTGCTGGTGGAGCAGGAACGCCGCTGAATGACTGCTGGTGGAGCAGGAATGCCGCTGAATGACTGCTGGTGTAGCAGGAACGCCGGTGAATGTCTGTGGTGGAGCAGGAACGCCGCTGAATGACTGCTGGTGGAGCAGGAACGCCGCTGAATGAATGTTGTGGAGCAGGAACGCCGCTGAATGACTGTTGTGGAGCAGGAACGCCGGTGAACGTCTGGTGGAGCAGGAACGGCCCTGAATGACTGTTGTGGAGCAGGAACGCCGGTGAACGTCTGGTGGAGCAGGAATGGCCCTGAATGACTGCTGGTGGAGCAGGAACGCCGCTGAATGACTGTTGTGGAGCAGGAACGCCGCTGAATGACTGTTGTGGAGCAGGAACGCCGGTGAACGTCTGGTGGAGCAGGAACGGCCCTGAATGACTGCTGGTGGAGCAGGAACGCCGCTGAATGACTGCTGGTGGAGCAGGAATGCCGCTGAATGACTGCTGGTGGAGCAGGAATGCCGCTGAATGACTGCTGGTGGAGCAGGAACGCCGCTGAATATTTGTGGTGGAGCAGGAACGCAGCTGAATGACTGCTGGTGGAGCAGGAACGCCGCTGAATATTTGTGGTGGAGCAGGAACGCCGCTGAATGACTGTTGTGGAGCAGGAACGCCGCTGAATGACTGTTGTGGAGCAGGAACGCCGGTGAACGTCTGGTGGAGCAGGAACGCTGCTGAATGACTGTTGTGGAGCAGGAACGCCGGTGAATGTCTGTGGTGGAGTAGGAACGCCGGTGAACGTCTGGTGGAGCAGGAACGGCCCTGAATGACTGCTGGTGGAGCAGGAACGGCCCTGAATGACTGCTGGTGGAGCAGGAACGCCGCTGAATGACTGCTGGTGGAGCAGGAATGCCGCTGAATGACTGCTGGTGGAGCAGGAACGCCGCTGAATATTTGTGGTGGAGCAGGAACGCAGCTGAATGACTGCTGGTGGAGCAGGAACGCAGCTGAATGACTGCTGGTGGAGCAGGAACGCCGCTGAATGACTGTTGTGGAGCAGGAACGCCGCTGAATGACTGTTGTGGAGCAGGAACGCCGGTGAACGTCTGGTGGAGCAGGAACGCCGCTGAATGACTGTTGTGGAGCAGGAACGCCGCTGAATGACTGTTGTGGAGCAGGAACGCCGGTGAACGCCTGGTGGAGCAGGAACGCAGCTGAATGACTGCTGGTGGAGCAGGAACGCAGCTGAATGACTGCTGGTGGAGCAGGAACGCCGCTGAATGACTGCTGGTGGAGCAGGAATGCCGCTGAATGACTGCTGGTGTAGCAGGAACGCCGGTGAATGTCTGTGGTGGAGCAGGAACGCCGCTGAATGACTGCTGGTGGAGCAGGAACGCCGCTGAATGAATGTTGTGGAGCAGGAACGCCGCTGAATGACTGTTGTGGAGCAGGAACGCCGGTGAACGTCTGGTGGAGCAGGAACGGCCCTGAATGACTGTTGTGGAGCAGGAACGCCGGTGAACGTCTGGTGGAGCAGGAATGGCCCTGAATGACTGCTGGTGGAGCAGGAACGCCGCTGAATGACTGTTGTGGAGCAGGAACGCCGCTGAATGACTGTTGTGGAGCAGGAACGCCGGTGAACGTCTGGTGGAGCAGGAACGGCCCTGAATGACTGCTGGTGGAGCAGGAACGCCGCTGAATGACTGCTGGTGGAGCAGGAATGCCGCTGAATGACTGCTGGTGGAGCAGGAATGCCGCTGAATGACTGCTGGTGGAGCAGGAACGCCGCTGAATGACTGCTGGTGGAGCAGGAACGCCGCTGAATGACTGCTGGTGGAGCAGGAACACCGCTGAATATTTGTGGTGGAGCAGGAACGCCGCTGAATGACTGTTGTGGAGCAGGAACGCCGCTGAATGACTGTTGTGGAGCAGGAACGCCGGTGAACGTCTGGTGGAGCAGGAACGGCCCTGAATGACTGCTGGTGGAGCAGGAACGCCGCTGAATGACTGCTGGTGGAGCAGGAACGCCGCTGAATGACTGCTGGTGGAGCAGGAATGCCGCTGAATGACTGCTGGTGGAGCAGGAACGCCGCTGAATATTTGTGGTGGAGCAGGAACGCAGCTGAATGACTGCTGGTGGAGCAGGAACACCGCTGAATATTTGTGGTGGAGCAGGAACGCAGCTGAATGACTGCTGGTGGAGCAGGAACGCCGCTGAATATTTGTGGTGGAGCAGGAACGCAGCTGAATGACTGCTGGTGGAGCAGGAACGCAGCTGAATGACTGCTGGTGGAGCAGGAACGCCGCTGAATGACTGTTGTGGAGCAGGAACGCCGCTGAATGACTGTTGTGGAGCAGGAACGCCGGTGAACGTCTGGTGGAGCAGGAACGCCGCTGAATGACTGTTGTGGAGCAGGAACGCCGCTGAATGACTGTTGTGGAGCAGGAACGCCGGTGAACGCCTGGTGGAGCAGGAACGCAGCTGAATGACTGCTGGTGGAGCAGGAACGCAGCTGAATGACTGCTGGTGGAGCAGGAACGCCGCTGAATGACTGCTGGTGGAGCAGGAATGCCGCTGAATGACTGCTGGTGTAGCAGGAACGCCGGTGAATGTCTGTGGTGGAGCAGGAACGCCGCTGAATGACTGCTGGTGGAGCAGGAACGCCGCTGAATGAATGTTGTGGAGCAGGAACGCCGCTGAATGACTGTTGTGGAGCAGGAACGCCGGTGAACGTCTGGTGGAGCAGGAACGGCCCTGAATGACTGTTGTGGAGCAGGAACGCCGGTGAACGTCTGGTGGAGCAGGAATGGCCCTGAATGACTGCTGGTGGAGCAGGAACGCCGCTGAATGACTGTTGTGGAGCAGGAACGCCGCTGAATGACTGTTGTGGAGCAGGAACGCCGGTGAACGTCTGGTGGAGCAGGAACGGCCCTGAATGACTGCTGGTGGAGCAGGAACGCCGCTGAATGACTGCTGGTGGAGCAGGAATGCCGCTGAATGACTGCTGGTGGAGCAGGAATGCCGCTGAATGACTGCTGGTGGAGCAGGAACGCCGCTGAATATTTGTGGTGGAGCAGGAACGCAGCTGAATGACTGCTGGTGGAGCAGGAACGCCGCTGAATATTTGTGGTGGAGCAGGAACGCCGCTGAATGACTGTTGTGGAGCAGGAACGCCGCTGAATGACTGTTGTGGAGCAGGAACGCCGGTGAACGTCTGGTGGAGCAGGAACGCTGCTGAATGACTGTTGTGGAGCAGGAACGCCGGTGAATGTCTGTGGTGGAGTAGGAACGCCGGTGAACGTCTGGTGGAGCAGGAACGGCCCTGAATGACTGCTGGTGGAGCAGGAACGGCCCTGAATGACTGCTGGTGGAGCAGGAACGCCGCTGAATGACTGCTGGTGGAGCAGGAATGCCGCTGAATGACTGCTGGTGGAGCAGGAACGCCGCTGAATGACTGCTGGTGGAGCAGGAACGCCGCTGAATGACTGCTGGTGGAGCAGGAACGCCGCTGAATGACTGCTGGTGGAGCAGGAACGCCGCTGAATGACTGCTGGTGGAGCAGGAACGCAGCTGAATGACTGCTGGTGGAGCAGGAACGCAGCTGAATGACTGCTGGTGGAGCAGGAACGCAGCTGAATGACTGCTGGTGGAGCAGGAACGCCGCTGAATATTTGTGGTGGAGCAGGAACGCCGCTGAATATTTGTGGTGGAGCAGGAACGCAGCTGAATGACTGCAGGTGGAGCAGGAACGCAGCTGAATGACTGCAGGAGGTTTTACAGTAAAAACCAATTGATCTAAGGAGTTATTACTGATTCTGCAGCCATCTTGGTTGTTTTGAATAAAGGCTCTTGGACACTCCTGTATGGGTCATCACTGAAAGCCCTCCCCCATCCTGTAGGGATTGGTGTGGTACATTAGGTACTGGTAGAAATGACTGTGGTTCCTACCAGGATTGCTGTTGCTATTTATATATATATATGGGTGGGGGGCAGCTCAGTTATCATTCATGGGGCCACCCTGTGCATATGTTTCTGAACCTGCATCTTTGTTTCTGCTGTAAAATCACTGAGAAGACAGCTGCAGCAGAGCTTGTTGTGGTTTTGTGGAATCTGCGTCTGCTGACTGGTAACCGCATGTTCTGGTTCTGCATGTGGCGCTCTGTCGGCACCTCGGCTCTCAGTTCGATTCAGCCGCCCCAGACATCCTTGTCTCTGTTTCTGAAACTGACTCATGTTGGTGTGTGTCCTCTTCAGCACACACTGTGATATCTGAGGAGAAGGGTCAGTGCTACCGGATCCTGGGCTCGGGTCTCAGTCCATCCTCCTGCTCCATGCCCATCCTCCGTAACATCACCAAGCAGATCTGCTGCTGCAGTCGAGTCGGCAAAGCCTGGGGTCCAGACTGCCAGAGGTGTCCTTACTTTGGCTCAGGTGGGTTTTTGTAAATCTCATTTCCTTGAGCTGACTTCTTATAGTTCAGTCGCACTGACTCCCAAATATTAGAAAACCAACATCTCTCAACGCTATTCATTAAACGCTCTTCTATAATCAGTCTTTAGTAAACATTCTTCAGTAAACGCTCTTCTTTAAACGGCCTTCAGTAAAGGCTCTTCAGTAAAGGCTCTTCTATAAACGCCCATCAGTAAAGGCTCTTCTATAAACGCTCTTCAGTAAAGGCTCTTCAGTAAAGGCTCTTCTATAAACACCCATCAGTAAAGGCTCTTCAGTAAAGGCTCTTCTATAAACGCTCTTCAGTAAAGGCTCTTCTATAAACGCTCTTCAGTAAAGGCTCTTCTATAAACGCTCTTCAGAAAAGGCACTTCTATAAACGCTCTTCAGTAAAGGCACTTCTATAAACGCTCTTCAGTAAAGGCTCTTCTATAAACGCTCTTCAGTAAAGGCTCTTCTATAAACGCTCTTCAGTAAAGGCTCTTCTATAAACGCTCTTCAGTAAAGGCTCTTCTATAAACGCTCTTCAGTAAAGGCTCTTCTGTAAACGCTCTTCAGTAAAGGCTTTTCTGTAAACGCTCTTCTGTAAACGCTCTTCAGTAAAGGCTCTTCAGTAAAGGCTCTTCAGTAAAGGCTCTTCAGTAAAGGCTCTTCAGTAAAGGCTTTTCAGTAAAGGCTCTTCAGTAAAGGCTCTTCAGTAAAGGCTCTTCAGTAAAGGCTCTTCAGTAAAGGCTCTTCAGTAAGCGCTCTTCAGTAAAGGCTCTTCAGTAAAGGCTCTTCAGTAAGCGCTCTTCAGTAAAGGCACTTCTGTAAAGGCACTTCTGTAAACGCTCTTCAGTAAAGGCTCTTCAGTAAAGGCTCTTCAGTAAAGGCTCTTCAGTAAAGGCTCTTCAGTAAAGGTTCTTCAGTAAAGGCTTTTCAGTAAAGGCTCTTCAGTAAAGGCTCTTCAGTAAAGGCTCTTCAGTAAAGGCTCTTCAGTAAAGGCTCTTCAGTAAAGGCTCTTCAGTAAAGGCTCTTCAGTAAAGGCTCTTCAGTAAAGGCTCTTCAGTAAAGGCTCTTCAGTAAAGGCTCTTCAGTAAAGGCTCTTCAGTAAGCGCTCTTCAGTAAGCGCTCTTCAGTAAAGGCTTTTCAGTAAAGGCACTTCTATAAACGCTCTTCAGTAAAGGCTCTTCTGTAAACGCTCTTCAGTAAAGGCTTTTCAGTAAAGGCTCTTCAGTAAAGGCTCTTCAGTAAAGGCTCTTCAGTAAAGGCTCTTCAGTAAAGGCTCTTCAGTAAAGGCTCTTCAGTAAAGGCTCTTCAGTAAAGGCTCTTCAGTAAAGGCTCTTCTGTAAAGGCTCTTCTGTAAAGGCTCTTCAGTAAAGGCTTTTCAGTAAAGGCTTTTCAGTAAAGGCTCTTCAGTAAAGGCTCTTCAGTAAAGGCTCTTCAGTAAAGGCTCTTCAGTAAAGGCTCTTCAGTAAGCGCTCTTCAGTAAAGGCTCTTCAGTAAGCGCTCTTCAGTAAAGGCTTTTCAGTAAAGGCACTTCTATAAACGCTTTTCAGTAAAGGCTCTTCAGTAAAGGCTCTTCAGTAAAGGCTCTTCTATAAACGCTCTTCAGTAAAGGCTCTTCAGTAAAGGTTCTTCAGTAAAGGCTTTTCAGTAAAGGCTCTTCAGTAAGCGCTCTTCAGTAAAGGCTTTTCAGTAAAGGCACTTCTATAAACGCTTTTCAGTAAAGGCTCTTCAGTAAAGGCTCTTCAGTAAAGGCTCTTCTATAAACGCTCTTCAGTAAAGGCTCTTCAGTAAAGGTTCTTCAGTAAAGGCTTTTCAGTAAAGGCTCTTCAGTAAAGGCTCTTCAGTAAAGGCTCTTCAGTAAAGGCTCTTCAGTAAAGGCTCTTCAGTAAAGGCTCTTCAGTAAAGGCTCTTCAGTAAAGGCTCTTCAGTAAAGGCTTTTCAGTAAAGGCTTTTCAGTAAAGGCTCTTCAGTAAAGGCTCTTCAGTAAAGGCTCTTCAGTAAAGGCTCTTCAGTATAGGCTCTTCAGTAAAGGCTCTTCAGTAAAGGCTCTTCAGTAAAGGCTCTTCAGTAAAGGCTCTTCTGTAAACGCTCTTCTGTAAACGCTCTTCTGTAAACGCTCTTCTGTAAAGGCTCTTCTGTAAAGGTTTTTCAGTAAAGGCTCTTCAGTAAAGGCTCTTCAGTAAAGGCTCTTCAGTAAAGGCTCTTCAGTAAAGGCTCTTCAGTAAAGGCTCTTCAGTAAGCGCTCTTCAGTAAGCGCTCTTCAGTAAAGGCTCTTCAGTAAAGGCTCTTCAGTAAAGGCACTTCTATAAACGCTTTTCAGTAAAGGCTCTTCAGTAAAGGCTCTTCTATAAACGCTCTTCAGTAAAGGTTCTTCAGTAAAGGCTCTTCAGTAAAGGCTCTTCAGTAAAGGCTCTTCAGTAAAGGCTCTTCAGTAAGCGCTCTTCAGTAAAGGCTCTTCAGTAAGCGCTCTTCAGTTAAGGCTTTTCAGTAAAGGCACTTCTATAAACGCTTTTCAGTAAAGGCTCTTCAGTAAAGGCTCTTCAGTAAAGGCTCTTCTATAAACGCTCTTCAGTAAAGGCTCTTCAGTAAAGGTTCTTCAGTAAAGGCTCCTCAGTAAAGGCTCTTCAGTAAAGGCTCTTCAGTAAAGGCTCTTCAGTAAAGGCTCTTCAGTAAAGGTTCTTCAGTAAAGGCTTTTCAGTAAAGGCTTTTCAGTAAAGGCTCTTCAGTAAAGGCTCTTCAGTAAAGGCTCTTCAGTAAAGGCTCTTCAGTAAAGGCTCTTCAGTAAGCGCTCTTCAGTAAAGGCTCTTCAGTAAGCGCTCTTCAGTAAGCGCTCTTCAGTTAAGGCTCTTCAGTAAAGGCTCTTCAGTAAAGGCTCTTCAGTAAAGGCTCTTCAGTAAAGGCTCTTCAGTAAAGGCTCTTCAGTAAGGGCTCTTCAGTAAGGGCTCTTCAGTAAAGGCTCTTCAGTAAAGGCTTTTCAGTAAAGGCTTTTCAGTAAAGGCTCTTCAGTAAAGGCTCTTCAACTGTTGATTAATTTGCTTGTTTTGATTTGTGCACGTACAGTGGCAAGAGAAAATATACCAGCAGGAACTAGAGATGTGATTTAATCTAAACAGAAAAAACAACATATTTAAGCGGATACCACACAAACTACTGACCACAGCTGTTAGATAGTACTAGAGGGAAAAACAGAGTGAACCAATTAACTTATTACAAGTAAAGTTTAGGCTAAGAATTGAGTTTGGAGGTGTGTTTTAGAGGTACTTCAGTTCATAAAGAACACTGAAATGTTCAAAGTTTTTCTAACCCAAAATAAAAAATTTGTCTGGTTCATGTGATTTTCAGGGGCAATGGGACCACCCATAAATGTTTTGAATGTTTGTAGGTATATTTTACCAAGGTTAATTCATTCTGCAACTTCAAATCAGTTTTGTTGTAGGTCCATCATCCATCTAGAAGGCAGCAGGGGAGATGCTTGGATTAATGTCTTTGTCCCCATGTTTCAGACATTAATTCTCAGATGTTTCTTCTCTCTATGCTCCTTCAGTTGCCTTCAAGGAGATCTGTCCAGCTGGTCCTGGTTATTACTATACAGCCTCAACTCTTCAGTTCAGCCAGAGAGTCAGTGAAGAGCTCGGGAGCCGAGGAGCCCTGCTACGACAGGACAGCAGAGGTATGCGATCAGGAGATTTATGTGCAGTGCAAAAATAGTCCGACATCTGGAGCCAGCTACCTGGATTCAAACTTTTAGAGAAAAATTGTTTTATCTCTTTGCCCTGATGATTACAGGTTGTTTCTAGCTCTCTTCTCTTGGGGGTCTTTCCAGCATCTCTAAAAACTTCAGATGAGAAAAGAAGTCTGGAAGCTTTAACCATAAAAACCTAGAAGCTAAAACTGCTCACATAAAGACTTTGAATGTCATTTGACTGAATTCAAATTCAGGGAATCTAACAGTCCTGCTGTTATTTGACCTCAGTGCAGGATTTGATACTGGGAATCATGAAATACTTTTAGACGGACAAGGAAAGTGAGTTGGTTGCACATGAAATATTGGTAATTATGAACGTGAAAGAACCACCTTGACATACGTGTCCCATGCGGATCAGTTGCTGGGCTCCTCGTCTTCTACCTGCTCCCCCTTCTTCCATATTCTCCAATTATATATGTTTTTCACTGCGATAGACTGGGGGCCTGTCCAGGTGGACCCCTGCCGTTCGCCTCAGAATGGTCAGGGACCAAATTATGTCATGGTGTGTTTTCTGTCTTCAAACTAAACCAGGTGAAATGAGCACTCTGAATGTTTAAACATCTGCAGGTCGATTGACAGATGTGGTGCAACTTCTGTTAGCGACAAAAATGATGTGAATTAAAGCAGTTTTTGAAATATGTGAACTACCGATGGAGGAGAGCTTATGGCTTCTGCTTCTGCCTCTTTTGTTAGAAATGTCGACTAACCGATCCAGTTCCGTGGATCCTGTTGGTCCTGTTGGTTCTTTGGATGTTTCTTCTGATCCAAATCAAAGGACAGGCTACACCTGTAAGGCCTCCTGAGACAAATGTCTTTGTTTTAAGCTGCAGCCTCCGTTCTCCTCCAGGTCTTGAATCTGGATCCAGTGGCAGCCGATCTTCCAGTTCTCAGTTGAAACCCTCCTCTTCTGGAACAAGCTCCTCCAGTAATGGTACCAGAACCAGTCCACCTCTGCCTGGATCCCTCCCTCGGCCTCAGCCCCGCCCGACCACCGGCTCGCCCTCCTCCAGACCCGTACAGCCTGTGAGCGGCAGGACCGCTGCCACCCAGAGCCGTCAGGGTTCCCAGCAGAGCCGGCCTGGTTCTGTACAACCGAGACCTCAGCCTCCATCCACTGGGAGTCAAGGTGACAGATTTCCCCAGATCCACAGAAAACCAGGTCTCAAAATAAAGCTTTATTCAAACAGTTCCCACAACAAACAGAAATCTTTTGAGGATGTAAACTGTTCAGAGTTCAGCAGAGGTTCTGAACTGTTTTCTGGGTTTTTTCTGGTTTCTGCCTTCAGCTGGTGCTCTGCCTGATCAGGCAGCAGCTCGAGGGGACTCCCTACCAGGTCCGACCCAGCCTCAGAGCCCCGAGCGAGGGTCCGTGCCCGGTGGAAGGCTCCCTCCTCTGCAGAGCCAACCGGCTGCGAGCCCGACCACCCGGCCCACCAGAGTCCAGAGTAAGATACAGGATTCTTCCTCTCTGGGGGTAAAACTGAATCGTCAACAAGTTCAAAGAAGATAGAGCTCCACTTTAATAAAGACATTTCTAAATGAGACCAAACCTAATTACAGCACCAAACGAGTAAAGTACACAGATGAGAAAGTGCCGCGTCCCGGAACACCGTCAGCCCTGACCGCCGCGACCGGCTCAAACGCCGCAGACTCCACGGATTGTAACTGCGTAAAGATGACCACTCTGAGCTAAAAAAACAAACTCCCTGAGCTGTAAGTCCAGAACTTCACTTTCTGCTGTCCAACTCTGAATTCCGACTCTTCTTCAGTGGAAAACTCCACTGGATTCACGGATTCCCGCATCTCTGAGACGAATCAAAGTTTCTGGTAGCGGCAGGAGCGTACAGTAGGCGGGAGGTGGTGTCCGCGTACCAGTGGTCATCTGACTGATTAATGCCTGAAGTGATGCGGATTTGTGAACTGATCGTGAAGCCCTCCTGAGCTCTGGCCCTGCTCCGCAGCCGTCTGTTCTGGTCGGCACCGCGTACCGCCCCACTTCTGCTGTGATCTCACACCTGCTGCTTTTACTTGGATACCGCGTTATTCACAGCCACCTCGTCACTGCTGAGAGAAACTCATTTTAAATGATCTGAACCTCAGAAACAGGAAGGGTTTAATCGCTTGTGTGTGTGCGCAGGAGTGCGAGGTGTGTGTGACAGCAGACCCGGTGTGTGTGGTCCCGGCCGCTGCGTGGATCAGCCAGGTGGGAAACACACCTGTGTGTGCGATCCAGGGTTCCAGCCGAACTCCCAGCGCTCTTACTGCAGCGGTGAGTTTCCGTTTCCACGAACGCTCAGATCTCCAAGTCTACTGATCTCTGCTTGTGGCTCACTGTCAGTTACTCTGAATTTTATTTCAGATTTTACTGGATTTCATTCTTTTTTTTTAGAAATTGTACCTTCTTACTAACACTTGATTGTCCAACCCAGCCAACATTTATATGTGGAGCCCACCTTGAAAACGGGGGGCACGTGGATGATGTTGGTCCCACTTGACCCAACCGCATTAGTGGACCCAAGTGTGCAGTTTACATGGGGCCGACACCAAGCCAGCGGGGAACCCCATCAGTCAGCCCGGTTTCTTCCCAGTTCTTAAACTTAAACATTAATCTGGGTCCTCTGAAATCCAGGACTTCTGTTTTCAGGTAACTGTCCACAAGTCTAAACGTGAATCGTACAGGCGCCTCCACCGATGCTCCAACGACCCGAGGAGCGGGATGATGTGACATGTGAACAGGCGTTCATCACGCAGAGGCTGAACTCCACCGTGCCTCTGGACACCGCTGGACAGACTTACAACCACTCAGATGGGACTCGCATGCAGACGTTTGCTCAGAAATGCGTTTTATTAGGGATGAAAAGAACGTGTGAATAATACATTCATTTATTTGAGTTTTTAACGGTCATCTGTGAATTCAAGTAAAGGATGAAACCAGTCACCATGTGGGAATGGTTTTGAAGATATGTCTGAGCAGAAGGTGTCCAGGGGTCTTCCCGAGCTCTTCGTCCCTGAACTAGTTGTTTGTGTTGAACCCTCAGACGTCGACGAGTGCCAGCAGAGTCCCTGCAGCAACGGCCACTGTGAAAACACGCCAGGCAGCTACCGTTGTGTCTGTCGCCTTGGTTACGGCCTGGTCGGCAACACGTGCTCAGGTAAGGATCCGTGACGGCGCCGCCTGCTGGCCTTTTTAGTCTTTATAAGATTTAAAAAACGATTTCAGTGGTTCATATTTCTGACCATCATGAGGTGTGTGTGTACCCGGGTGTTTCAGATGTGGACGAGTGTGCCGACCTGCTGCGGTGTCCCGGTCAGGAGTGCGTCAACACTCAGGGGTCGTACCGCTGCATGTCCTGCCAGCCGGGATACGGGCTGCTCAACGGGGTTTGCACAGGTAACGCTGCTCACCTGCTGCTCACCTGAGTGTATAACAAAGATATAACAATGACAAACTGCAATCTCACTCAGGTCTAGATCCAGACCCGCGGTCCCTCCGCGGACCGCTAGGGTCCGGATCCAGACCTGCGGTCCCTCTACTGCTAGTAAAACTGGCTTTCAAGCTGCACCCATGTGGGACATCAAAAAGGCTAATCCTGTCTACGACTCTGTCTGCAGACATCGACGAGTGTCGTCGCGCTCCGTGCTCCAACGGCCGCTGTGAAAACACACCTGGGGGCTACCGCTGCATCTGTCGCCATGGTTACAAGCTCCAAAACAACACCTGCACAGGTAGAGACCTCTCTTCTTCAACACTCACTCTATGGACTCAGTTTCCACGCGTGTACAGTTGAACTGCCCTCAATCTTTGTGTGTTTGTGTTCAGATGTAGATGAGTGTGCAGAGCCGTCCCAGTGTCCTGGACAGATGTGTGTGAACTCTCTGGGATCCTACAGATGTGTGTCGTGTCGCCAGGGATACAGACTGACCAACAGACACTGCACAGGCATGCAGACAGACACACACACACACACACACACACACACACACACACACACACACACACACACACACACACACACACACACACACAACTCAGTGTCCCTCACCTGGGGACAGGTTACCAGGGTCCCACCCTGGAGCCGGCCCTCGAGGACGGGCTCATTCAAGAGCGCCTGGTTGCTATACGGGCTTTAACAGTCTTTCAGGCTCCGCCCTCCTGCAGGCCCAGCATCACTTGCAGGAGGAAACATATGCAGTTGCTATGGGGACGGGCAGTGGCCGAAGGCATGAACCTGGGCGTTCCGGCCCTCAGTCACAGTTCCAGCAAATGACAGTCGCTAAAGTCAGTCTTTTCTGTAAACTGCTGTTTTTGAGAAAGTTGTGCTTTGATTATTCTCTTTGCAACTGATCACATGTAAGATTTTGTGCGATTTTACTCTGCTGCTCTATCTGCTGCTGTTTCTTCTGCAGATGTAGATGAATGTGCGAGTGCAGGTGTGTGCGAGGCAGACCAGGTGTGCGTCAACACCGTCGGTTCCTTCAGGTGCGAGTGTCTGCCTGGATATCGGAGCTCCGGCCTGGGGAGGCAGTGCAGCGGTGAGTGGGTCACCGATGTGGGCAGGAGGAACGTTCAGGAACGTTCAGGAACGTTCAGCAACAGAGCTCTCTCTCCATGTGTATGTTTCAGACATTAACGAGTGTTTGGAGGGCAACTTCTGCTTCTCCAGAGGAGAGTGTATGAACACACCTGGATCCTACACGTGTGTGTGTTCACGGGGATACACGCTGAGCGAGAACAGGACGACCTGCCTCGGTGAGTCCCAGTGTGTCCAGCAGCCTGCAGACCTTCTGTTGCCTTTCCAGACTCTGTCAGGGTTTGTTTTTTTCACCATTTCTTTTTCAGATGACGTTCTCAGTTGTTCTCGGGAGTACTCGGGACGTTGCTATGCGATATCCAGTCTCTGTACTAACGGAGTGGTCCAGGTCGCTGGTAGAAGGTTTAGTTTGACTCAGATAAGAGCTGAGCTCCGTCAAAGATGCTCTTTATCACACATTCTTTCCATTTATATCTGTTTTAGCAGGCAGAGGGGTTCTGGTTCGGGGCTGTTGGGATTTCACGTCAGCTTTATGCAGATGATGTGATCCTGTTGGCGTCATTGAGCTGCAGTCTTACGTAGAGTTTTTCAGACTTGCGTACGGACATAGGAAATAGTCACTACGGATAAGAGTGTCGGGATCTTTATGCCCAAGCACCAGCTGATACCATTTCATTTAATGAATATCCCCCTGTTTCATGTTCGTTGCTCCAAAAGCTGAGCAGGAACATATGCAACTTCCTGTTCTGAATCCGAGATGGAGATGTCAGTGTTTGGATCCGACTAGCATTAATTCATTTCCTTTCGTGAACTAATAAAGTACTTTTTAAATAATTTGAATTGAATTAGCACATACTACTAGCATTATATGGCATTATTTTATTCTCAAATGCTCATTTAGAAAGGCTGCGGTTTCAAGAGGTGGAAGGAATGTTGCTAACTAGGGATTTCAGGGGACATCCGGTGAAAGAGTACGAAGAAATCAACGGTAAAACATGGGGGAACCGCGGCGGTAAACTGGAGTTTGCTTTTCAGAATGGAGAGAGTCCCCAAAGAAAACCAGAAAGCCACAGCACCAACGGACCGAACTTTGGAATCGTTACCCTGGACAACCTGGACAAAGTCAGTTTCATCTCGATTCATCGTCTAGTCCCTGTTATCGGCAAAAACCAGCCAAAGTATCTTTGGACAAATGCGTTTTTATGTAATTATACCTGATGGAGTACGTTGGATATTTGAAAGTGGAGGTCAAAGGAATGACTCGTTTTTGGAGCCTGCCCCTAGTGGTCAGTAGGGGAGCTGCACTTGTCCTCGTGTCGGGGTATGCTTCAGACTAGTGATCCAGATGTTACGCTGAAGTATCTGGAGGCCTGACCCTCTACCTAAATGCACTGACGTCTGCTTGGTGAAAATATTTCTGATATCTGCCAAAACTTTGCGTGTTGACATGTGTCCTGCGTCTGCAGATGTGGACGAGTGCTCGAAGCCAAGTGTGTGTTCTGACGGCCGATGTGTGAACACTGAAGGTTCCTTCCTGTGCGAGTGTGAAACTGGCTTCAGCACCAACCCTGAGAGGACGGCCTGCCTCGGTACGCACTCAAGCGCTCATAAACTCTGCTGGTGATAAACTACTCTGATCGTTGTGGCTTTTTTAGTCTGTCCTTTCTTTTCAGAAGTGGTTGGAAGCGTTTGGGGAAGTTTCCGTAGGTCCGCTCAGCATCTACTGTGTTGAAGCAGACTTGTGATGACGTCCAGAGCTGAGTCTCTCACCATCGTCTCCACTAACACCATCTCATAACTTTTCAGACACTGATGAGTGCGTCTCTTCCGGCGGCTCAGTTTGCGGTTCACAGCGGTGCGAGAACACGATCGGTTCCTACCGCTGCCTCACCTCCTGTGAACCGGGATACCAGGTGACGTCCAGCGGCAGTTGTGTGGGTGAGCACAGATGCATCTCAAACATTTTCACATCTCTGTGACTCGGCTTTCTCATGTCAGGTCTTCCTCAAGTAACAAATAGGTCGCGGTTGACTGTTCAATGGCCATAGTGGCCTGCAGGCGACTTGCCCGCTTGGCTACCCGGTAACGAGGCTAGAAGGTTGCTCACGACCACACGCTAGTCAAGCCTAGTCGCCAGACTGTAAATATGGCGTTTCTGCTGTAAGTCGTTTCTGCTGGATCCAGACCCTGCTGGTCAGTAGAGGAACCGCAGGTGTGGATCCAGACCCTGCTGGTCAGTAGAGGAACCGCAGGTGTGGATCCAGACCCTAGTGGTCAGTAGAGGAACCGCAGGTGTGGATCCAGACCCTAGTGGTCAGTGGAGGAACCGCAGGTGTGGATCCAGACCCTAGTGGTCAGTGGAGGAACCGCAGGTGTGGATCCAGACCCTAGTGGTCAGTGGAGGAACCGCAGGTGTGGATCCAGACCCTAGTGGTCAGTGGAGGAACCGCAGGTGTGGATCCAGACCCTGCTGGTCAGTAGAGGAACCGCAGGTGCGGATCCAGACCCTAGTGGTCAGTAGAGGAACCGCAGGTGTGGATCCAGACCCTAGTGGTCAGTAGAGGAACCGCAGGTGTGGATCCAGACCCTAGTGGTCAGTAGAGGAACCGCAGGTGTGGATCCAGACCCTAGTGGTCAGTAGAGGAACCGCAGGTGCGGATCCAGACCCTAGTGGTCAGTAGAGGAACCGCAGGTCTGATCCAGACCCTGTTGGTCAATAGAGGAACCGCAGGTCTGGATCCAGACCCTGCTGGTCAGTAGAGGAACCGCAGGTCTGGATCCAGACCCTAGTGGTCAGTAGAGGAACCGCAGGTCTGGATCCAGACCCTGCTGGTCAGTAGAGGAACCGCAGGTCTGGATCCAGACCCTAGTGGTCAGTAGAGGAACCGCAGGTCTGATCCAGACCCTGCTGGTCAGTAGAGGAACTTTAGGTCTGGATCCAGACCCTAGTGGTCAGTAGAGGAACCGCAGGTCTGGATCCAGACCCTAGTGGTCAGTAGAGGAACCGCAGGTCTGATCCAGACCCTGCTGGTCAGTAGAGGAACTTTAGGTCTGGATCCAGACCCTAGTGGTCAGTAGAGGAACTTTAGGTCTGGATCCAGACCCTAGTGGTCAGTAGAGGAACCGCAGGTCTGGATCCAGACCCTAGTGGTCAGTAGAGGAACTTTAGGTCTGGATCCAGACCCTAGTGGTCAGTAGAGGAACCGCAGGTCTGGATCCAGACCCTAGTGGTCAGTAGAGGAACTTTAGGTCTGGATCCAGACCCTAGTGGTCAGTAGAGGAACCGCAGGTCTGGATCCAGACCCTAGTGGTCAGTAGAGGAACCGCAGGTCTGATCCAGACCCTGCTGGTCAGTAGAGGAACTTTAGGTCTGGATCCAGACCCTAGTGGTCAGGAGAGGAACTTTAATGTTCTTCAATTCCTGAATAGTGTCGACGGCCAAGCCAGATGTAGCCGAGACGCAAGACACCGTACACAGTACGGTACACGTCTAGTTTTAAAGCTGTTCTGTAGAACATGCCGGTCCATCCCGACTCAGTTCACTATGCTTCCAGGGGGACTGCTACATGGAGGTTTTAAGCCAAAGCAAGAAAATTCAGTCAGACATTAACAAAACTGCAAACTACAAAACTAATAAAGCTGTGTGTTTTTCTTTTTGTGGTGGTCTCTCAGACATAGATGAGTGTGTGTCTCTGCCGGGGGTGTGTGGATCAGCACGTTGTGAGAACACGAAGGGAAGTTTCACGTGTAAATGTGACCGAACTGAAGAAGTCTTTGACTCGAGGACCCGAACGTGTGTCAGCACTGCACCAAGTAAATACACTCACAAACACACCCGTCCATCAGTCCCCCCGTCAGTCTGTCAGTCCCCCGTCAGTCCCCCCGTCAGTCCATCAGTCCCCCGTCAGTCCCCCCGTCAGTCCATCAGTCCCCCGTCAGTCCCCCCGTCCGTCAGTCAGTCCCCCCGTCAGTCCATCAGTCCCCCGTCAGTCCCCCCGTCCGTCAGTCAGTCCCCCCGTCAGTCCGTCGGTCCCCCCGTCAGTCCGTCGGTCCCCCCGTCAGTCCGTCGGTCCCCCCGTCAGTCCGTCGGTCCCCCCGTCAGTCCGTCAGTCCCCCCGTCAGTCCCCCCGTCCGTCAGTCAGTCCCCCCGTCCGTCAGTCCGTCGGTCCCCCCGTCAGTCCGTCGGTCCCCCCGTCAGTCCGTCGGTCCCCCCGTCAGTCCGTCGGTCCCCCCGTCAGTCCGTCGGTCCCCCCCGTCAGTCCGTCAGTCCCCCCGTCAGTCCGTCAGTCCCCCGTCAGTCCCCCCGTCCGTCAGTCAGTCCCCCCGTCAGTCCGTCGGTCCCCCCGTCAGTCCGTCGGTCCCCCCGTCAGTCCGTCAGTCCCCCCGTCAGTCTGTCAGTCCCCCCGTCCGTCAGTCCCCCCGTCAGTCCATCGGTCCCCCCGTCAGTCTGTCGGTCCCCCCGTCCGTCAGTCCCCCGTCAGTCCGTCAGTCCCCCCGTCAGTCCGTCAGTCCCCCCGTCCGTCAGTCAGTCCCCCCGTCCGTCAGTCAGTCCCCCCGTCCGTCAGTCTGTCCCCCCGTCCGTCAGTCTGTCCCCCCGTCCGTCCGTCAGTCCCCCCGTCCGTCCGTCAGTCCTTCAGCGATACAGAAACGCCCTCAGAGCAAAGAAATGTAAATGTAAAGGTAAAATAAATGTACGTCCTCTTAGGTTATTAATCCAGATTCTTCTTACTTTTCTAGGAACAGACTCGAGGCTCGGAGACCGCCGCGTCTCCTCTTCCTCCAGTTCTTCTTCTTTATCTCCTTCTTCTTCTTCCAGCTCTTCTTCCTCCTCTGATTCTTCTTCTTCCAGCTCTTCTTCTTTTCCTTCCTCTTCTTCTCCGTCCTCTTCCTCCACCTCCATCCACCTCAGCGTGGCAGCTCCAGCAGTGCCCTCCCTGCCTGCAGTTCATCCCGGTGACCTGAGGGACTGTTACTACAACCTGGGTGGAGGTGCCTGCAGCCTGCTGGCCTCCAACACCAGCCGGCAGGAGTGCTGCTGCACGCTGGGGGAGGGCTGGGGGCTCGGTTGCCGGTACCACGCCTGCCCCCTCCTGGACTCAGGTGAGTCGTCCACTGAACAGGAAGAGGGAGGAGTCTGTGGGGCAGTGATGCAGCCAGTGTTTGAGCTCCGGCGTTTCTGTTGCAGCCGAGTTTCTGTCTCTGTGTCCCAGCGGCAGAGGATATGTCACCGACGGACCGGGAGCCTTCAGCTACAGAGGTACGTGCTGGTTTAACTCAGAGAAACAGTCAACAACAGTGACAACAGTGATGCTGACTCTGGACTGGAGTGACGTGGTGTTCAGGTGCCCTTCTTCCCTCTAGATAATTGGACTTCGGGAGTCAAAACTTAATCTTGCCCTATCTGATACCAGTCAAATTTATAAAAATGTTTGGATTATGTGTAGTTCCAGCCGTGAACGATGTCAGATGATTCCCGCTTACTTTGTACCTCCCATTTACAGCATGGAGCTGCTCAGTATTGAGGAAAAACCCGTGGGGTGACTGGTTTGTCTGGTTCTTCTGATTCACTCTACGAATCAGCTGGAACATGAACAGAAATACTCCCAGATCCAAAGTTTTTCCAATCTCTGTGTCAGGATCAGAAATATTTTTCGTGGGAGACTGAAGGGAACCAACTTTGATCTGATTGTGATGTCACAGGGCATCGCAGCGGCTTCGTGATCAACACTGTTGCTTCACAGAAAGGAGGTTCCCGGTTCAGATCCCTGCAGGAGTCTTTCTGTGTGGGTGCAGGATGGTAATGTCACTGTTTGTTCCCGTGTTTCCAGATGTGGACGAGTGTAAGCGTTTCCAGCCGCAGGTGTGTAAGAACGGAGTGTGTGTCAACAACATTCCTGGATACAGCTGCTACTGCTCAAGTGGATACGTTTATGACAGCACACAGCTGGAGTGTGTCGGTACAAACAGCACACACACAACACACACAAAAAACACACACACACACACACACAACACACAACACATTTGCGCTTATTTGCGCTGATACTGAGTTGGAGCGATGAAACCGGCGCCGTCGTCCACGTCTTTTTAACTTTACCCATCCCAGAAGTTGACGAGTGTTCTCTAGTTTTGATGTTGAAACACCACAGAGATGCATGCGGATGCCTGTCACACTTGCTGATCTGGGATGTTGTTTCTGTTTCAGATCACAACGAGTGTGAGGAGGAGAGTTGTGTGGGAGGGACCTGTGTCAACACGCTGGGGTCGTATCACTGCAGCTGTCCGCCGCCGCTGGTGCTCGACGACACTCAGCGAAACTGCATCAACGCCTCCTACCTCGCCTTCGGTCAGACTCCTCCCTTTTAACGTCTTTAGAGTTTTGTTTGAATGGATCAATGAACATTTTGCAACTTCAGATTAGAAGAAGCTGGGACACCACTCATTCTTTCTTAAACTTTGACCTCTTTGTAGAAAGTATGAACCCAAATATTTTTGTTTTTATGTCAGCTTCATTTCGTTTGTCACGTCACATCCATTTTGGCATTTTGGGCCTCCAGAAAAATTCACCAAAACATAATTTACTGCAACTAAGAAGGTGTAATAAAACAGTTGACCGAATCATTACTCACCAGGTAGTCGTACTGATGACGGGCAACCAAATCAGTGCCTATGAAAGGCTGTCTTGAGACTTCGAGGGTAATATAGTTGTTTTAAAGTAAAGATGAGGAGCAATAATGTTACTGATGAAGGATGTGGGTGCTGCTGATTCTTCAGAGGCGTGTGATCGATGGAGAAGCTTCTCTGTTGTCGTTTATTTCTGCTCTCCAGATGAAAACCTGTCCGTGTGCTGGCAGCATGTCAACGCAGACCTGCTGTGTCAGAGTCCTCTGCTGGGACCTCAGCTCACCTTCATCGACTGCTGCTGCCTGTTCGGCGAGGGCTGGGGGATGGGCTGTGCCCTCTGTCCCTCCACTGACTCCGGTAAACAACAAAGAAACACCTAGACCCCAAAAATCAACGACCGAGTGCACTTAGCCGAGGTTTAGACCTGAATGCGAGTTAAACGCCTGTGTAATGTAGAACAGTCATGTGACCACGCCAACGCCTTTGCACTGTCGAGCTGAGGTTTAACCAGGCAGCTACATCTGGCTTGTTATTCTGGCACAAACCACACACGTCTCAGGACATCTCGGGACGTCTCAGGACATCTCGGGACGTGTCGGGTCATGTCAGGACGTCTCGGGACGTCTCGGGACATCTTGGGACATGTCAGGACGTCTCGGGACGTCTCAGGACGTCTCAGGACGTCTCGGGACGTCTCGGGACGTCTCGGGACGTCTCGGGACGTCTCGGGACGTCTCGGGACGTCTCAGGATGTGTCGGGACGTCTCGGGACGTCTCGGGATGTCTCGGGACGTCTCGGGACGTCTCGGGACGTCTCGGGACGTCTCGGGATGTCTCAGGACGTCTCGGGACGTCTCAGGACATCTCAGGACATCTCGGGACGTCTCAGGACATCTCGGGACGTGTCGGGTCATGTCAGGACGTCTCGGGACGTCTCGGGACATCTTGGGACATGTCAGGACGTCTCGGGACGTCTCGGGACGTCTCGGGACATCTCGGGACGTCTCAGGACGTCTCGGGACATCTCGGGACGTCTGAGGACATCTCGGGACGTCTCAGGACATCTCGGGACGTGTCGGGACATCTCGGGACGTCTCGGGACGTGTCAGGACGTCTCGGGACGTGTCAGAACGTCTCAGGACATCTCGGGACGTTTCACTGACGTTCTTGTGGTGGGGAGCCCCCGGTGGGCAGAAGTGGTATTGCCAAATAGAACGAACAGAGAATCCTCATGTCAAGCTTTTTATTCTACTTTAGACAATTTTGGCAAGAGTTAAATCGTTTAATAAATGACCTCTGTAGTTGTCCTTGAAACATTTTTATAGCATGTGAAAAACATTTTTCTCTCTAAATTAGGAATTTAAGCTTGATTTAAAGTTTAAACATGGTTTTATTGGTGGGTTTGTCAGAATGGGCGAAGCACTCACTGCTGTGTCTCTGTAGAGGACTACGCCAATCTGTGCAGCTCGTACCCTCCTCCCTCGTATCCTCTGCTCCCGGACTTTCCAGACTCAACCAGACCTGAAGCAGGAGTGAGACCAGGAACAGGACGGGGAGGTGCAAGAGTCACAGAGAAAACAGCTATTCACATTTTTACCTTTTACCTTGCTGGCTTTTTCAAATCTGAACCAACGTTTTGCGTCCCCTCAGCTCCTCCCCACAGTCCAGACCTCTTCCCTCCAGCGCTGGTTCCCGCCGGAGATTTCAGTCGTCCCGACTATGACGATTACTCACCAGAATGGAGCAGCAGGGCGGGCTTCAGAGGGAGGTCGCCCACCTCCTTCAGCCCAGATTACAGGTGAGAACTGACGTGAAAGGTGTTTTCATTCTTTAAAACCTGCCAGTAATTTACTTTTATTGTTTAGTTTCAGTAAAGTTGCTATAACCTGCTCGTTGTCAGCCGTCTGACGTTAAACTCTGGTATCTCTGGAGTCGACTGGTCAGGCATCTGTGGAAGATAAACACCACCAGCCTGGTATTGTACACTAGGTTTACCAAAAAGAAGGACTGTTGTCTTTTCCCCTTAATTTAAAATCAGTAATTAACATGAAACCATTAGACTGCTGCCAGACTCCACCCACTCCTGGAGAAACTCATAGTCACACAGTCTTATTTACAAATAATCAGGAAACTTCAGCGCTGAATGGTGTCGTATACCTGCCAGTCAGATATATCCGTTATTTACAAGATTTTGTATTTTGGATATAATAAGATCAACTTTAACGTACAATCAAAGGTCAAATGGCTTCCTACTGCACCGCAGTAAGGATGTTTGACGTCCATTTAATTGTACACTAACTTTCATGATGCATTGTGGGATATGTTGAGCGTTCAATAGTAATTAACAATTTTTTCAACATGCTCGGACTCGGAGTGTAGGTGACCTTAAAGCCTCTAGGGGGCGTTTTCAGACCGCCGCTGACAACAACAAGAGGAGGTTCTTCCTGAAAATGAGCAGAGTTGACTAAGGTCTTTTCTGATTGGCTGAATTCTTGGAGGCGTGCTGGTGGGCGGAGTTAATGAGTCACAACTCTGTACAGCTCCACTGCTGACATGATACACATTGTCAACGTTTCAAAATTTTATCAATGCTATAGTTTTAATTTTCTGTAAATGACTTTAAAATGTCGAACAGTTTTGTACACGTCGGAGGTCGTTTGTGTTTTCCTGGATTCACGTGTGTTGACGTGCTGATGAACGACATCAGAAGCTGTTCGTGTCGCCTTTACGATATCTCTTGAGCCCCTGATCTCATCTAAGACGATAGTTCACCGTGATAACATGTAGATGAGACAGAAAACAGAAACATGCACTAGGACCAGTTTCAGTTAAAGTAGATGTCAGCAGTTGCTGTTTGTGTCTTTCTGTCAGTGCTGGTTTCTACCCTGAAGGAGACTACAGCTCCCCCGACAGCTCCAGGACCCCATCCTTCCACCTTCCTCTGGACCCTCAATCCGAGATCGGCTTTGAAGCTCGGCCCGTTCCTCCCTCCCGGCCCGAGCTGCCTCCCCTGAGTCCCAGATCTCCTTACGAGGATCAGGGAGAGGAGGAGGAGGATGAGAGCACGTGGAGGTCCGATCCACTGTTTACTCCCTTCACCGACAGGAGCAGAGGAAGAGGAGGAGGAGCGCCAAGGCGGGTGTATGAGAGTGAGTCCACCTGCAGGGCGGGCCTCGTCGGACTTCTGGCCCGCAGCTTGGCTCTGAACTTAAATGGCTTGGGTTTTTTTATGTAACTAATAAAGCTCTTCTTTCTTTCCGTCTCTCCTTCTCTTGTCGCCTTTCAGGGCATTACGACTCACACGCCAGTCTGAGCACAGCAGAGGACTGTGGGATACTGCATGGCTGTGAGAACGGCAGGTGTATCCGGGTTGCGGAGGGTTACACCTGCGACTGTTACCAAGGATACGAACTGGACATGACCTCCATGACCTGTACAGGTATGCAGAGACGGCCCTTCATACTGCAGCGTTATTCCGCATCAATAAACCGTCTCACAGAGAAACGGAAACTAAATTCTGACTACTAATGACATATTTTTGGAGTTTGGGGCAGTTTGATCAGGACGCCAGTGACCCCCACAACTCAACAGTCGATCCTCCTTGAAGCCTCACGTACGACTTCATCAGTCTCTCACATGTTTTTGGAGGAATTTTGGTTGCAAAAAAGGTTCTGCAGAAAGAACCACAGTAAACCCAACAGGAACCCTGGGTAATGACGAGTTCAGCGTTCCCTTCAGGCAGAAAAGACTTTGTCCTGGAAACCGACAAATGACGTCATTTTCCTCCTGTATCGACCAGTAATTTATCTGTCTGATTGATATTGTGCATCCCTCGTTTCAGCACCAGTCCTCATTGTACCTCATCACCTCATTGTAGGCGTTAACCGGTAGTCACTGAGGCCCGTTATTGCCGTCTGTTTGGGTCGTGGCTCAGTGATGGACCTTGTAGGACAGATGTAGACGGAGCACTGCCGTAGAGACATCAGCTTCCTGGCTCTCGCCCTGGGAACGCATCTGGACCAGCTGCTTTGTGTACATTAATGTGATGAAATGTGTGTTTTGTCTTAGCTGTCAGCGTGTGGCTGGTGCTGGTGCTGGTTCTGGTTCTGGTTCTGATTCTGGGTCTAATTCTGGTGCTAGAACTAGTACATTTCTGAATATTCTTTCTTGCTGTAGAAAGTTGAACTCCAAATTGTCTGGAACTGGTTTTTATAAGCCTTTCCAGTCTGACAGTTGTTTCTTGTTCTAAGACCATTGCTGATGTCTTTACCTCTTGGCATTTTGTTAACACAGCTCCTTATATTGAGGTCACCTGCCGATGATCAGTAAAGGCTGATGATCACTAACTCCTGCTGTGACTGGGCCTCTTAAATCCCGTGGAAGCAGAAAGCGTGTTTGGGATTTCACACTGTTTCTGCTTTTTTGTTGTTTTTTGTTGTTTTTTTGTTGATTTCATTCTTTCCTTTGACTGACGAAAGCTTGACGTGTGCTTGCAGATATAAACGAGTGTGAGGA
This sequence comes from Xenentodon cancila, assembly GCA_014839995.1. Taxonomy (NCBI): domain Eukaryota; kingdom Metazoa; phylum Chordata; class Actinopteri; order Beloniformes; family Belonidae; genus Xenentodon; species Xenentodon cancila. The sequence continues at coordinate 31,772,275 of CM026201.1, forward strand.
CGCCGTCAGTGTGGAGTTTCCGTGTGTGAACGCTCGCTGCGTGAACACTGAAGGCTCGTTCCGCTGCGTCTGCAGGAGAGGATACATCATGTCCCGCAGACCGAACCACTGCGTCGCTGCTTAGACCAGACCGGACCGAACTGGGCCAACCTCCTCTGGACCAGCACATGAACTGGCTGTATTATACCTGGCCACATTTGACAAGCTAGACTTATGCAGGTGAAGACAACGTGGACTGAAAGGTTGTGTTTGATTGCACTAAACTGAGCAAAGCTAGACTGGATCTCCAGCACGTGGCTCCACCTCTTTAAACTTCATCTTATGCCCTGTTTTAACCTGAACACGCCCCCTGTACCACCCTCTTCTCTAGTTAGCTGGGGTCACGTTGTGGTCTGGTTGTGTGGTCTGTGATAAAACTTCTAGTCATCATCTACCCAGCAGGAGCTGGTTCCATATTGGTTCCATCCTGGTAAACTGCCCACTTGTGCTCAGTTATGTGGTTGGCCAGGTGAACGCCTGTCTAGTGACCCAGAGAAGGGCCTGTTCATCACTCATGTACCTTAGTAGACCCACTTTGAGAAATTAATTTGGGGCCAACATGGAACCCGTTTCAGCCCACACCCCATTTTTTAGTCAGTTCATATGTCAGATGGACCTAAATACAGATGTTTGAACATCCATGAACCTGAGAAACCGATGAGAAAACACCCCTTCCTTTCCTTTATGAAAAGCTGCGAAGATTTTATTTTTCCTCACTTTAAAAGTCCAGAACTACACAGTGATGAGACCTGCTAATACGTAGTTCTGCAGACGTCACTTTCCAAAATATAGAAATATAATAGCTTTAAAGGAGCCATGTTCTACTTTTCTGACTTATCCAGGCATTCAAAGGACCGGATGCTGACTGGAATACGTCCACTTTGACCAAAGCCAACTGTCAATCAAACATCGCTAAACACACACCTGAATATGCATAAATCTGTTGCTTTATATGATTTTACCTGATGAGATACATAAAATTCCCCCAATACAGTCGTCATGGATGTGAAATCTAACGATGGAGACCAAAACTGTTTGTGTACCAGACTGTAATTATGTTTATTTCTGCTGTAAAGTTGGACATTTTAACGTGGTTGTCAGTGCAGATTAACTACAGACCCTAGTGGTCAGTAGAGGAACTGCATGTCCGGATCTGGACCCTAGTGGTCAGTAGAGGAACGGCATCTCCGGATCTGGACCCTAGTGGTCAGTAGAGGAACTGCATCTCTGGATCTGGACCCTAGTGGTCAGTAGAGGAACGGCACCTCCGGATCTGGACCCTAGTGGTCAGTAGAGGAACTGCATCTCCTGGTCTGGACCCTAGTGGTCAGTAGAGGAACGGCACCTCCGGATCTGGACCCTAGTGGTCAGTAGAGGAACTGCATCTCCTGGTCTGGACCCTAGTGGTCAGTAGAGGAACGGCACCTCCGGATCTGGACCCTAGTGGTCAGTAGAGGAACGGCACCTCCGGATCTGGACCCTAGTGGTCAGTAGAGGAACTGCATCTCCGGATCTGGACCCTAGTGGTCAGTAGAGGAACTGCATCTCCTGGTCTGGACCCTAGTGGTCAGTAGAGGAACTGCAGGTCCGGATCTGGACCCTAGGGGTCAGCAGAGGAACTGCAGGTTTTGCCACATCTACATTGTTTACATTGATATGACATAGAAAGATCCTGCCGTGTCCAGCCTGAACCAGTCTAGCCTTGTTTTCACGACCAGCAGTTAAATCGGGTCAGCTCTTCACTGGACACCGAGCTGCCCCCAAACTTCACGAGCAGGTTTATGACATCCTGAAGACCCCTGACATAGACGCTGTCTGTGTTTAAAGAATCATGGTTGTGTTCTCCAGAGAAGCACTGGCGTTTGGGTCGAAGAAGGCACATTTTTACATATGTAAAATATAACCTTCAATCTAATCACAACAGTCCCATTTAAAAATAAATGGACTGAAGAATGGTTCCATCTTGGCTCCATGTGGATTGCTCACTTGGGTTTGCTTAGGTGGTTGGCCCAAAGTCGGACCCAGACAAGACCCATGCCCATTTATCACCCATAAACATGAGCACGGCATATGGGGCTCCAGCCATCACAGAGGGGCCCCCATACTGGCTGAGGTGGGGGTGGCTGTGAGTTGGAGCGGCACCAGAACCATTCATAAAGTGAATTGGTTAGTCCAGCTGGGCTACCAGAGTTACTCACTAGTCAACAAACGTTGATTTAAGGTGGCAATAGTCCCCAATTATTTCCTTAATGTTACCAAAGCTTGTTTTTAATATTGCATTAAGTATAGAACAAATAATCCTTTTAATTATGTTGTGCCTTCAGTTTCTATGTTTTTATGAGCTACATGTACAAACCTACAATAATTTATAACAGATTAATCCACTTGTGTGCCGAACTGTTCTAGCCTGTAACTGAACGTTTTTATTTTGTCATTATACATTCCTGATGCAGTCGTGATAAAGCATAACGTGCACTGTGTCTCTGGAGGCCAGACTTTATAACTGATTTTGTAAATTGTCTAAATTGAATTCCTTGACGTATAAAACTGTTGAATGACTCACATTTTTATCACATTGTGTTTGATAATAAATGAAAATAAATGATCACGTTTTTAATGACTCACATTGTTTGAGGGTGTTTTATGGGGTTGTTGTCTGATCCGTGGGGCGGAAAGTTGCTGGTTCAGAGAGATGCTGAAAGTCTGGTCGGTGACAGTTGAACCGTGGAGGAAAGTATGAATGTGATTCTGTTTGTTCCCTCAGTTTAGTTTGCATATCCATATCTGGATTTCGATATTTTGTTCCAACATGCCCCGCTGTAATCTCAAATCAGAAAAACGTATGTGGTCTTGCAGTGTTTTTGTGAAATACAGACGACTGGACCATCAGCCACGTGTTTCTGCCCAACTCCCTGAAACCCAAAAATTGACAAATGTGGAACGAAAGCCTGGCGGTCATTTGACTTATCTGTTGAGAGCTCTGCCAGTGCTACCACAGCTACCACAGCTACCAGAGCTACCAGAGCTGCCAGAGCTGCCACAGCTACCACAGCTACCACAGCTACCACAGCTACCATAGCTACCATAGCTACCAAAGCTGCCACAGCTACCACAGCTACCAGAGCTACCAGAGCTGCCACAGCTACCAGAGCTGCCAGAGCTATCTGTCACGGCCGTGAACCAACACTACATGAGGACTCGGCGGCAGCCATGCTGCTTCTGCCGGCTCTTGGCCTGTTGGCCAAATGCAGCTAGCCAGGCCCCCAGGGGGCCGTGCAGCTGCTCAAGCCTGCAGCCTCCAGTGGACCATCTTCTGACCTGGACTTTATTTTACTTGACGCCCTGTGTTGTCACGGATGTGAACCATGTAGCAGCTACAACAGTCCAAACAGTGAACTTATGACCTTTAAGCCAATGACTGAATTTATCACATACAGCCCACTTAAGAGCCAAAAACTCGAGCCTGTGGGCAGGATACTTGGACTGACTGCGACTGAGAGTCTTGCTCGCAAAAGCCACAGGTCTTGCCCTGTCCTCACCGATAGGAACTTGCGACAAGACAGCACCCAGACCATCCATAGAAGCATCTGTGGAGAGAATGAAGGGCCTCTCAAAATCTGGATGGACTAGCATCACACAATTGAGAAGCGCAGCCTTCAGGTTCTCAAATGCACTCTCACATGCTGGAGTCCAATCCTGAGGGGTCAGTACTCTGTAGGCTCCAGCTCTCCCGCCTGCATGACCCTTAACTCTTCTCTTCTGGCCCGCTGTAAGACCAAAGAGTGGCTTGGCGATGCGTGAGCACTCCGGAATAAAGTGTTGGTAGAATAAAACCATACCAAGGAAGGACCTCACTTTCTGCTGAGAAGGTGTGCAACCATCAGCATTCATGAGGTCTTGTGTCTGAAAACTGGAAATCACCTGCACTTTTTCCTGATCAACAGAAACCCCAGTGGCCTCAACCACGTGTCCTAAGAACCTGACAGATCTTCGAAGAAAGTGACATTTTTTTCGTGCAAGCTTGAGGTTGTTGGCTCTCAGACGACGGAAAACAATTTCCAGTCTCTGTAAGTGTCAGACGACACTTCCCGCAGCTTCTGATAGTGTGCTGGGGGCACTCGTCGATAGGGCAGCCGAAAGGGGTGGTCATCAGTCAAGCGAATACGATGGACAAAATCTTTTACCTCACCACAGTCCAGCTTGTCTCTAGAGAAGACATCTCGATAGTGAAACACAAGCTCAGCCAGTTTCCTTTTCCACACATCAGCCACCTCACATCCATCAATGTCAATATCATCCAAACCACAATCCTTAAGCAGTTGGAAAGGGTCACCTCCTAGAGGCAACGAGGTCGGCGAAGCAGTAGCCTGGCCATGCTGCATTGTACACGTGGCTTGAGTAAAATACAGATCTTCAACAGCAACACATGGAAAGACATCAGCAATCTTAGCGTTGCGTCGCAACGTCACCGACGCTTGTGTAGGATTGAGCACCTTGAGTGGAACCCAGCGGTCGCCCCACATGGGTGTTATGACTCGACCCACCAGGATCTTTTTTGGAGTGGAACGGGCAGATGAAGGCTCCACAATCACTGTGCTGCCAGGTGACACAGGAGTAGAGGGAGGCAACTTCCCCCACACCACATACTCTTGGTGAGGCAACAAAGTCACCGCCTGTCTCAACCTCACCGTCCCAATTTTGTCAGGTAATTCAGGACCTGACCACCTAGAAATGCAACTTAGTAACTGGAGAAACTGTTCACATTCTGGGTTTCCGGTAGTGGAAGTCACAAGCTCCCAATATGTCGGATCAGACTTCATTGTCTGAATGATGGGCCGAAGCACGTTGCTTCCAATGATCAAGTCATCTCTCTGTCCAGGCACCACGAGTGTTGGCACGTTAAATCTGAGCCCATAAATCTCAATGTCCAAATCATAAATACATTTCGGCTGAGTGAGAAGCCCTCCACAGCCGACAAGCACCACATTTTCAGGAACGGCCTTGGGATTCAAAACAACACCAGCAGCCTTCAACTTGAACTCTGCGGACTCACTCAGTGTGCATGACATGCTCCCCGAATCAAGCATCCCCCTTAAAGTGGACCGGCCACCGACAGACACTGTGGCAAAAAAAAGTTCACTAGCACCCTCAACTCTCTGAGATCCAACATAAACCACTGTTTTATCTTCAGAGGAGCTTTTACAAGTGTCAATGTACACAGAGCGCGGATCTGGTGCAGTTGTGAGGGTTTGGTCATTAAGGCCCATGCTGCCCCTCTCATCACATGGGCATCCTAGTTTAAAGCAGGGCTGGAGGTGGAAGCTACTGGCATGGATACAGGTGAGACAGTACGCGGGCAATCACGCTTCATGTGGCCAGAGCCATGGCATTTGAGACACAGTCTGAACAACCTACAACGAGAATGGGTCGAGTGTTCATTCGATTCATTCGAGTGGGTGGGCTGAAATCCCTGTGAAGCAGGAGAGTTTCCAGACTGACGTCGCCCACGTTGGCTAGTTGCAAGAGAGGCAGAACATAGGGAGAGGACTTTATCAAACATATCCACCATCTGTTGAGAAGGATGCCCAACTGCAGGTGGAGACGGAGCAGATGTTACAGGTGCTGCATGTGAAGGAGGCAGAGCGCGAGCAGTAGAGGGTTGTAGATGACACACAGGTACTGAACACCCTGAGCCTGGTTCGACTAACACTGCAGGGGTGGGTGGGGAAACACTAACTGGACTGACAGTGGTAATACCAACAGTCTGGCACTGAGTGTGAGCATGGACACCCCTGACCTGTTGTGTGTGGATCCGTGTCCCCCTAACCTTCCTGACATGCCCATCGAGGCGCTTCTGCACCTCAGCCGCCGTCCATTCCTCAGGAGACTTTACTTGGAACAACAGTGCAAGAGCAGGATCAGGACAATGATTAATGAACATCGTAACCACCTCTGTTCCTGGGTCTTCCACCCGTTTCCCCCGCCTCTGGAGACACTCATCCGCAGCATCAATAGATTTGTTCAGGCGAATCCAGTAATCCATAGCGTCCTCATCAACACACGGCAAAGTGTTATAAAAGTCTCTCATCGGAAGAGCAGAAAACGTCAGTTCACTGAAATTGCGTTTAAGAATATCAAAGACAGCTATAAACATTTCAGTGGGACTTAGCGCAGGCCGAGAACGAAGTGACACTTTAACTACATCCCTGGCTTTACCAGCCAGCCGGGACATGACGATGTCAAACATTTCGGCAGGGGTCACACAGTTCACCCTGGACAGGTAACATTTCATCATATCCTCCCATTCCTGGATCGAGAATGCATCAGAACGATCACCTCTAAAGTATGGGGGAGCCTTCACATCGGACTGAACAACCACCCGCAACCGCGATGAGTCATTGTGACTACAGTGGTGGGATTGGTTGTCAGCAGGCTGGGGCCGGCTGGGCTGGTGCATAGCAGTGAGATTTGCTGCAATACTATCCCCAATCTGCTTTGCCAGATCAGTAATCATGTCACTGAGAGTATCATTCAAGACAACCTGACTGGGCTGAGGCTGCGGTTCCATAATGGGTGTGGAACTAGCAGCAGGGAAAATGGGGTTCACTAGTGACTGGTCACCAGAGCTCTCATAATCACAGGAGGTAACTGGCCTGCCCCTCCCAAACGATACAAACTGTTGAGCCCTCCCCAAACCGAAGTCGGTCAGCCATGTCAGTGGTAAAACAGCACTCACAAATTACACACCAAAACCAAAAGAAGAAAACAGCTGGTCAAACAGTGCTTATCAGTGCTAAGCAGACTTAAAAAATAAGGTAAATTAAAAACAGTAAAAAAAAGAAAATGCCTGAAATAAAGAGTTAACCTGCAAGTCCTGATGCAGGGATTAACGTCTCAACGTAACGGAGCAGACTGCGCACGCGCAGAGCGCCTGCAAGACTATACGCAGGGCGCAGCGTCTCACAGCAACGGAGCAGGTGTCGGCGCGAACTTGAGCAGCAGCGGCGGGGTCTGACGTCAGCAGCAGGTTTCGATGTCCACTGCTCCGCGACGTGACGGGTCAAGCGGCACCAAATGTAACCGGTCGCTTTCTGCGTTGTGCTGGTTAATTATATGGCGTAACACAGCGTTACTATTGGAGAGAAGCCTCCGTTTATTTCTGGGAACAAACAAACAGAAAAACAACACGCTGTGATCCTGCCCACTCCAGTTCCTATGCAAACAAAACAAACCAAAACTTAACCTCAAACAGTAAATCCCCCAATTATCTGTCCTAACCCATCCATACCCCGTAACCATCACAGCACAAGTTATACATATAGGTTGTTGTGATTATACAAGTAAAAATGAACACCAAAAGGGAAAATAAACAATAGGATGGATTGGGATAAAAAAATGATTTAAGGATGATAGAACCCACCTCTCTAACAGGAGGTCATACAAAAGGGGAGGGGAACAGTTGCCTCTGGGATATATAGGAGGGTCAAAAAAAGAAGAAGAAGGAAGGCGGGGCCATGACTTGGAGTGTAATGCAGCAGTGTGTTAGAGATCCCTCAGGTATGATAACACTTGAACAGATTTGGTGCTATTATAAAATAAGATATAAGTTATCCCGGTTACACGGGGCCAGGGGAAGCAGAAGAGGCGTAAGCGAGCGGGTGTCCGGGCGAGACTGGCGGAGAAGCCGAACAAACCGGCGGTCCCCTCCATCGTGTTGATCAACGTTGGTTTGCTGGACAACAAACTGGACCACATCCAATTACTCTGCTCCCCACTAAGTTCCCCACGCGCGGAGACAACTTTTTGGACCAAGTTTACACCACCATCTCCACTTATCTTCTTTAACTGATGCCACAGCTTCTTCGTAGGTCTGAGGCAGCCCGACTGCAGCTGACAGCAGTAATCACGGTCAGCTCACTGCTCACTAGTGGTTACAGAGGTGGGTTTGGGCCTGGAGGACCCAGGTTCAAGTCCCTAGCTGTCATGGAGCTGGTGACGACGGTGAATCACTGCGGGCCCCTGAGAGCTGGAGAAATAGCAGCCCACTGCTTCTAGTGTAATAATAATAAAGTATGGTATAAAACAGAGACAGCACCAGCTAAGATCTCATCTGTATCTCATCTGGCTTGTCTACACATGCGTTGAGATCTCCAGATGCGTCAGTGCTTGAACAAGAATAAATGAATGTGGATGTTTAACACGTGAGTCTCTTTCCTATCAAAGAACTCGGTGAACTTCAACAATCACCACCTATCCATATATCAGCATAAATCACCCATATATGGTTCTGCTGCTGATGGATAATTATAATAATATATCTGGTCTTTTCTACTTTTGACGGTGTGTCTGTATGTCTTCTCTCTACTTCCTGCCCTACCCGGCTGGTCTTCAGGAGGAGGGTCCCCCCTCATGATCCAGGTCCTGGTCCAGGTTTCTTCCCTCTTAGAGGGGGGTTTTACCTGCCGTTGTTTATGTAATATTTGATCAGGGTCATGTTCTGGTGTCTGGAAAGATCCTGGAGACAACTTGTGTTGTGATAGATGCTACATAAATAAAATTGAATTGAACCCGACGTGGACCATATTCAGAAACCAGACTATTTCAAAACCGCCGCCAGGAACCAGCAGCACACAAATGCAGCTCCAGTCCAGAAGTCCCTGCCAACCCGCCTGACGGCTGAATAAACCGACGACGACGCCGATGAAATATTTACAATAAACATTTAACATGAATCTCGGTACTTTAAATGATAACGACAAACTTAAACTGACTGTAAACGTACATGGCTGCCTGGCAGTTTCAAAGTTTGTGAGAAGTTTCTGGTAAAGCATTTATTTCCCTTTTGAAGCCTGAAGCGACGCTGCAGCAGTTCAGAATCCACAGCCTGACTGACGCAGTCTTTAGAGGCGTGAACCTCCCGCTGGTTTGCTCTCCTCGCTCCTTCAGTCTGCAGGGTTTCCTGCAGCTCTCAGCCTCCAGTCGGCTCTTCAACAATCGATCTCACACGTTCTTCACATCACTTTTGTCCTCCACAGTCTGGAGCTCATCTGAATACACACTCCAGGTCAGGATCCAGTCCAAGACAACCGGAAAACCGCTGTTTTTCTTTCCAAGGCAGATTCCCGCCGATACTGTGTACGGATCTGGTAGTTTTATTAAAAAGTTAATAATTACTCGTTTAAATTAACATCAAATGACAAATGAAACAAAATGAAAGTTATTTATGTTTCAAATGTACATTTCAAATGTGCGATGTAAATGTGATTATCCACGTGTTGTTTTTAATCTGACATAGATACGATCGTGGAGGAGCCGTTTCAGAGACGTACTCCTGACCTGGAAACAGAGCTCCAGATGTTCAATTATACACCACGATCCAACATATTATACAGTTTTCTACATTATTTCTCTGGTTTCTGACTTTCTTTGGGAAATTTCTCTAATTTCTATAAAACCCAGTCAAGCACTGAATCTTTGCAGCTCCATTGGTGGAGACGTTGGAGTTTGAGAGATCCTCCACTCCTGCTGCTGGACATTACAACACTCCTGGTGAGTTTCTGGATAATCTGTCAACATGGGTAAAAAGTAATGCCATTACGTTGCTATTATGTGTTCTACGTAATGGTGAGAATGACCCCGATGACATGAAGGCGTCTGGCATCAGACATGGATGCAGTTTTGAAAGGCTCCAGGCCACGAAGACCAGTCGGATGCAGGCCGTCCGACAGAGCTGTGACCGGCAGCACTGTGGACAGCAATGCCAGTGTGCTCTCGGCGCTGCTGGAGGGCGTTCGCAGCTTCATGCCTAAGCAACCTGACATGTGCCCACACTCAATAATTCAACTGTCTTCCGTAGTCTCTTCTCTATACTCAGATTTCTCGGAGGCTCAGGTAAAATACTTAGCTCGATTATTGCCGACAGCTCAATTTAGACGTGCACATGAAAAACCCAGTCACACTGGGCTTATTTTTACAACAATATTCACAATTTCAGCTGTATTCTCCATCGGTGTGATAGAATTATGATTGGGATATTTTCAAAGATTTACTTTTATAGTTGGCTCTAAACGTGAGTGAGCCTGTTTGACTCGAACCGTACAGAGGCTGCACAGTGCTTCAACATCTTTCATTCGTTGCAGCTGTTGTGCAGGTTGGCGGCGGTCGATGCGGCGTCCACTCTTCACGTCTGTGATGTACACATGCAAGTGTCATCCCGAACTGTGTAGCAGCCATCCGTAACCAATCACGTTACACTGCACTTAACGGTGAGTTGTTTTTGAAATGTTTTTCTTTCTAAACTTAGATTTCATGTCTATGTCAAGAACTTTAACTCAACGCCTAAAACCTGTCACAATAAATTCAACGTCAACACTAAAAAATTGTTTTAAAATATTGACTACAAACATTCCAGGCAGACTGGGAAGATACTTTTACTTATGTACATTTTGTTTAATTTAAACATTAGAGTTTATTAATGTTAACTTTGTCAAATTCATTCCTGTTAAAACCAGACTATAAAACCGGAAACAAACTTGTGGCGGAGTTAACCAGAAGTACTACTTTTATTTTGAAATGCATGATCGGAGATGGAGCCGAAATTCAAGGTCATGGTTGGCGGCTAAACGTTTAATTCTCTTTTTAATTATTTTATTTTTTGAAACAGTCGGACTTGTAATCTAAAACAGATATGGGTGAAGAGAAAGAAACCTGCGCGACTCTGGGGTCGGTACGTGTTTATCACTTAATTAGCAACGTTTACGAGGAAATGGACGCCGTCTGTTACCAGGAAACTACAGAAATGTCGCTAAAGTAGTGAACATAACGGTTTATAAAAGTTACCGGTGCGAGCAGGGGGAAATGACTGTGACACGCCGAAGCTATGCTTGCTCATATGTGGATCGTGTTATTTATTTTTCATTATTATTACTATGTTATTATTTGTAAAAGGAGGAGTCTATTGCATGGACGACTGCGGCAGAAGCGCCGTGTCCGGAACCATACTGGTTCTGCTGGTCCTCAGATAATGGGTTAGTGTCCATACTGGTTCTTCTGGACCTCATATAATGTATTAGTGTCCATACTGGATCTTCTGGACCTCAGATAATGGATTAGTGTCCATACTGGATCTTCTGGACCTCAGGTGATGGGTTAGTGTCCATACTGGTTCTTCTGGTCCTCAGATAATGGATTAGTGTCCATACTGGTTCTGCTGGACCTCAGATAATGGGTTAGGGTCCATACTGGTTCTGCTGAACCTCAGATAATGGGTTAGTGTCCATACTGGTTCTGCTGGACCTCAGATAATGGATTAGTGTCCATACTGGATCTTCTGGACCTCAGGTGATGGGTTAGTGTCCATACTGGTTCTGCTGTACCTCAGATAATGGATTAGTGTCCATACTGGATCTTCTGGACCTCAGGTGATGGGTTAGTGTCCATACTGAATCTTCTGGACCTCAGATAATGGGTTAGGGTCCATACTGGTTCTGCTGAACCTCAGATAATGGGTTAGTGTCCATACTGGTTCTGCTGGACCTCAGATAATGGATTAGTGTCCATACTGGATCTTCTGGACCTCAGGTGATGGGTTAGTGTCCATACTGGATCTTCTGGACCTCAGATAATGGGTTAGGGTCCATACTGGTTCTGCTGAACCTCAGATAATGGGTTAGTGTCCATACTGGTTCTGCTGAACCTCAGATAATGGATTAGTGTCCATACTGGTTCTGCTGGACCTCAGGTGATGGGTTAGTGTCCATACTGGTTCTGCTGGACCTCAGATAATGGATTAGTGTCCATACTGGATCTTCTGGACCTCAGGTGATGGGTTAGTGTCCATACTGGATCTTCTGGACCTCAGATAATGGGTTAGGGTCCATACTGGTTCTGCTGAACCTCAGATAATGGGTTAGTGTCCATACTGGTTCTGCTGAACCTCAGATAATGGATTAGTGTCCATACTGGTTCTGCTGGACCTCAGGTGATGGGTTAGTGTCCATACTGGTTCTGCTGTACCTCAGATAATGGATTAGTGTCCATACTGGATCTTCTGGACCTCAGGTGATGGGTTAGTGTCCATACTGAATCTTCTGGACCTCAGATAATGGGTTAGGGTCCATACTGGTTCTGCTGAACCTCAGATAATGGGTTAGTGTCCATACTGGTTCTGCTGGACCTCAGATAATGGATTAGTGTCCATACTGGATCTTCTGGACCTCAGGTGATGGGTTAGTGTCCATACTGGATCTTCTGGACCTCAGATAATGGGTTAGGGTCCATACTGGTTCTGCTGAACCTCAGATAATGGGTTAGTGTCCATACTGGTTCTGCTGAACCTCAGATAATGGATTAGTGTCCATACTGGTTCTGCTGGACCTCAGGTGATGGGTTAGTGTCCATACTGGATCTTCTGGACCTATGCTGCAGTCCTCGTCTATGTGGATCATCAACTACCCATGTGTCAGTCTGATGGACAGTGTGTGCAGATACATCTCCACCATTTTGTCACACAGAGGTAGAATAGGAGTGTGTGCACATAAATGTTAAATTACTGGCTCATGTAGTGTTTATTTGTGTTGTAATGCTTAAATATATATGAATGACGGCATCATTAAGTAATGGGAGACCTGGCACGGCCACCAGGAGCTTCTCCCTAACAGTTTTTAAGGTGGAATGAAGTTTCCACATTTTCTGCTGTAAGAAACCAGCAGGGCAACTGTGTCTACTTTGACTGGACAACGCACTCACACTGAACGCTTTAAATGGCATAAAGTTGGTGGAGCTCAACTTTCTTCATGCTCTCCATGGAAGCGCTGCCTTCCCAAATCGCTCTGTGTTGTCACCACTCGTGGCCTCGTTGCCTTTCAGAGGAAATGAACGGGGTTCGTGTGATGCAAGTGTTTTGTTGCACAGAGTGGACACTGTCAAAGTGAAACGGAGGACGGGATAAATCCGCCGGGATCTGTTCCAGTGGTGTCACAGAACCCTGAACATCTGACCAGCTCACTACATGACACATTCCCAAACAATATTGTGCCAGTTTCTGATTTGACTGTCACTTCTAGCAGCCAAATGAACGCATTCAGCCACAGAGAAAGTATTATTGTATTTATTTTCTTAACATGTCCACTTTAAAATCGACTGGTTACAGTTGAGTTCAGCAGATAAAAATGTTCAAATAGACAGGACGTCATCTGAACCTCGTCTCATCAACCAAATGATAGAAATAAAGGTTTACAATGAGCCGGCGGTCAGGTGTTTGTGTCCTCGCGTCCCTCTGTGAGTGGGCGCCACATGTGGTCAAAGTCACCATGAGTACCTTCGGTAAAAGGTTAGTACAGCAGCCTGACCGACGTACTGCAACACACCTGGATAAATGGTACTAAAACGTGGACCTGCTCGTCCTCCTGCATCGACGCGGCCAGCGGCGGACCTTCGGCCCGCCGAGCGAGCGGTCGATCGCCGTTGGCTGGGCCGGCCGAGCGAGGGAGCGAGCAGTCGGTCACCGTCGGCCCGCCCGGCCCGGCCGAGAGAGCGGTCGTTCGCCTTCGGCCCGCCCGGCCCGGCCGAGAGAGCGGTCGATCGCCGTTGGCTGGGCCGGCCGAGCGAGGGAGCGAGGAGTCGGTCACCGTCGGCCCGCCCGGCCCGGCCGAGAGAGCGGTCGATCGCCGTTGGCTGGGCCGGCCGAGCGAGGGAGCGAGGAGTCGGTCACCGTCGGCCCGCCTGGCCCGGCCGAGAGAGCGGTCGGTCGCCGTCGGCCGGCCCGGGCCAGCCGAGAGAGCGGTCGTTCGCCGTCGGCCCGCGGCTTCGGGTCACGTGATCTACTATTCTAAGTTTTTGGTCCATAGAAGTCATATCAAAGCCCAATGACGCAAATGTGACGTCATCTGGTGTGTATATATATTCGTTCCAGAACTCAGATCGTCATTCACTCAAACCTTCTCACCGTGCAGACAGTCTTGCGTTGCATTGTCGTGAAAGCCTACACCTCTTCAAAATGAGCAACTACACGTATTCTAGCGAAAGTCCTGTTTATAACATTCAACTCAATGAAGTTTTACATGGTCACACTTTTAGTTACTCCATCGAAGCGTTCCTGGGTCAGGGAACCTTCGGGAAAGTAGCCAGATGCAAGAACCTGAAAACAAAAGAAGTCGTAGCTGTAAAGGTGGTGCGAAATGATTACAGCGAATTAGGCAGAATAGAAGCTGAGGCGCTGGAAAAAGTCAGACAGCTGGATCCTGACAGAAACAATTTGCTGAAATTCACTGAACATTTCACATGTAACAACCATTTTTGTTTGATCTCAGAAATATTGGACATTAGTTTGTTTGATTTCATGAGAAATAGGAATTTCAATCCACTTCACGTTTCTGCAATTCGACCGATTGCTCAGCAGATGCTTGTCGCTCTAAAAGCTCTGAAAAGCATCAATCTGGTTCATTCTGACATTAAACCAGACAACATAATGTTTGTTAACCATCACTCACAGCCGTATAAGGCGAAGCTGATAGACTTTGGTCTGGCCACTGAGGCACCAAACTTAACGATGAGAGGAACTATTCAGAATCTTTCTTACAGGGCCCCAGAAGTCCTACTGCACCATCCCACCGTGGACGAAGGCATAGACATGTGGACCCTTGGCTGTGTGCTGGCGTTTTTGTACCTCGGAGATCACTTGTTTCCAACCGAATGTGAATATGAGACCCTAAGGATGATGATAGAACTGAACGGTAAACCGGATAACGACTTTCTGGACGAGGCATACAACACTGATTGCTATTTTAATCTGGTCCAGGAGGAACCTCGTCGTATATGGTGGCTAAAATCCGCACAACAATACACAATGCAAACGGGGAAGATGACTGAGCGCTGTAACAGTATTGCTTCAAAGTTGTTTTCTGAAGAACTGATACCGGTGCAGCCAGAAGGAACGAGCTGTGCCAACTGTGAAGACACGAGGGCATTCCTCAATCTCCTGAGGCGCATGCTTACAATCAATCCAAAACAACGGATCACCCCCAATGAAGCTCTTAGCCATGACTTCATCACGATGGCACACCTTCCTCTTGCCAACAATGGACCTTACATAATTGCAGCAAAGAGAGAAATGACAGTGTGCCGTCCAGTTCAAAGTACCTACAATTCTGTGAAACGAGAAGAGGAAAAGATTAGAACTTCTGGAGGCTACGGCAGCAGCCATCACAAACTAGCAGAAGCTGAAGCAAAGGCGGCTGCAGAAGCTGAAGCAAAGGCGGCTGCAGAAGCTGAAGCAAAGGCGGCTGCAGAAGCTGAAGCAAAGGCGGCTGCAGAAGCTGAAGCAAAGGCGGCTGCAGAAGCTGAAGCAAAGGCGGCTGCAGAAGCTGAAGCAAAAGCTGCTGCAGAAGCAAAAGAAAAAGCTGCTGCAGAGGCAAAAGAAAAAGCTGCTGCAGAGGCAGAAGCAAGAGCTGAAGCAAAAACAAAAACAAAAGCAAAAACAAAAGCTGAAGCAAAAGCAAAAACAAAAACAAAAACAAAAACAAAAACAAAAGCTGAAGCAAAAGCCAAAGCCAAAACAAGAGTAAAATCATCAGCAGCAGCAGCAGCAGCAGCAGCAGCAGCAGCGGCAGCAGCAGCAGCAGCATCAGCGGCAGCAGCAGCAGCATCAGCGGCAGCAGCTGCAGCATCGGCAGCAGCAGCAGCAGCAGCATCAGCGGCAGCAGCTGCAGCATCAGCAGCAGCAGCAGCGGCGGCGGCGGCGGCAGCGGCGGCGGCAGCAGCAGCAGGACACCAAACCCCTTGAAGCAGAAGAAGCCAAGATGAAAGAAGACAGCCAAGTCATTCAGCACCACACACCAAAGAGAATGACCTGCTTCTACACAAACATTTTCAATTAGAGACACACACACACACACTCTACCAAATTAAACACAAAAAAGTCAGGGCAGCACTTCAGGACATTCCCAGTCTGAATCCAATCCCCCCATATTGTGGGGGTTTTCTCCGGGACGCTCCGGTTCCCCCACATCCCCAAAACAATCAAATATATCAATTAAACAACCAAAAAAAAACCCAAAAAAAAAACCTTCTAATGCAGCCTCAGGGGTTCACAAGCTGTGTCCTTCTGAGCCGGTCCCAAGTCCGGATAAATGCAGAGGGGAAGGAAGGGCATCTGACCTCAAACATGCGGATCGCAGATCACAAGATCCATGAACCCAAGATCCACGGGGATCGATCAAGGCCCGGGTCAACAACAACCCCAATCAATTATGATTGGAAACCAATGAAAAATTCTACAAAATATTCTATATCAACCAATAAAAGTCATTCCCTATGACATGTTTTTGTGTGTGTGCATTTCAGGAGTGGAACAAGTCGACATCTCCCTGCTTGTAAGGTTAAATGATCCATGATCACACTTATAATAACCGTTTCAAGCAAAAAACAACTGTTGTCACTTTGAGTGAAGGTTTCAGGGGTTCATAAAGGTTTTGTTGCAGTGTTGAGTTTGTGTTTCTGTAAGTGACCAACTCCTGTCCCAGCTCACCTTTACAGTTCTTCAAGTCAGCAGATCTTCAAATAAAGAGAGAAAGGAAAAGCAAATACAAAACCATTTTCCAATCCCTCCACTTCAGGTGAAAGTAGTAGGATTCTAGACTAAACTACATCAAACATATTTATACCAAATAAACAAAAAATGCCATCATTAACATGTCAAGTCAAGGCTGTTTATAAACTAACCTATAATGCAAACTTTTTATGTTATTTTTGTGTGCTGCAAAATGATGTTTCCTTTCCAAAGTGGTTTTTAAATTGCCTTACTTTCTGGTGGCGGGATACGCCGTCCCAGCTACACTCCTTTCTCCCAGTGTCCTCTTGGCCCAGATCACCACTGAGAAGTCCTTCAGGAATCTCAAGTGTTGTTATTAATCCTGGACCAGGTCTTCTTACAGACTCCCAAGTTGATCTGAAAATCCTTAAAAAAAAAGAAAAAAACTATTATATTGCACAACAATATGCATAAAATGAATACACTGAAGTTTAATTTATGTATTAAACATTATGAGAAATTCTTAAACATTTATTATGAGAGGAATTTTTAACATTAATATTAATGTCAACCACAAAATATATGTCAACGTATTAATATCAATAAATGATCAGTTCAGTTCAATTCAATGTCATTTATATAGAGTCTAGTACAACACAAGCTGTCTCTTGGTGCTTTCCAGTGACCCAGAACATGACCCCCGAGAAATGATGACATAAACAATGACGGGTAAAACGTCCCCCAGTTGTAGAAAAACCTTAAACTAAACAGTGGCAAGAAAAGCACAGATATTTTGTCAAAGGTACAAAAGACAATATATATTAGTATTAATGATCATTTTCATACTGGTATTAATTATGCGATTGGTGGAGAACTAAGAGGTCCGTGCACGTATGACCGACACAGAAACCAATGGGTCACGTGACCCAATGCTTGTCCAGTCTTATATACAGTCTATGGACGCACACTGGCGTTTCCTGTTGCCGTCATCACTGCAAACATTCACTCACTCAGCTGCATTGCAGATGAAACAAATGTCAGTATTTGTGAATAATGATACAAATATAATGATTTTCAATTGCTTGGTGTGTGTGTGCGTGAGCTTTCAGGCGCAGTGCAACATGCCCCGTCATACTTTACTATACTAGGCACAAAAAGGTTATTTAGTGTGTAATTTGCCCCACATTTACATTTTAGAGTTGCCCAAAGCTGTAGGACAAATCTTAGATGAGGAGCGGTGATAACTCTTATTAAGCTGTTCCTGATAAGACGTGAAGGAGAACATACTTCTGTACTGATAAGATGTTACATCAGTGAACAACAAAGACCAGCAGTTGTTGTTTTGCACATCTGCGCATCATCTTGACGTGACTGGTGATCATCACTCCTGTTCTCCAGACGGAGGCGCTGTAGGACAGAGAAGCAGTGTTGAAGCTGCAGTAAGATGTGAAGATGTGACGTTGAAGCAGATGTGTTTTTGTCTTTGACAATCCTGTTACTGAGCAGGCAAAAAGATTATTCAAGACCATATTCTGCAGACATTATGGTTTTATTTTATTGTTGCTGAAAAGTTTCCTTTTCCATTTTGTTGTTGTGTCTTTTGTTTTGTGTTTTTTTTTTTGTTGAATGTTGGACCAAAAGTACAAAGTTGGTCCAGTAACGTCTGCAACTCGAACTGGATTAAGTACCTAAAACCATCCGCCAGACTCTGGTCATGTGGACTGACAGTTATCGGAGTCTCTGCTCGCTCCGTCGCAAAGCAAAAAACACTACTTACTTATGTCAGCACTAGCACAGGGTCAAACGGGGTCAAACAGGCAGATGTAGTTAAATAATTATGGAGCAAAAGCGCTCGCTGGCTCGTTAGTAAATTCCTCTTTAGTGAAACATTAGCATTAGATATCCAAGTGTGCCTTTCATTCATCTTATGAACAAATTCATCGATACAGCGTTACTCACCTTTCCGGAACACTCTGGGATTCTTACAATCCTCCAGTGTATCCAGTAACCGCGTGTTAGAGAAATGCGTAGTAAAGGACATGTGAACGGTTTTCTGACATCCTCGTCTATCGGACGTAGATGAAAACATTTGCTGCTGGACTAGTTAGTTAATTTAGTTTATAGAATAAGTTTCGCCTGCTCTGGGTTTACAGCTATCGTTAGTCATAAACTGTGGCGGTCAGTGGCGCCACAGGCGGAACGCGCACGAGCTGAGAGGTTGCCTGTTGCCATGGCAACCAAACACAGCGCGTCATCCATCCTTTGAAACTCCTACAGGATGCTACTTTATAGATAATAATAGATTTTCTTTGATAACATTTCATGCTGCTGTTTTGTCCACATCTTTTAAAGAACTTAGATTTGGAAAAAAAAATGCATAAACTTTTATTTAATAATTCATTGCTCGAGTCCAAGATGGCGGCGCGTGTACAGCAGCGGCTTCTTTCTCCCGACGGTTCGCCGTTTTCGTGTTTTCCGTTCGTGTTTCTGTTACTAAAGTTGTGTTTTTACAAGTCGTGATGTACACCAAACGCAGGTACAGCCGGGGGTTTCTGCTCGACGTCGGAAACAGCCACACTGTTCAGCTGAACTATGAACTCTGAACTCGCCGGCGACCTTCAGGACCGCGGCCTGCTCCGGGAACCACCGCTGCCGCCGACCCCCGCGCCTGAATCCCAGCCGCAATGGAAGCGTCACAAGCGGGGCCAGGGCATGCAGAAGAGGCGTAAGCGAGCGGGTGTCCGGGCGAGACTGGCGGAGAAGCCGAACAAACCGGCGGTCCCCTCCATCGTGTTGGTCAACGTTCGTTCGCTGGACAACAAACTGGACCACATCCGATTACTCTGCTCCGCCGAGAGGACAGTGAGAGAGAAACATGGCTCAACAGCAGCATACCGGACCCCGCCATCCAGCTCGACCAGCTGACCTGCTACCGGGCGGGCCGAGCACACACCGAGGCAGGTAAGGACCGCGGCGGCGGCGGCGGCGGCCTTTGTGTTTTCCTCCGTGATGCTTGGTGTAGAGATGCTGTGGTGGTTTGCAAACACTGCTCTCCCCTGGCGGAGTTTAATATAATTAAACGTGGTTCTTTATATCTACCGCTCGAATATTCGCTCATACTCCTCCCTGCTGTTTACGTCCCCCGAGAGAGGCGCTGACCGAGCTGTACCAGCGGATCAGTGCGCAGCAGACAGCCCACCCTGAGGCCTTCCTCATCCTGGCGGGGGACTTCAACCACGCAGACCCAAAGACCGTCTTCCCTAATCTTCACCACCACATAAAGTTCCCCACGCGCGGAGACAACTTTTTGGACCAAGTTTACACCACCATCTCCACTTATCTTCTTTAACTGATGCCACAGCTTCTTCGTAGGTCTGAGGCAGCCCGACTGCAGCTGACAGCAGTAATCACGGTCAGCTCACTGCTCACTAGTGGTTACAGAGGTGGGTTTGGGCCTGGAGGACCCAGGTTCAAGTCCCTAGCTGTCATGGAGCTGGTGACGACGGTGAATCACTGCGGGCCCCTGAGAGCTGGAGAAATAGCAGCCCACTGCTTCTAGTGTAATAATAATAAAGTATGGTATAAAAGAGGGACAGCACCAGCTAAGATCTCATCTGTATCTCATCTGGCTTGTCTACACATGCGTTGAGATCTCCAGATGCGTCAGTGCTTGAACAAGAATAAATGAATGTGGATGTTTAACACGTGAGTCTCTTTCCTATCAAAGAACTCGGTGAACTTCAACAATCACCACCTATCCATATATCAGCATAAATCACCCATATATGGTTCTGCTGCTGATGGATAATTATAATAATATATCTGGTCTTTTCTACTTTTGACGGTGTGTCTGTGTGTCTTCTCTCTACTTCCTGCCCTACCCGGCTGGTCTTCAGGAGGAGGGTCCCCCCTCATGATCCAGGTCCTGGTCCAGGTTTCTTCCCTCTTAGAGGGGGGTTTTACCTGCCGTTGTTTATGTAATATTTGATCAGGGTCATGTTCTGGTGTCTGGAAAGATCCTGGAGACAACTTGTGTTGTGATAGATGCTACATAAATAAAATTGAATTGAACCCGACGTGGACCATATTCAGAAACCAGACTATTTCAAAACCGCCGCCAGGAACCAGCAGCACACAAATGCAGCTCCAGTCCAGAAGTCCCTGCCAACCCGCCTGACGGCTGAATAAACCGACGACGACGCCGATGAAATATTTACAATAAACATTTAACATGAATCTCGGTACTTTAAATGATAACGACAAACTTAAACTGACTGTAAACGTACATGGCTGCCTGGCAGTTTCAAAGTTTGTGAGAAGTTTCTGGTAAAGCATTTATTTCCCTTTTGAAGCCTGAAGCGACGCTGCAGCAGTTCAGAATCCACAGCCTGACTGACGCAGTCTTTAGAGGCGTGAACCTCCCGCTGGTTTGCTCTCCTCGCTCCTTCAGTCTGCAGGGTTTCCTGCAGCTCTCAGCCTCCAGTCGGCTCTTCAACAATCGATCTCACACGTTCTTCACATCACTTTTGTCCTCCACAGTCTGGAGCTCATCTGAATACACACTTCAGGTCAGAATCCAGTCCAAGACAACCGGAAAACCGCTGTTTTTCTTTCCAAGGCAGATTCCCGCCGATACTGTGTACGGATCTGGTAGTTTTATTAAAAAGTTAATAATTACTCGTTTAAATTAACATCAAATGACAAATGAAACAAAATGAAAGTTATTTATGTTTCAAATGTACATTTCAAATGTGCGATGTAAATGTGATTATCCACGTGTTGTTTTTAATCTGACATAGATACGATCGTGGAGGAGCCGTTTCAGAGACGTACTCTTGACCTGGAAACAGAGCTCCAGATGTTCAATTATACACCACGATCCAACATATTATACAGTTTTCTACATTATTTCTCTGGTTTTTGACTTTCTTTGGGAAATTTCTCTAATTTCTATAAAACCCAGTCAAGCACTGAATCTTTGCAGCTCCATTGGTGGAGACGTTGGAGTTTGAGAGATCCTCCACTCCTGCTGCTGGACATTACAACACTCCTGGTGAGTTTCTGGATAATCTGTCAACATGGGTAAAAAGTAATGCCATTACGTTGCTATTATGTGTTCTACGTAATGGTGAGAATGACCCCGATGACATGAAGGCGTCTGGCATCAGACATGGATGCAGTTTTGAAAGGCTCCAGGCCACGCAGACCAGTCGGATGCAGGCCGTCCGACAGAGCTGTGACCGGCAGCACTGTGGACAGCAATGCCAGTGTGCTCTCGGCGCTGCTGGAGGGCGTTCGCAGCTTCATGCCTAAGCAACCTGACATGTGCCCACACTCAATAATTCAACTGTCTTCCGTAGTCTCTTCTCTATACTCAGATTTCTCGGAGGCTCAGGTAAAATACTTAGCTCGATTATTGCCGACAGCTCAATTTAGACGTGCACATGAAAAACCCAGTCACACTGGGCTTATTTTTACAACAATATTCACAATTTCAGCTGTATTCTCCATCGGTGTGATAGAATTATGATTGGGATATTTTCAAAGATTTACTTTTATAGTTGGCTCTAAACGTGAGTGAGCCTGTTTGACTCGAACCGTACAGAGGCTGCACAGTGCTTCAACATCTTTCATTCGTTGCAGCTGTTGTGCAGGTTGGCGGCGGTCGATGCGGCGTCCACTCTTCACGTCTGTGATGTACACATGCAAGTGTCATCCCGAACTGTGTAGCAGCCATCCGTAACCAATCACGTTACACTGCACTTAACGGTGAGTTGTTTTTGAAATGTTTTTCTTTCTAAACTTAGATTTCATGTCTATGTCAAGAACTTTAACTCAACGCCTAAAACCTGTCACAATAAATTCAACGTCAACACTAAAAAATTGTTTTAAAATATTGACTACAAACATTCCAGGCAGACTGGGAAGATACTTTTACTTATGTACATTTTGTTTAATTTAAACATTAGAGTTTATTAATGTTAACTTTGTCAAATTCATTCCTGTTAAAACCAGACTATAAAACCGGAAACAAACTTGTGGCGGAGTTAACCAGAAGTACTACTTTTATTTTGAAATGCATGATCGGAAATGGAGCCGAAATTCAAGGTCATGGTTGGCGGCTAAACGTTTAATTCTCTTTTTAATTATTTTATTTTTTGAAACTGTCGGACTTGTAATCTAAAACAGATATGGGTGAAGAGAAAGAAACCTGCGCGACTCTGGGGTCGGTACGTGTTTATCACTTAATTAGCAACGTTTACGAGGAAATGGACGCCGTCTGTTACCAGGAAACTACAGAAATGTCGCTAAAGTAGTGAACATAACGGTTTATAAAAGTTACCGGTGCGAGCAGGGGGAAATGACTGTGACACGCCGAAGCTATGCTTGCTCATATGTGGATCGTGTTATTTATTTTTCATTATTATTACTATGTTATTATTTGTAAAAGGAGGAGTCTATTGCATGGACGACTGCGGCAGAAGCGCCGTGTCCGGAACCATACTGGTTCTGCTGGTCCTCAGATAATGTATTAGTGTCCATACTGGATCTTCTGGACCTCAGATAATGGATTAGTGTCCATACTGGATCTTCTGGACCTCAGGTGATGGGTTAGTGTCCATACTGGTTCTTCTGGACCTCATATAATGTATTAGTGTCCATACTGGATCTTCTGGACCTCAGATAATGGATTAGTGTCCATACTGGATCTTCTGGACCTCAGGTGATGGGTTAGTGTCCATACTGGTTCTTCTGGTCCTCAGATAATGGATTAGTGTCCATACTGGTTCTGCTGGACCTCAGGTGATGGGTTAGTGTCCATACTGGTTCTGCTGAACCTCAGATAATGGGTTAGTGTCCATACTGGTTCTGCTGGACCTCAGATAATGGATTAGTGTCCATACTGGATCTTCTGGACCTCAGGTGATGGGTTAGTGTCCATACTGGTTCTGCTGTACCTCAGATAATGGATTAGTGTCCATACTGGATCTTCTGGACCTCAGGTGATGGGTTAGTGTCCATACTGAATCTTCTGGACCTCAGATAATGGGTTAGGGTCCATACTGGTTCTGCTGAACCTCAGATAATGGGTTAGTGTCCATACTGGTTCTGCTGTACCTGAGATAATGGATTAGTGTCCATACTGGATCTTCTGGACCTCAGGTGATGGGTTAGTGTCCATACTGAATCTTCTGGACCTCAGATAATGGGTTAGGGTCCATACTGGTTCTGCTGAACCTCAGATAATGGGTTAGTGTCCATACTGGTTCTGCTGGACCTCAGATAAAGGATTAGTGTCCATACTGGATCTTGTGGACCTCAGGTGATGGGTTAGTGTCCATACTGGATCTTCTGGACCTCAGATAATGGGTTAGGGTCCATACTGGTTCTGCTGAACCTCAGATAATGGGTTAGTGTCCATACTGGTTCTGCTGAACCTCAGATAATGGATTAGTGTCCATACTGGTTCTGCTGGACCTCAGGTGATGGGTTAGTGTCCATACTGGATCTTCTGGACCTATGCTGCAGTCCTCGTCTATGTGGATCATCAACTACCCATGTGTCAGTCTGATGGACAGTGTGTGCAGATACATCTCCACCATTTTGTCACACAGAGGTAGAATAGGAGTGTGTGCACATAAATGTTAAATTACTGGCTCATGTAGTGTTTATTTGTGTTGTAATGCTTAAATATATATGAATGACGGCATCATTAAGTAATGGGAGACCTGGCCACGGCCACCAGGAGCTTCTCCCTAACAGTTTTTAAGGTGGAATGAAGTTTCCACATTTTCTGCTGTAAGAAACCAGCAGGGCAACTGTGTCTACTTTGACTGGACAACGCACTCACACTGAACGCTTTAAATGGCATAAAGTTGGTGGAGCTCAACTTTCTTCATGCTCTCCATGGAAGCGCTGCCTTCCCAAATCGCTCTGTGTTGTCACCACTCGTGGCCTCGTTGCCTTTCAGAGGAAATGAACGGGGTTCGTGTGATGCAAGTGTTTTGTTGCACAGAGTGGACACTGTCAAAGTGAAACGGGGGACGGAATAAATCCGCCGGGATCTGTTCCAGTGGTGTCACAGAACCCTGAACATCTGACCAGCTCACTACATGACACATTCCCAAACAATATTGTGCCAGTTTCTGATTTGACTGTCACTTCTAGCAGCCAAATGAACGCATTCAGCCACAGAGAAAGTATTATTGTATTTATTTTCTTAACATGTCCACTTTAAAATCGACTGGTTACAGTTGAGTTCAGCAGATAAAAATGTTCAAATAGACAGGACGTCATCTGAACCTCGTCTCATCAACCAAATGATAGAAATAAAGGTTTACAATGAGCCGGCGGTCAGGTGTTTGTGTCCTCGCGTCCCTCTGTGAGTGGGCGCCACATGTGGTCAAAGTCACCATGAGTACCTTCGGTAAAAGGTTAGTACAGCAGCCTGACCGACGTACTGCAACACACCTGGATAAATGGTACTAAAACGTGGACCTGCTCGTCCTCCTGCATCGACGCGGCCAGCGGCGGACCTTCGGCCCGCCGAGCGAGCGGTCGATCGCCGTTGGCTGGGCCGGCCGAGCGAGGGAGCGAGCAGTCGGTCACCGTCGGCCCGCCCGGCCCGGCCGAGAGAGCGGTCGTTCGCCTTCGGCCCGCCCGGCCCGGCCGAGAGAGCGGTCGATCGCCGTTGGCTGGGCCGGCCGAGCGAGGGAGCGAGGAGTCGGTCACCGTCGGCCCGCCTGGCCCGGCCGAGAGAGCGGTCGTTCTCCTTCGGCCCGGCCCGGCCGAGAGAGCGGTCGGTCGCCGTCGGCCGGCCCGGGCCAGCCGAGAGAGCGGTCGGTCGCCTTCGGCCGGCCCGGCCCGGCCGAGAGAGCGGTCGTTCGCCGTCGGCCCGCGGCTTCGGGTCACGTGATCTACTATTCTAAGTTTTTGGTCCATAGAAGTCATATCAAAGCCCAATGACGCAAATGTGACGTCATCTGGTGTGTATATATATTCGTTCCAGAACTCAGATCGTCATTCACTCAAACCTTCTCACCGTGCAGACAGTCTTGCGTTGCATTGTCGTGAAAGCCTACACCTCTTCAAAATGAGCAACTACACGTATTCTAGCGAAAGTCCTGTTTATAACATTCAACTCAATGAAGTTTTACATGGTCACACTTTTAGTTACTCCATCGAAGCGTTCCTGGGTCAGGGAACCTTTGGGAAAGTAGCCAGATGCAAGAACCTGAAAACAAAAGAAGTCGTAGCTGTAAAGGTGGTGCGAAATGATTACAGCGAATTAGGCAGAATAGAAGCTGAGGCGCTGGAAAAAGTCAGACAGCTGGATCCTGACAGAAACAATTTGCTGAAATTCACTGAACATTTCACATGTAACAACCATTTTTGTTTGATCTCAGAAATATTGGACATTAGTTTGTTTGATTTCATGAGAAATAGGAATTTCAATCCACTTCACGTTTCTGCAATTCGACCGATTGCTCAGCAGATGCTTGTCGCTCTAAAAGCTCTGAAAAGCATCAATCTGGTTCATTCTGACATTAAACCAGACAACATAATGTTTGTTAACCATCACTCACAGCCGTATAAGGCGAAGCTGATAGACTTTGGTCTGGCCACTGAGGCACCAAACTTAACGATGAGAGGAACTATTCAGAATCTTTCTTACAGGGCCCCAGAAGTCCTACTGCACCATCCCACCGTGGACGAAGGCATAGACATGTGGACCCTTGGCTGTGTGCTGGCGTTTTTGTACCTCGGAGATCACTTGTTTCCAACCGAATGTGAATATGAGACCCTAAGGATGATGATAGAACTGAACGGTAAACCGGATAACGACTTTCTGGACGAGGCATACAACACTGATTGCTATTTTAATCTGGTCCAGGAGGAACCTCGTCGTATATGGTGGCTAAAATCCGCACAACAATACACAATGCAAACGGGGAAGATGACTGAGCGCTGTAACAGTATTGCTTCAAAGTTGTTTTCTGAAGAACTGATACCGGTGCAGCCAGAAGGAACGAGCTGTGCCAACTGTGAAGACACGAGGGCATTCCTCAATCTCCTGAGGCGCATGCTTACAATCAATCCAAAACAACGGATCACCCCCAATGAAGCTCTTAGCCATGACTTCATCACGATGGCACACCTTCCTCTTGCCAACAATGGACCTTACATAATTGCAGCAAAGAGAGAAATGACAGTGTGCCGTCCAGTTCAAAGTACCTACAATTCTGTGAAACGAGAAGAGGAAAAGATTAGAACTTCTGGAGGCTACGGCAGCAGCCATCACAAACTAGCAGAAGCTGAAGCAAAGGCGGCTGCAGAAGCTGAAGCAAAGGCGGCTGCAGAAGCTGAAGCAAAGGCGGCTGCAGAAGCTGAAGCAAAGGCGGCTGCAGAAGCTGAAGCAAAGGCGGCTGCAGAAGCTGAAGCAAAGGCGGCTGCAGAAGCTGAAGCAAAGGCGGCTGCAGAAGCTGAAGCAAAGGCGGCTGCAGAAGCTGAAGCAAAGGCGGCTGCAGAAGCTGAAGCAAAGGCGGCTGCAGAAGCTGAAGCAAAAGCTGCTGCAGAGGCAAAAGAAAAAGCTGCTGCAGAGGCAAAAGAAAAAGCTGCTGCAGAGGCAAAAGAAAAAGCTGCTGCAGAGGCAAAAGAAAAAGCTGCTGCAGAGGCAAAAGAAAAAGCTGCTGCAGAGGCAGAAGCAAGAGCTGAAGCAAAAACAAAAACAAAAGCAAAAACAAAAGCTGAAGCAAAAGCAAAAACAAAAACAAAAACAAAAACAAAAGCTGAAGCAAAAGCCAAAGCCAAAACAAGAGTAAAATCAGCAGCAGCAGCAGCAGCAGCAGCAGCAGCAGCGGCAGCAGCGGCAGCAGCGGCAGCAGCATCAGCGGCAGCAGCAGCAGCATCAGCGGCAGCAGCTGCAGCATCGGCAGCAGCAGCAGCAGCAGCATCAGCGGCAGCAGCTGCAGCATCAGCAGCAGCAGCAGCGGCGGCAGCGGCGGCGGCAGCGGCGGCGGCAGCAGCAGCAGGACACCAAACCCCTTGAAGCAGAAGAAGCCAAGATGAAAGAAGACAGCCAAGTCATTCAGCACCACACACCAAAGAGAATGACCTGCTTCTACACAAACATTTTCAATTAGAGACACACACACACACACTCTACCAAATTAAACACAAAAAAGTCAGGGCAGCACTTCAGGACATTCCCAGTCTGAATCCAATCCCCCCATATTGTGGGGGTTTTCTCCGGGACGCTCCGGTTCCCCCACATCCCCAAAACAATCAAATATATCAATTAAACAACCAAAAAAAAACCAAAAAAAAAAACCTTCTAATGCAGCCTCAGGGGTTCACAAGCTGTGTCCTTCTGAGCCGGTCCCAAGTCCGGATAAATGCAGAGGGGAAGGAAGGGCATCTGACCTCAAACATGCGGATCGCAGATCACAAGATCCATGAACCCAAGATCCACGGGGATCGATCAAGGCCCGGGTCAACAACAACCCCAATCAATTATGATTGGAAACCAATGAAAAATTCTACAAAATATTCTATATCAACCAATAAAAGTCATTCCCTATGACATGTTTTTGTGTGTGTGCATTTCAGGAGTGGAACAAGTCGACATCTCCCTGCTTGTAAGGTTAAATGATCCATGATCACACTTATAATAACCGTTTCAAGCAAAAAACAACTGTTGTCACTTTGAGTGAAGGTTTCAGGGGTTCATAAAGGTTTTGTTGCAGTGTTGAGTTTGTGTTTCTGTAAGTGACCAACTCCTGTCCCAGCTCACCTTTACAGTTCTTCAAGTCAGCAGATCTTCAAATAAAGAGAGAAAGGAAAAGCAAATACAATACCATTTTCCAATCCCTCCACTTCAGGTGAAAGTAGTAGGATTCTAGACTAAACTACATCAAACATATTTATACCAAATAAACAAAAAATGCCATCATTAACATGTCAAGTCAAGGCTGTTTATAAACTAACCTATAATGCAAACTTTTTATGTTATTTTTGTGTGCTGCAAAATGATGTTTCCTTTCCAAAGTGGTTTTTAAATTGCCTTACTTTCTGGTGGCGGGATACGCCGTCCCAGCTACACTCCTTTCTCCCAGTGTCCTCGTGGCCCAGATCACCACTGAGAAGTGCTTCAGGAATCTCAAGTGTTGTTATTAATCCTGGACCAGGTCTTCTTACAGACTCCCAAGTTGATCTGAAAATCCTTAAAAAAAAAGAAAAAAACTATTATATTGCACAACAATATGCATAAAATGAATACACTGAAGTTTAATTTATGTATTAAACATTATGAGAAATTCTTAAACATTTATTATGAGAGGAATTTTTAACATTAATATTAATGTCAACCACAAAATATATGTCAACGTATTAATATCAATAAATGATCAGTTCAGTTCAATTCAATGTCATTTATATAGAGTCTAGTACAACACAAGCTGTCTCTTGGTGCTTTCCAGTGACCCAGAACATGACCCCCGAGAAATGATGACATAAACAATGACGGGTAAAACGTCCCCCAGTTGTAGAAAAACCTTAAACTAAACAGTGGCAAGAAAAGCACAGATATTTTGTCAAAGGTACAAAAGACAATATATATTAGTATTAATGATCATTTTCATACTGGTATTAATTATGCGATTGGTGGAGAACTAAGAGGTCCGTGCACGTATGACCGACACAGAAACCAATGGGTCACGTGACCCAATGCTTGTCCAGTCTTATATACAGTCTATGGACGCACACTGGCGTTTCCTGTTGCCGTCATCACTGCAAACATTCACTCACTCAGCTGCATTGCAGATGAAACAAATGTCAGTATTTGTGAATAATGATACAAATATAATGATTTTCAATTGCTTGGTGTGTGTGTGCGTGAGCTTTCAGGCGCAGTGCAACATGCCCCGTCATACTTTACTATACTAGGCACAAAAAGGTTATTTAGTGTGTAATTTGCCCCACATTTACATTTTAGAGTTGCCCAAAGCTGTAGGACAAATCTTAGATGAGGAGCGGTGATAACTCTTATTAAGCTGTTCCTGATAAGACGTGAAGGAGAACATACTTCTGTACTGATAAGATGTTACATCAGTGAACAACAAAGACCAGCACTTGTTGTTTTGCACATCTGCGCCTCATCTTGACGTGACTGGTGATCATCACTCCTGTTCTCCAGACGGAGGCGCTGTAGGACAGAGAAGCAGTGTTGAAGCTGCAGTAAGATGTGAAGATGTGACGTTGAAGCAGATGTGTTTTTGTCTTTGACAATCCTGTTACTGAGCAGGCAAAAAGATTATTCAAGACCATATTCTGCAGACATTATGGTTTTATTTTATTGTTGCTGAAAAGTTTCCTTTTCCATTTTGTTGTTGTGTCTTTTGTTTTGTGTTTTTTTTTTTGTTGAATGTTGGACCAAAAGTACAAAGTTGGTCCAGTAACGTCTGCAACTCGAACTGGATTAAGTACCTAAAACCATCCGCCAGACTCTGGTCATGTGGACTGACAGTTATCGGAGTCTCTGCTCGCTCCGTCGCAAAGCAAAAAAACACTACTTACTTATGTCAGCACTAGCACAGGGTCAAACGGGGTCAAACAGGCAGATGTAGTTAAATAATTATGGAGCAAAAGCGCTCGCTGGCTCGTTAGTAAATTCCTCTTTAGTGAAACATTAGCATTAGATATCCAAGTGTGCCTTTCATTCATCTTATGAACAAATTCATCGATACAGCGTTACTCACCTTTCCGGAACACTCTGGGATTCTTACAATCCTCCAGTGTATCCAGTAACCGCGTGTTAGAGAAATGCGTAGTAAAGGACATGTGAACGGTTTTCTGACATCCTCGTCTATCGGACGTAGATGAAAACATTTGCTGCTGGACTAGTTAGTTAATTTAGTTTATAGAATAAGTTTCGCCTGCTCTGGGTTTACAGCTATCGTTAGTCATAAACTGTGGCGGTCAGTGGCGCCACAGGCGGAACGCGCACGAGCTGAGAGGTTGCCTGTTGCCATGGCAACCAAACACAGCGCGTCATCCATCCTTTGAAACTCCTACAGGATGCTACTTTATAGATAATAATAGATTTTCTTTGATAAAATTTCATGCTGCTGTTTTGTCCACATCTTTTAAAGAACTTAGATTTGGAAAAAAAAATGCATAAACTTTTATTTAATAATTCATTGCTCGAGTCCAAGATGGCGGCGCGTGTACAGCAGCGGCTTCTTTCTCCCGACGGTTCGTCGTTTTCGTGTTTTCCGTTCGTGTTTCTGTTACTAAAGTTGTGTTTTTACAAGTCGTGATGTACACCAAACGCAGGTACAGCCGGGGGTTTCTGCTCGACGTCGGAAACAGCCACACTGTTCAGCTGAACTATGAACTCTGAACTTGCCGGCGACCTTCGGGACCGCGGCCTGCTCCGGGAACCACCGCTGCCGCCGACCCCCGCGCCTGAATCCCAGCCGCAATGGAAGCGTCACAAGCGGGGCCAGGGGCATGCAGAAGAGGCGTAAGCGAGCGGGTGTCCGGGCGAGACTGGCGGAGAAGCCGAACAAACCGACGGTTCCCTCCATCGTGTTGGTCAACGTTCGTTCGCTGGACAACAAACTGGACCACATCCGATTACTCTGCTCCGCCGAGAGGACAGTGAGAGAGAAACATGGCTCAACAGCAGCATACCGGACCCCGCCATCCAGCTCGACCAGCTGACCTGCTACCGGGCGGGCCGAGCACACACCGAGGCAGGTAAGGACCGCGGCGGCGGCGGCGGCGGCCTTTGTGTTTTCCTCCGTGATGCTTGGTGTAGAGATGCTGTGGTGGTTTGCAAACACTGCTCTCCCCTGGCGGAGTTTAATATAATTAAACGTGGTTCTTTATATCTACCGCTCGAATATTCGCTCATACTCCTCCCTGCTGTTTACGTCCCCCGAGAGAGGCGCTGACCGAGCTGTACCAGCGGATCAGTGCGCAGCAGACAGCCCACCCTGAGGCCTTCCTCATCCTGGCGGGGGACTTCAACCACGCAGACCCAAAGACCGTCTTCCCTAATCTTCACCACCACATAAAGTTCCCCACGCGCGGAGACAACTTTTTGGACCAAGTTTACACCACCATCTCCACTTATCTTCTTTAACTGATGCCACAGCTTCTTCGTAGGTCTGAGGCAGCCCGACTGCAGCTGACAGCAGTAATCACGGTCAGCTCACTGCTCACTAGTGGTTACAGAGGTGGGTTTGGGCCTGGAGGACCCAGGTTCAAGTCCCTAGCTGTCATGGAGCTGGTGACGACGGTGAATCACTGCGGGCCCCTGAGAGCTGGAGAAATAGCAGCCCACTGCTTCTAGTGTAATAATAATAAAGTATGGTATAAAAGAGGGACAGCACCAGCTAAGATCTCATCTGTATCTCATCTGGCTTGTCTACACATGCGTTGAGATCTCCAGATGCGTCAGTGCTTGAACAAGAATAAATGAATGTGGATGTTTAACACGTGAGTCTCTTTCCTATCAAAGAACTCGGTGAACTTCAACAATCACCACCTATCCATATATCAGCATAAATCACCCATATATGGTTCTGCTGCTGATGGATAATTATAATAATATATCTGGTCTTTTCTACTTTTGACGGTGTGTCTGTGTGTCTTCTCTCTACTTCCTGCCCTACCCGGCTGGTCTTCAGGAGGAGGGTCCCCCCTCATGATCCAGGTCCTGGTCCAGGTTTCTTCCCTCTTAGAGGGGGGTTTTACCTGCCGTTGTTTATGTAATATTTGATCAGGGTCATGTTCTGGTGTCTGGAAAGATCCTGGAGACAACTTGTGTTGTGATAGATGCTACATAAATAAAATTGAATTGAACCCGACGTGGACCATATTCAGAAACCAGACTATTTCAAAACCGCCGCCAGGAACCAGCAGCACACAAATGCAGCTCCAGTCCAGAAGTCCCTGCCAACCCGCCTGACGGCTGAATAAACCGACGACGACGCCGATGAAATATTTACAATAAACATTTAACATGAATCTCGGTACTTTAAATGATAACGACAAACTTAAACTGACTGTAAACGTACATGGCTGCCTGGCAGTTTCAAAGTTTGTGAGAAGTTTCTGGTAAAGCATTTATTTCCCTTTTGAAGCCTGAAGCGACGCTGCAGCAGTTCAGAATCCACAGCCTGACTGACGCAGTCTTTAGAGGCGTGAACCTCCCGCTGGTTTGCTCTCCTCGCTCCTTCAGTCTGCAGGGTTTCCTGCAGCTCTCAGCCTCCAGTCGGCTCTTCAACAATCGATCTCACACGTTCTTCACATCACTTTTGTCCTCCACAGTCTGGAGCTCATCTGAATACACACTCCAGGTCAGGATCCAGTCCAAGACAACCGGAAAACCGCTGTTTTTCTTTCCAAGGCAGATTCCCGCCGATACTGTGTACGGATCTGGTAGTTTTATTAAAAAGTTAATAATTACTCGTTTAAATTAACATCAAATGACAAATGAAACAAAATGAAAGTTATTTATGTTTCAAATGTACATTTCAAATGTGCGATGTAAATGTGATTATCCACGTGTTGTTTTTAATCTGACATAGATACGATCGTGGAGGAGCCGTTTCAGAGACGTACTCTTGACCTGGAAACAGAGCTCCAGAT
Source organism: Xenentodon cancila (assembly GCA_014839995.1). Taxonomy (NCBI): domain Eukaryota; kingdom Metazoa; phylum Chordata; class Actinopteri; order Beloniformes; family Belonidae; genus Xenentodon; species Xenentodon cancila. The sequence continues at coordinate 31,805,501 of CM026201.1, forward strand.
GTTCAATTATACACCACGATCCAACATATTATACAGTTTTCTACATTATTTCTCTGGTTTTTGACTTTCTTTGGGAAATTTCTCTAATTTCTATAAAACCCAGTCAAGCACTGAATCTTTGCAGCTCCATTGGTGGAGACGTTGGAGTTTGAGAGATCCTCCACTCCTGCTGCTGGACATTACAACACTCCTGGTGAGTTTCTGGATAATCTGTCAACATGGGTAAAAAGTAATGCCATTACGTTGCTATTATGTGTTCTACGTAATGGTGAGAATGACCCCGATGACATGAAGGCGTCTGGCATCAGACATGGATGCAGTTTTGAAAGGCTCCAGGCCACGCAGACCAGTCGGATGCAGGCCGTCCGACAGAGCTGTGACCGGCAGCACTGTGGACAGCAATGCCAGTGTGCTCTCGGCGCTGCTGGAGGGCGTTCGCAGCTTCATGCCTAAGCAACCTGACATGTGCCCACACTCAATAATTCAACTGTCTTCCGTAGTCTCTTCTCTATACTCAGATTTCTCGGAGGCTCAGGTAAAATACTTAGCTCGATTATTGCCGACAGCTCAATTTAGACGTGCACATGAAAAACCCAGTCACACTGGGCTTATTTTTACAACAATATTCACAATTTCAGCTGTATTCTCCATCGGTGTGATAGAATTATGATTGGGATATTTTCAAAGATTTACTTTTATAGTTGGCTCTAAACGTGAGTGAGCCTGTTTGACTCGAACCGTACAGAGGCTGCACAGTGCTTCAACATCTTTCATTCGTTGCAGCTGTTGTGCAGGTTGGCGGCGGTCGATGCGGCGTCCACTCTTCACGTCTGTGATGTACACATGCAAGTGTCATCCCGAACTGTGTAGCAGCCATCCGTAACCAATCACGTTACACTGCACTTAACGGTGAGTTGTTTTTGAAATGTTTTTCTTTCTAAACTTAGATTTCATGTCTATGTCAAGAACTTTAACTCAACGCCTAAAACCTGTCACAATAAATTCAACGTCAACACTAAAAAATTGTTTTAAAATATTGACTACAAACATTCCAGGCAGACTGGGAAGATACTTTTACTTATGTACATTTTGTTTAATTTAAACATTAGAGTTTATTAATGTTAACTTTGTCAAATTCATTCCTGTTAAAACCAGACTATAAAACCGGAAACAAACTTGTGGCGGAGTTAACCAGAAGTACTACTTTTATTTTGAAATGCATGATCGGAAATGGAGCCGAAATTCAAGGTCATGGTTGGCGGCTAAACGTTTAATTCTCTTTTTAATTATTTTATTTTTTGAAACTGTCGGACTTGTAATCTAAAACAGATATGGGTGAAGAGAAAGAAACCTGCGCGACTCTGGGGTCGGTACGTGTTTATCACTTAATTAGCAACGTTTACGAGGAAATGGACGCCGTCTGTTACCAGGAAACTACAGAAATGTCGCTAAAGTAGTGAACATAACGGTTTATAAAAGTTACCGGTGCGAGCAGGGGGAAATGACTGTGACACGCCGAAGCTATGCTTGCTCATATGTGGATCGTGTTATTTATTTTTCATTATTATTACTATGTTATTATTTGTAAAAGGAGGAGTCTATTGCATGGACGACTGCGGCAGAAGCGCCGTGTCCGGAACCATACTGGTTCTGCTGGTCCTCAGATAATGGGTTAGTGTCCATACTGGATCTTCTGGACCTCAGATAATGTATTAGTGTCCATACTGGATCTTCTGGACCTCAGATAATGGATTAGTGTCCATACTGGATCTTCTGGACCTCAGGTGATGGGTTAGTGTCCATACTGGTTCTTCTGGTCCTCAGATAATGGGTTAGGGTCCATACTGGTTCTGCTGAACCTCAGATAATGGGTTAGTGTCCATACTGGTTCTGCTGTACCTCAGATAATGGATTAGTGTCCATACTGGATCTTCTGGACCTCAGGTGATGGGTTAGTGTCCATACTGAATCTTCTGGACCTCAGATAATGGGTTAGGGTCCATACTGGTTCTGCTGAACCTCAGATAATGGGTTAGTGTCCATACTGGTTCTGCTGTACCTCAGATAATGGGTTAGGGTCCATACTGGTTCTGCTGAACCTCAGATAATGGGTTAGTGTCCATACTGGTTCTGCTGAACCTCAGATAATGGATTAGTGTCCATACTGGTTCTGCTGGACCTCAGGTGATGGGTTAGTGTCCATACTGGATCTTCTGGACCTATGCTGCAGTCCTCGTCTATGTGGATCATCAACTACCCATGTGTCAGTCTGATGGACAGTGTGTGCAGATACATCTCCACCATTTTGTCACACAGAGGTAGAATAGGAGTGTGTGCACATAAATGTTAAATTACTGGCTCATGTAGTGTTTATTTGTGTTGTAATGCTTAAATATATATGAATGACGGCATCATTAAGTAATGGGAGACCTGGCACGGCCACCAGGAGCTTCTCCCTAACGGTTTTTAAGGTGGAATGAAGTTTCCACATTTTCTGCTGTAAGAAACCAGCAGGGCAACTGTGTCTACTTTGACTGGACAACGCACTCACACTGAACGCTTTAAATGGCATAAAGTTGGTGGAGCTCAACTTTCTTCATGCTCTCCATGGAAGCGCTGCCTTCCCAAATCGCTCTGTGTTGTCACCACTCGTGGCCTCGTTGCCTTTCAGAGGAAATGAACGGGGTTCGTGTGATGCAAGTGTTTTGTTGCACAGAGTGGACACTGTCAAAGTGAAACGGAGGACGGGATAAATCCGCCGGGATCTGTTCCAGTGGTGTCACAGAACCCTGAACATCTGACCAGCTCACTACATGACACATTCCCAAACAATATTGTGCCAGTTTCTGATTTGACTGTCACTTCTAGCAGCCAAATGAACACATTCAGCCACAGAGAAAGTATTATTGTATTTATTTTCTTAACATGTCCACTTTAAAATCGACTGGTTACAGTTGAGTTCAGCAGATAAAAATGTTCAAAATAGACAGGACGTCATCTGAACCTCGTCTCATCAACCAAATGATAGAAATAAAGGTTTACAATGAGCCGGCGGTCAGGTGTTTGTGTCCTCGCGTCCCTCTGTGAGTGGGCGCCACATGTGGTCAAAGTCACCATGAGTACCTTCGGTAAAAGGTTAGTACAGCAGCCTGACCGACGTACTGCAACACACCTGGATAAATGGTACTAAAACGTGGACCTGCTCGTCCTCCTGCATCGACGCGGCCAGCGGCGGACCTTCGGCCCGCCGAGCGAGCGGTCGATCGCCGTTGGCTGGGCCGGCCGAGCGAGGGAGCGAGCAGTCGGTCACCGTCGGCCCGCCCGGCCCGGCCGAGAGAGCGGTCGTTCGCCTTCGGCCCGCCCGGCCCGGCCGAGAGAGCGGTCGATCGCCGTTGGCTGGGCCGGCCGAGCGAGGGAGCGAGGAGTCGGTCACCGTCGGCCCGCCTGGCCCGGCCGAGAGAGCGGTCGGTCGCCGTCGGCCGGCCCGGGCCAGCCGAGAGAGCGGTCGGTCGCCTTCGGCCGGCCCGGCCCGGCCGAGAGAGCGGTCGTTCGCCGTCGGCCCGCGGCTTCGGGTCACGTGATCTACTATTCTAAGTTTTTGGTCCATAGAAGTCATATCAAAGCCCAATGACGCAAATGTGACGTCATCTGGTGTGTATATATATTCGTTCCAGAACTCAGATCGTCATTCACTCAAACCTTCTCACCGTGCAGACAGTCTTGCGTTGCATTGTCGTGAAAGCCTACACCTCTTCAAAATGAGCAACTACACGTATTCTAGCGAAAGTCCTGTTTATAACATTCAACTCAATGAAGTTTTACATGGTCACACTTTTAGTTACTCCATCGAAGCGTTCCTGGGTCAGGGAACCTTCGGGAAAGTAGCCAGATGCAAGAACCTGAAAACAAAAGAAGTCGTAGCTGTAAAGGTGGTGCGAAATGATTACAGCGAATTAGGCAGAATAGAAGCTGAGGCGCTGGAAAAAGTCAGACAGCTGGATCCTGACAGAAACAATTTGCTGAAATTCACTGAACATTTCACATGTAACAACCATTTTTGTTTGATCTCAGAAATATTGGACATTAGTTTGTTTGATTTCATGAGAAATAGGAATTTCAATCCACTTCACGTTTCTGCAATTCGACCGATTGCTCAGCAGATGCTTGTCGCTCTAAAAGCTCTGAAAAGCATCAATCTGGTTCATTCTGACATTAAACCAGACAACATAATGTTTGTTAACCATCACTCACAGCCGTATAAGGCGAAGCTGATAGACTTTGGTCTGGCCACTGAGGCACCAAACTTAACGATGAGAGGAACTATTCAGAATCTTTCTTACAGGGCCCCAGAAGTCCTACTGCACCATCCCACCGTGGACGAAGGCATAGACATGTGGACCCTTGGCTGTGTGCTGGCGTTTTTGTACCTCGGAGATCACTTGTTTCCAACCGAATGTGAATATGAGACCCTAAGGATGATGATAGAACTGAACGGTAAACCGGATAACGACTTTCTGGACGAGGCATACAACACTGATTGCTATTTTAATCTGGTCCAGGAGGAACCTCGTCGTATATGGTGGCTAAAATCCGCACAACAATACACAATGCAAACGGGGAAGATGACTGAGCGCTGTAACAGTATTGCTTCAAAGTTGTTTTCTGAAGAACTGATACCGGTGCAGCCAGAAGGAACGAGCTGTGCCAACTGTGAAGACACGAGGGCATTCCTCAATCTCCTGAGGCGCATGCTTACAATCAATCCAAAACAACGGATCACCCCCAATGAAGCTCTTAGCCATGACTTCATCACGATGGCACACCTTCCTCTTGCCAACAATGGACCTTACATAATTGCAGCAAAGAGAGAAATGACAGTGTGCCGTCCAGTTCAAAGTACCTACAATTCTGTGAAACGAGAAGAGGAAAAGATTAGAACTTCTGGAGGCTACGGCAGCAGCCATCACAAACTAGCAGAAGCTGAAGCAAAGGCGGCTGCAGAAGCTGAAGCAAAGGCGGCTGCAGAAGCTGAAGCAAAGGCGGCTGCAGAAGCTGAAGCAAAGGCGGCTGCAGAAGCTGAAGCAAAGGCGGCTGCAGAAGCTGAAGCAAAGGCGGCTGCAGAAGCTGAAGCAAAGGCGGCTGCAGAAGCTGAAGCAAAGGCGGCTGCAGAAGCTGAAGCAAAGGCGGCTGCAGAAGCTGAAGCAAAAGCTGCTGCAGAAGCAAAAGAAAAAGCTGCTGCAGAGGCAAAAGAAAAAGCTGCTGCAGAGGCAAAAGAAAAAGCTGCTGCAGAGGCAAAAGAAAAAGCTGCTGCAGAGGCAAAAGAAAAAGCTGCTGCAGAGGCAGAAGCAAGAGCTGAAGCAAAAACAAAAACAAAAGCAAAAACAAAAGCTGAAGCAAAAGCAAAAACAAAAACAAAAGCTGAAGCAAAAGCCAAAGCCAAAACAAGAGTAAAATCATCAGCAGCAGCAGCAGCGGCAGCAGCGGCAGCAGCGGCAGCAGCAGCAGCATCAGCGGCAGCAGCAGCAGCATCAGCGGCAGCAGCTGCAGCATCGGCAGCAGCAGCAGCAGCAGCAGCATCAGCGGCAGCAGCTGCAGCATCAGCAGCGGCGGCGGCGGCGGCGGCGGCAGCGGCGGCGGCAGCAGCAGCAGGACACCAAACCCCTTGAAGCAGAAGAAGCCAAGATGAAAGAAGACAGCCAAGTCATTCAGCACCACACACCAAAGAGATGACCTGCTTCTACACAAACATTTTCAATTAGAGACACACACACACACACTCTACCAAATTAAACACAAAAAAGTCAGGGCAGCACTTCAGGACATTCCCAGTCTGAATCCAATCCCCCCATATTGTGGGGGTTTTCTCCGGGACGCTCCGGTTCCCCCACATCCCCAAAACAATCAAATATATCAATTAAACAACCAAAAAAAAAACCAAAAAAAAAAAAACCTTCTAATGCAGCCTCAGGGGTTCACAAGCTGTGTCCTTCTGAGCCGGTCCCAAGTCCGGATAAATGCAGAGGGGAAGGAAGGGCATCTGACCTCAAACATGCGGATCGCAGATCACAAGATCCATGAACCCAAGATCCACGGGGATCGATCAAGGCCCGGGTCAACAACAACCCCAATCAATTATGATTGGAAACCAATGAAAAATTCTACAAAATATTCTATATCAACCAATAAAAGTCATTCCCTATGACATGTTTTTGTGTGTGTGCATTTCAGGAGTGGAACAAGTCGACATCTCCCTGCTTGTAAGGTTAAATGATCCATGATCACACTTATAATAACCGTTTCAAGCAAAAAACAACTGTTGTCACTTTGAGTGAAGGTTTCAGGGGTTCATAAAGGTTTTGTTGCAGTGTTGAGTTTGTGTTTCTGTAAGTGACCAACTCCTGTCCCAGCTTACCTTTACAGTTCTTCAAGTCAGCAGATCTTCAAATAAAGAGAGAAAGGAAAAGCAAATACAAAACCATTTTCCAATCCCTCCACTTCAGGTGAAAGTAGTAGGATTCTAGACTAAACTACATCAAACATATTTATACCAAATAAACAAAAAATGCCATCATTAACATGTCAAGTCAAGGCTGTTTATAAACTAACCTATAATGCAAACTTTTTATGTTATTTTTGTGTGCTGCAAAATGATGTTTCCTTTCCAAAGTGGTTTTTAAATTGCCTTACTTTCTGGTGGCGGGATACGCCGTCCCAGCTACACTCCTTTCTCCCAGTGTCCTCGTGGCTCAGATCACCACTGAGAAGTGCTTCAGGAATCTCAAGTGTTGTTATTAATCCTGGACCAGGTCTTCTTACAGACTCCCAAGTTGATCTGAAAATCCTTAAAAAAAAAAGAAAAAAACTATTATATTGCACAACAATATGCATAAAATGAATACACTGAAGTTTAATTTATGTATTAAACATTATGAGAAATTCTTAAACATTTATTATGAGAGGAATTTTTAACATTAATATTAATGTCAACCACAAAATATATGTCAACGTATTAATATCAATAAATGATCAGTTCAGTTCAATTCAATGTCATTTATATAGAGTCTAGTACAACACAAGCTGTCTCTTGGTGCTTTCCAGTGACCCAGAACATGACCCCCGAGAAATGATGACATAAACAATGACGGGTAAAACGTCCCCCAGTTGTAGAAAAACCTTAAACTAAACAGTGGCAAGAAAAGCACAGATATTTTGTCAAAGGTACAAAAGACAATATATATTAGTATTAATGATCATTTTCATACTGGTATTAATTATGCGATTGGTGGAGAACTAAGAGGTCCGTGCACGTATGACCGACACAGAAACCACTGGGTCATGTGACCCAATGCTTGTCCAGTCTTATATACAGTCTATGGCTGCACACTGGCGTTTCCTGTTGCCGTCATCACTGCAAACATTCACTCACTCAGCTGCATTGCAGATGAAACAAATGTCAGTTTTTGTGAATAATGATACAAATATAATGATTTTCAATTGCTTGGTGTGTGTGTGCGTGAGCTTTCAGGCGCAGTGCAACATGCCCCGTCATACTTTACTATACTAGGCACAAAAAGGTTATTTAGTGTGTAATTTGCCCCACATTTACATTTTAGAGTTGCCCAAAGCTGTAGGACAAATCTTAGATGAGGAGCGGTGATAACTCTTATTAAGCTGTTCCTGATAAGACGTGAAGGAGAACATACTTCTGTACTGATAAGATGTTACATCAGTGAACAACAAAGACCAGCACTTGTTGTTTTGCACATCTGCGCCTCATCTTGACGTGACTGGTGATCATCACTCCTGTTCTCCAGACGGAGGCGCTGTAGGACAGAGAAGCAGTGTTGAAGCTGCAGTAAGATGTGAAGATGTGACGTTGAAGCAGATGTGTTTTTGTCTTTGACAATCCTGTTACTGAGCAGGCAAAAAGATTATTCAAGACCATATTCTGCAGACATTATGGTTTTATTTTATTGTTGCTGAAAAGTTTCCTTTTCCATTTTGTTGTTGTGTCTTTTGTTTTGTGTTTTTTTTTTTTGTTGAATGTTGGACCAAAAGTACAAAGTTGGTCCAGTAACGTCTGCAACTCGAACTGGATTAAGTACCTAAAACCATCCGCCAGACGCTGGTCATGTGGACTGACAGTTATCGGAGTCTCTGCTCGCTCCGTCGCAAAGCAAAAAACACTACTTACTTATGTCAGCACTAGCACAGGGTCAAACGGGGTCAAACAGGCAGATGTAGTTAAATAATTATGGAGCAAAAGCGCTCGCTGGCTCGTTAGTAAATTCCTCTTTAGTGAAACATTAGCATTAGATATCCAAGTGTGCCTTTCATTCATCTTATGAACAAATTCATCGATACAGCGTTACTCACCTTTCCGGAACACTCTGGGATTCTTACAATCCTCCAGTGTATCCAGTAACCGCGTGTTAGAGAAATGCGTAGTAAAGGACATGTGAACGGTTTTCTGACATCCTCGTCTATCGGACGTAGATGAAAACATTTGCTGCTGGACTAGTTAGTTAATTTAGTTTATAGAATAAGTTTCGCCTGCTCTGGGTTTACAGCTATCGTTAGTCATAAACTGTGGCGGTCAGTGGCGCCACAGGCGGAACGCGCACGAGCTGAGAGGTTGCCTGTTGCCATGGCAACCAAACACAGCGCGTCATCCATCCTTTGAAACTCCTACAGGATGCTACTTTATAGATAATAATAGATTTTCTTTGATAACATTTCATGCTGCTGTTTTGTCCACATCTTTTAAAGAACTTAGATTTGGAAAAAAAAATGCATAAACTTTTATTTAATAATTCATTGCTCGAGTCCAAGATGGCGGCGCGTGTACAGCAGCGGCTTCTTTCTCCCGACGGTTCGTCGTTTTCGTGTTTTCCGTTCGTGTTTCTGTTACTAAAGTTGTGTTTTTACAAGTCGTGATGTACACCAAACGCAGGTACAGCCGGGGGTTTCTGCTCGACGTCGGAAACAGCCACACTGTTCAGCTGAACTATGAACTCTGAACTCGCCGGCGACCTTCAGGACCGCGGCCTGCTCCGGGAACCACCGCTGCCGCCGACCCCCGCGCCTGAATCCCAGCCGCAATGGAAGCGTCACAAGCGGGGCCAGGGCAAGCAGAAGAGGCGTAAGCGAGCGGGTGTCCGGGCGAGACTGGCGGAGAAGCCGAACAAACCGGCGGTCCCCTCCATCGTGTTGGTCAACGTTCGTTCGCTGGAGAACAAACTGGACCACATCCGATTACTCTGCTCCGCCGAGAGGACAGTGAGAGAGAAACATGGCTCAACAGCAGCATACCGGACCCCGCCATCCAGCTCGACCAGCTGACCTGCTACCGGGCGGGCCGAGCACACACCGAGGCAGGTAAGGACCGCGGCGGCGGCGGCGGCCTTTGTGTTCATTCGCTTTGAGGCACACAACACTGCTGCTGCACAGAAAGCACCACCCCTCCCAGCGACCAGGTACTGATGCTGTCACTGGACAGAGCGAGAAGATCCCTCAGCAGGATCAACGCTCGCAAAGCTCCGGGTCCTGCAGGAGAACTCACGGATGTCTTCACAGACATCTTTAACATGTCACTGAGTCAGGCTGTGGTTCCCACGTGCTTCAAAGCCACCAACATCTAATACCATCATCCCCCAGCAGCTGTTCACAAACTGGACCAGCTGGGGATCAGCACCTCGCTGTGCAACTGGCTGCTGGACTTCCTGACTGGGAGACCACAGGCAGTACGGGTCGGCAGCAACACATCCAGCACCATCACACTGAGCACAGGGGCCCCCCAGGGATGTGTGCTGAGCCCCCTCCTCTTCACCCTGCTGACCCACGACTGCACACCGATTCACAGCTCCAACCTCTTCGTAAAGTTTGTGGAGACACGACTGTGGTGGGTCTCATCAACAACAACGATGAGTCAAACTACAGGAGCGAAGTGAGCCGCCTGGCTGAGTGGTGCAGACAACAATCTCTCCCTGAACGTGGAGAAGACCAAGGAGATTGTTGCTGACTTCAGGAGACAACACACCCAGCATGCTCCTCTGACCATCAACGGTGCTGCTGTGGAGAGGGTGAGCAGCACCAAGTTCCTGGGTGTCCACATCTCAGAGGACCTCTCCTGGACTGTTAACACCGCATCACTCGCCAAGAAGGCACAGCAGCGCCTCTACTTCCTCCGCAAACTGCGAAGAGCCAGAGCCCCGGCCCCCATCAGGTACACCTTCTACAGAGGCACCATCGAGAGCATCCTGACCAGCTGCATCACCGCGTGGTACGAAGCTCCACCACATCCCGACCAGCTGCATCACCGCGTGGTACGGATCCTGCACCGCAACAGAGCTACCAAAGCTACCAGAGCTACCAGAGCTACCAGAGCTGCCAAAGCTGCCAGAGCTGCCAGAGCTGCCAGAGTTACCAGAGCTGCCACAGCTACCACAGCTGCCAAAGCTTCCCAGAGCTGCCAGAGCTGCCAGAGCTATCTGTCACGGCCGTGAACCAACACTACATGAGGACTCAGCGGCAGCCAGGCTGCTTCTGCCGGCTCTTGGCCTGTTGGCCAAATGCAGCTAGCCAGGCCCCCAGGGGGCCGTGCAGCTGCTCAAGCCTGCAGCCTCCAGTGGACCATCTTCTGACCTGGACTTTATTTTACTTGACGCCCTGTGTTGTCACGGATGTGAACCATGTAGCAGCTACAACTTGTCTTGCAACCCACAACTGAACCCAGTGAACCTTTTAGCAGCGTGGGTTTTATATAATCATTTACATAAATGAGGTAAAGTCTTTAACTGTGAGTATCCATGACAACAGTCAGCTGAGAAAACAGTGAGCACATATGATACAAACAGTCCTTCCTGTGAGTATTAGACAGTGGTTGATCATTTTAAAGCCTCAGCATCATCCCCTGAGCTCTTTGTTTGCACTGATCCACCGTCTGCTACTAGCACGCTGCTAATCGGCTAGCCGTGCGCAGCGAGACTTTGATGTTGTTGAGTCATCACAGGTGCTCCTCGCGTGCTTGCTGGCTCTAATCCTCCACCTGGCTCCATAACCTTAATGCTTGCTGTGTTTATGTGTATCCAGGCCTCTAAGCCACTTTATATTAGTAGGCCAATCCAGCCTCACTCAGACACACTCGCAGCCCTCAGGCAGCATTAAGAGGATTACAGCGGTTCGCCAAGTACCAGGCAGAACCTGTGAACCCGTGAGCCAGCGGAATATCAGCTTTCACTTTCACAGAACGGCCAGCGCTGCTTAAATCGCTGCAGATATCCTCATTCAGCACCGGCGCTGAATTACAAACGGTCCCTGACCGCAGCACAGCGAAGTGCAGCAGCCGGAAACCCCCAGCTTGAGTTAGTGGTCCCAAAGTCGGGCTGCTCCGGGGTCTCGACACACTGCAAAGTTACAGACCGGTATTTGTCTACTGCTACAGTAAAAAACCTGGGACCTCATAAAAGCGGTCTGGTCCTGAACCAGTCCTGTAAAAGTAAACCATTATGTTTATCTTCTGTTTTTGTTGAACGATGAGAGAAAAAGTGAACTAGTATGATGCAAAACAAACCAGCTTACCGACACCAAAACATCTCCGGAGTTTTTCCTGCACAGAGAAATGTGAGGCGGCGGCTTCAATCAAAGCTTCCTGTGTCCTCGCAGCCTAGAAATGTAGTCCAGTGTTTCCCAACCCTGGTCCTCGAGGGCCCCGGTCCTGCAGGTCTTAGATCAGGTGTGGGACTCCAGTCCTCGAGGGCCCCGGTCCTGCAGGTCTTAGATCAGGTGTGGGACTCCGGTCCTCGAGGGCCCCGGTCCTGCAGGTTTTAGATCAGGTGTGGGACTCCGGTCCTCGAGGGCCCCGGTCCTGCAGGTCTTAGATCAGGTGTGGGACTCCGGTCCTCGAGGGCCCCGGTCCTGCAGGTCTTAGATCAGGTGTGGGACTCCGGTCCTCGAGGGCCGCTGTCCTGCAGGTCTTAGATCAGGTGTGGGACTCCGGTCCTCGAGGGCCCCGGTCCTGCAGGTCTTAGATCAGGTGTCAGACTCCGGTCCTCGAGGGCCCCGGTCCTGCAGGTCTTAGATCAGGTGTGGGACTCCGGTCCTCGAGGGCCCCGGTCCTGCAGGTTTTAGATCAGGTGTCGGACTCCGGTCCTCGAGGGCCCCGGTCCTGCAGGTCTTAGATCAGGTGTGGGACTCCGGTCCTCGAGGGCCCCGGTCCTGCAGGTCTTAGATCAGGTGTGGGACTCCGGTCCTCGAGGGCCGCTGTCCTGCAGGTCTTAGATCAGGTGTGGGACTCCGGTCCTCGAGGGCCCCGGTCCTGCAGGTCTTAGATCAGGTGTCAGACTCCGGTCCTCGAGGGCCGCTGTCCTGCAGGTCTTAGATCAGGTGTGGGACTCCGGTCCTCGAGGGCCCCGGTCCTGCAGGTTTTAGATCAGGTGTGGGACTCCGGTCCTCGAGGGCTGCTGTCCTGCAGGTCTTAGATGAGGTGTGGGACTCCGGTCCTCGAGGGCCCCGGTCCTGCAGGTCTTAGATCAGGTGTGGGACTCCGGTCCTCGAGGGCCCCGGTCCTGCAGGTCTTAGATCAGGTGTGGGACTCCGGTCCTCGAGGGCCCCGGGCCTGCAGGTCTTAGATCAGGTGTGGGACTCCGGTCCTCGAGGGCCCCGGTCCTGCAGGTTTTAGATCAGGTGTGACGGACTCCGGTCCTCGAGGGCCGCTGTCCTGCAGGTTTTAACTGTCCCGCTGCTTCAGTTCACCCATATACAAGTGTTAGAACAGAGTTGTCCAGACCTCGGTGACGAGCTCGATCTGGGCTCTTGAGGACTGGCACAGTTCTCATCAGCACAGGTACTTGTATCACTGTGAACTGAAGCAGGGCTGCATCTACAGCATGCAGGAGGGGGGGCCCCGAGGACCAAGTTTGGGAAACACTGGTGTAAAGGCATTTTGATGAGCAACTGTTAGCCCCGCCCCTTGGATGGTGTAGGTATAGGTATTTTTCAGACTCAGGCTCTTCAGTTCTAGGCCTCGCTGTCCTGTATGTTTTAGATGTTTCCCTGCTTTTACACACCTGATTCTAGTTAACGTCGTCATCGGCTTGCACAGGTCCGTTGATGACGGAGTCATTAGAATCGGGGTGGACAGCGGCCTTCAAGGACCGGAATCGAAGAGCCTGGCTCCATCTTTCTAGATGTGGATCGGACTTGCCTCATTCGCCCTCCGAGAATAAAATAGTATTTTTCTATGCACAAAAACTAGTATTTCTGTGTGTTTGTTTTTCCATTTCCATCCACTGGTTAGGCATGTTTGCGTGATGCAGCGATGTAGATGAAGGTCAGATCACATTTTATGATAAAAAAATAATGCAGATAAACAGTCAGCTCCAAAGGGTCACATGCTTTTTCTGGCCTCTGTGTGCCGTCTGGAGGCTGGCGGCCAGCGCAGGTAAACAGGTGTGGACGTTTTTCAGTGTTTGTCGTGTAAGCACTGCAGGGATCTGGGTTAGAGAGGCGATGGGCGGTTGAGTAGGCGCAGCTTTGACCCAGATCTGACTGATGGAGGTGACTGGGTCAGGTGACTAAATGCCGTCAGGCTCTCAGATGGATGTCACTGTAGGAGTCCAAACTAAGTCAACAAATTTTACTTTGATTTTTACGCATGTATCCTTCCAAGCCAGCTGTGAGGTATGATCTCACCACTGGGTCCTGGGACATGTGTCCACCTCCCCCGGGAAACCCCCAGAAAGCGTCATTCCCAGATGAACTACGACGGTTTGGGTGTTGGCCGCCTGCTGCTCTGTTCAGACTACATGAGCGGCTGCAGCTGTGGGTCTCGGACCAACGGAGGAAGCGGCAGCGAAAGGTGTCTGGCAATGATTTGTTTAGATTATGAACAAAAACGAAAAAGACAGAAAAGACACGGGTAAAAGGATTCGCTGAAACGCTGATTTCCCCAACAGATCCACTTATTTCCATGCTTGATATTCGCCACCAGTTGCAAATTTTAAAACAACTTTGAATGGTTCACATTCAGCAGTCGAGTCACGACCATGACAGGAGATGGATGGCATGTTCTGCGATGCCGCTCCTTCCACTAGAGGTGCATTTGTTGTGTCCATAGACTTCATAAAAAGAGGTGGATGAACCCTCTGTGGCCTCACCGCCAGGTTTTCCCAAGAAGAACGAGCCTGGAAACCAGCTGGGACACGCCCACCTCCGGTCAGTCGTCTCAAGTTTGCTGCTCCAGCTTGGGCAGCTTAGCTCACGGTCCCAGACGAAGGTCGCTCAAGCGGAAGGTTCATCTGCTAGAAGAGGCCGAGGTAGTGAGCTGGTCCGCATCCCCTTAGAAAATATTCGGCTGTTGTACCACAATTACAACCAGAACCACTTCCGGGTTGAGGCTCATGCAGAGCTAAGTTTGGATGCAGTTCCTCGACTGACCACTAGAGGCTCCAAAAGCGAGTCGAGAGTGTAGAAATAAACCGTTTATATCAACAGTTACATGTATTTCTTACACGGCTGATTGGCCGTAGCTCCAGCCAGTGGAAGGCCGTTATCACTTCCTCATCCGTAACGGCGTTTGTATGAACCAGGGGCAAAGATAACTTTGATTGACATGTGGTGGGCGTGTTCCTGTCAACTTAGAAACCAACAGGTCACCTGACCGACTGCTTCGTCCATTGTTTTATACCGTCTATGATATAAATACTTTCAAACAGGAGTGAAGAAAGCTGGTTCCATCTCAACCTAAAACCAGTTAAACTCACAACGAGCCAAATCATCTTTAAAATAAAGATGTATATGATCTATCAGGTCTTTATTCACAACTCTCAAAGCCTGAAACAAAGCAGCTCCAGCGGTTTCAGATATGTATTTATTTAGTACATGACCTCTGGCTGCCAGAAATGGCTTGGCGAGCGTCGCTGATGCATCTTTGACTCATTCACACATCGTGACTGAGTGGTGAAAGTGAGCCCCTAAGACCGCAGTTGCACCTCCACTCTGTCAGAGTGGAGGTGCAACTGCGTCTGGGACAGAGGTGCAACTGGGACAGAGGTCCCAGTTGGGACGGCCAGTAGAGACCCAACAAACACGGGTAATGGACTCAAGCAGAACCTTCATTCGAACTGAGGGACCGCGGTGCCGTCATTCAGCTTCTGGGAGTCTACAACAGTTTTCGTTTTTGGTCTTGTTTAGTCGGTGTTTTGGCGACCTTGTGTGAGACTCCCCGGCTGACTTTCAGAGGAACCAGAAGGAACCCCGGTGAATGGTGGCGGCATCTCTGCAGACAGACAGGCCCAGTTATGTAGCTCTTATGAAACAGCAGATGTAGGTGAGACTGATCTGAGCTGCCTGTACGTCTGAGCGTGAGATTAGGACGGTGTGTTATTATGAGTGTGTGTGTGTGTGCGTGTTCACACCTAAATGTCAGGAAGTGCTGCTTCAGCAACCCGAGTCCCTGTCAGAGTCTCTGGGTCGACAAACAGAAAAAACACCATGTCATAACGTGACACCTGATTCGTAACCGTGTCTGGCTCTGCTTCCTCAAAGCTTTTCTCGTGACGGGATGACTCCTGGAAGCCTGCTGAGGGCGTCTGTGGAACAAGCACAAGAAACGCTTTCAACACTAAACAAACTGCTGCCTTCGTTTGCTTCATCGTCGTGGAATTAAGGTGCAGTTAACTTAGAAGTGAGCGTCCGAGTTGGCCTTGACAGCGCTCGCATCCAGCGGCGGGAAACACTGGTGCTGATGTTGATGGTGTAAAAACAACAGGAAAGTCGTCAAATGTAACCCGTTGGTGGGTCCGAGTCTCTGCTGACGTCTGGACGTCGAGCCATGAACAGGGCATGTCGGCGCTTTAGGAATATGTGGTTTGGTCTGGATCACAGCGGTGTGCCACTGCAAATATCTTTGTGGTTTCTCATCTACAGCCACAAAAACACAAAAAGATCGAACTCTGCAAGTGGCAGATTTGATCAGACAGATTCTGATCATTTGTAGAATTAATTTTACACTTTACCGGTTCAAAAACAAATATACACACTTTAAATTAGGCATGATTCAAGTGCCAGAATTAAAACAATAAAAATATGAAGGTGTTAATGCCAGTCAAAAAGCCCTCCATGACTTTATTAAGACATGAACTCTAGTAATCATCAGTGATTTGTTGAATGTTATCACTTTAACTGTCTACCGAGTCTCAGAGAAGGAAGTTTGAGGTTGAGCGGGACGGTGGCCTACATCTGTCACTGTCCAAATCAATAGAGATGATGGAGAAGAATAAGAAGTCAATCCCTGTGTGATGCTGCGTGCGGATTGGCTGGTCCAGCGGGCCACGCCCCTCCTTCCCTCCTGTGTGATGACAGGACAAACGGATAAATAACCGAGCAGACTCCTCACAGCCTCACATGTCCCTGTGCATCCGTCTTTCCACTTTTTTACCGGACTGAAGCAGATTGTCGCTTCACTTCCTGACGTTGCTGGAGTTATCGGCTCGGTGGAGGTGTTGTAGTGATCTGGGACCAGGTTCAGGATGGAGCTGAAGGACTTCTGTCTGCCGGCCAGCATTCACTTCCACAGTCCTCAGCGGTGAGTTTTATTATTTAAAAAATAGATGTTCTAAAGATTTAATGGAAAAAGGAAAGGAAGCAAAAAAGGAAGTAATAATGGTTGAACCTCAGATTCAGGAGGATCAATGCAGGTTCCATCCTGGCTGTGGAACACCTGACCAGCTACCTCTGGTTAGACTCCTGCAGGATGTCTGGGAGCTCCAACTAGGATGTCTGGGAGCTCCAACTAGGATGTCTGGGAGCTCCAACTAGGATGTCTGGGAGCTCCAACTAGGATGTCTGGGAGCTCCAACTAGGATGTCTGGGAGCTCCAACTAGGATGTCTGGGAGCTCCAACTAGGATGTCTGGGAGCTCCAACTAGTCCACATGAGCTCCGTGGACTTTGAGAAGGTCTGTTATGTGGTGGGCGCTCTGAGAAGATCTCTGTTTCCTTCAGTTCCTGGACTCCTGGGGCAGAAGTTTCCAGTAGTAAGTTGGACTTGTACCAGGTAGGAGTTGGACTCCATCGGGACAGACCATTATAACCGATTCTGTTCATAACTTTCAGGACTGACTATCTTGCTGCAGATAGAAGTGGTCCAATTGATCCCTGACCAAAGATGTTTCATGGAGAGACATTCAAACACAGTCAAATATGTCTAGATTTAATGTTGTAAGTTTACGTCTGGTGCTCGGTGCCTCCATAATGTGAGATAAACGCACCACAGTGGTGGAGATTAGTTCATGTTCGCACCAGTTCCTGAACTTACCAGAGACCAAGTCTGTGTTTCGACAAAACGGTTGTGATTAAATAAATCTCTGTAACGCCCGCAGAGTTGGAGGCTTTGTTGTTGCTGTTGTGTTGACGTCCTTGTTGATCTTTTGGACGTGACGTTTGCAGTTTCATCCAAAACAGACATTTAGCCCTAAAATAAACGTTACTGTCCATCCTTTCTGATATCTGGACCCAGGATTAATGCTCCATAAAGCATAATGAGAGTTCAGAATCTTCACTGTTTTTCTGTGGAGCTGAAAACTGCAGATGTCTGAGATCTGGTCCTTGTGGAACTGATACTCAACAGCTATTGGCTCATCTGTGTTTGAGGGGTGGGGCTTACTGACCAGTCAGTTTGGCAGCCTTAGGATTGCGTTTCTACATTTTGTGGGTGATCCAAGATCATGGCCCTCAGTCAGGAAAAGGTGGCAAGGTCTCTCCAGGTTGGAGATGAGATGTTGCCTCAAGAGGAGAGAGAAGTTTGATTACTTTGGGATTTTGGTCACAAGTAGGGGAAGAATGGAGGATCAGTGTGACGTCTGCAGTTATGAGGACGCTGCACCGGCCTGTTGTGAGTTGATCTACGTTCCTACCCTCACCTACAGTCACCATCTGTGGCGACCCTACAGAACCAGGTTGCAGATGGAAGTGGATGAAATAAGTTTCCTACTTAGGGTGGCTGGACTGTCCCATAGAGACACGAGGAGAGGTTTGGTCTTCTGGTCAGGATGCAACCTGGACACCTGCCCTGGGCTGTGTTTTGGGGATGGATGGATGGATGGATGGATGGATGGATGGATGGATGGATGGATGGATGGATGGATGGATGGATGGATGGATGGATGGACGGACGGACGGATGGATGGATGGATGGATAGATGGATGGATGGATGGACGGACGGATGGATGGACGGACGGATGGATGGATAGATGGATGGGTAGATGGATGGATGGATGGATGGACGGACGGACGGACGGATGGGCGGGCGGATGGATGGATGGATGGATGGATGGATGGATGGACGGATGGATGGATGGATGGACGGGTGGATGGATGGATGGATGGATGGATGGACGGGTGGATGGATGGATGGATGGATGGATGGATGGATGGATGGGCGGGCGGATGGATGGATGGATGGACGGGTGGATGGATGGATGGATGGATGGGTGGGTGGATGGATGGATGGATGGATGGACGGATGGATGGATGGATGGACGGGTGGATGGATGGATGGATGGATGGATGGATGGATGGATGGATGGATGGTTTGGCCATGTTTGGTAAAATACTAATTAGACAATTATAACGTTTAGCGATCTACAGAAGAATCCTATTTTTATCTCATAATTCATTTTCTTATATTTATATTTATATTTATATTTATATTTATATTTATATTTATATTTATATTTATATTTATATTTATATTTATATTTATATTTATATTATATTATATCCATACACTGTAAATTCTCTTGGCACAAAAAAAGGAACTTTAAATGCATCTGAATTTTGATGAAACTTTCTTTGATGATAGTTTCCTCTCATCCTCTTCTTCCTCCTCAGACTCCAGGACTCCTCTCCTTCCTCTTCCTCTTCCTCACCCACTGATGAAGCCCACTCTCCTATCTCCTTCCTCCAATCCTCCCCACTCAGTCCCTCCTTCCCTCTGGACACCACGCCATCTCTCAGCCCCTCCCACTCTTTCTTCCTCCTCCCCAGTCCTGCAGGCTCCTCCTCGTCCACCTCCTCCTCCTCGTACAGCCTCCTCTGTGGAGGTCCGGAGCCTGACTCCCCGACAGGATGCAGTTCCAGCAGAGGAAGCGTCAGAGGGAGTGCTGCGATGTCGGACACCTCAGGGTGTTTTTCAGTATCGGAGACAGAGTCGTTTTCAGTAAAGGTGAAAAACCTTTTATTGTTTCACTGTCCCAAATCCACCAAAGTCCCAAATCCTGCTGCTAAGAATTACACCAAAAACCTGGGGGATGAGGGGTCAGTGGGGAGTTATCCCCTGAGGTGCATTAAAAGGTTGATCAGCGATACAAAGGATGAGGACTTCACGAGGCTGGAGAAAGTCCGGCTCCGTATGGCAGTTGTGAACCAGGACTCCTTGTCATGGTTTGGACCAGATGTGGGCCACATCTGGTCCAAACACTCAGCACCGACACGTTCTTCGAAGTACAAAAAGTTCTGCTGATTTCTAAACTCAGGAGAGGTTTCTCAGAAACCTGGAGCAGCACTGATCGGAAACTGTACGTTCGTTTATGATCCGTTTCCTCTGTGACGCACTCAAACGGCCCGGTTTGAATTAAAGGCTGAAGCGAGGGCCAAGATTTAAGAGAAGCCTTTTATCTGAACTAATTACTGCTGATTACTGCATTACTTCGCTAAAAGTCCAGTAATGAATAAAACTTCTTTTAGAGTACTTTCATACTTTCAGAGATTGAAAGAAACGTTGAAGCTCAGCTACATGAGACTGGTCAACCCCAGAAACATCATGAGTACTGGTTCTGATGGTTGTCGTCCATCTTCAGGTGGACTCCATCCTCCGGGGAGACTACCTGACCCCGATGGGTTCCGCAGGGCCCAAGAGGCTGTGTCTGGTGTGTGGAGACTTCGCCTCTGGTTATCATTACGGCGTGGCGTCCTGCGAGGCCTGCAAGGCTTTCTTCAAACGGACCATACAAGGTGAGAACCGCGACGTACGAAGACCTTGTCACGCACTTTTAGTAAATAATAATAATGTAAATAATTATCATCAAGACATTTTAAAGTAAAAGAAGAAGTTGTAGAAGTTGTAGAAGACTGGTGTTTTTTTATTTACTACACTTAAAAAGTGCCTTATAATTGGTAAAAATCTGATATTAATTGTCATCTCATTTTAAAATCACAGATTTTCTGTGAAACAGGTCTCATTTTTTAACTGTTGTTGAGTGATTCACAACAATAAATACATAAGTAATAGATAAATAAATAAATGCATTTATTAATTGAATTACAGCTGCAAACGGCTGGTGCGGACAGAATTTCCAGTTACTGGGAATTATCATGTCTGAGTCAAGTTCTCCAGCGGTCATGAAATTTTGTCCAGTAGGGTTTTCCATAAAAGTGGAACAAATAGGAAAGCACAGTTAAAAAGACCTTTCTGTTTTTTTAAGGTCTTCAATGAAACACACAACTGAATTAACAAGCTGAGCTGATCAATACAGCCGCGCTGCCTGCATTGATTAGTGTGTGAAGTCCTCAGCTCCAGCCATCAGCTGCTGATTTTTCTCTTCGGCTGGATTCAGACTAGACATCCTGCTGGAAAGCAGCTTCCAGAGCGTTTTTGTCTCCATCAGGACTCGTCAATATCCAGTTAACCCTGAAGTGACAAAATATGGATTCTTGTGTGGGAGAAAACAACAAAACATCAGTACCGTTGGAGCAGTTCAGCCCCAGAAGCCCACAGAAGCTGTTAAACATTTCTGCTGTTCTTGAGGAATCTTTTCTTCAAAGTAACGTTTCTGTTGGTCTGTTTTTGTGGTTGCCCAGGCAACATTGAGTACAGCTGTCCGGTGATGAACGACTGCGAGATCACCAAGCGGAGGAGGAAAGCGTGCCAGGCCTGCCGCTTCCAGAAGTGTCTGCAGGCCGGCATGATGAGGGAAGGTATGTGGAGCCGATCAATCGACCGATCAGAAGGTCACCGATCAGTCAGAACTGGACTTATTCACCTGTGTGTTGCAGGAGTGCGTTTGGACCGCGTTAGAGGGGGGCGCCAGAAGTACAAGAGGCGGGTTGAGACGGGGGCGAGTTTGTACGGCAGGGCGCCGTGCAGCCACCTGGCCGCCAGCCGTGAGTTCACCCGCTTTCTTTCTGAAGTCGTCGCTCGGGTCAAACTCCACCTTCACGCAGTTTGTCCTCTGTCGCCCTCCTTTCAGGAAACAAGGTGATTTCCCATTTGCTGGTGACAGAGCCCGCCCCTCTGGCTGCCAATCAGGACGAATCCACCAGTGACGGCAGCCTGAGGACGCTGCTGACCCTCTGTGACCTCCTGAACCGCGAGCTGCTGGTTCTGATTGGTTGGGCCAAACAGATTCCAGGTACACACTGAAGAGCTCGCACACAACCCAGACGGTTGAGTCCAGCGCCACCGTGCAGATAGCTGGTACAAACGTTACAAACCTCGTGTTCGTAGTGCTGTTTTCTGCTGATAAACATTAACAAAAAGGCCTCAAATAAACAGTTTTACTGCCATTATTTATTTAACAAAAATGAATCTGAAAACAGTCCTGTGGGAGATGCCAGGACCGCCAGCGCCTCCACAGGATGTACGAGGCCTGCAGACCTCCACCAGGGCAAATGTTCTGACCAGATGTGGAGCTTTCATGTGTGGAAACAGAATGCCAAGAGGGAAGGACATCAGCAATGGTCTTAGAGAAGCAGCTATTGCTACACATCAGTCCAGAAAGGGCTTTAAAACAGTTTGAGGTCATGCGCTGTAGTGAAATGAGCAGGACAGAAAACCCGCCGGCACACAGCCGCTGTTCGGTTACCGCAAGATAAACGGTTTATAACCTTACTTAACATTTTGACGTGATTTCTCCTTTTCTCTCTCTGTCTCTCTCAGGTTTCTGCGGGCTCTCATTGATCGACCAGATGTCCCTGCTGCAGAGCGGCTGGATGGAGGCACTGCTAGTGGGCGTGGCCTGGCGCTCTCAGGGTACAGCGGGGGAGACGCTAGTTTTCGCTGGGAACCTGCAGCTGGACGAGGCTCAGTGTCGAGCTGCGGGATTGGCCGACTTGTATGAGGCGCTGCGTCACCTGATCTCCAGATATGAGGCGATGAAGCTGAGCGCCGAGGAGGCGGTGACGCTGAAGGCCATGGCCATCGCCAACTCTGGTACGAACACGCCTCCGGAGCGTTGGTAGTGGTGGGATTCAGTCTTGGTTCACAGTCAGGAAGGTCAGGGAGAAGTCACACAGGCAGGAGGCCTGCGAGCTTATTGATCCCAGAGACGGGTGTATTGATATTGATCAGAGGCTGGGAGCTGGAGCACAGGAGTATTGATTAGCGCCACTTCTGAACAGAGCGGGGGTGTTGCGGGGTCTTCCTCGTGTGTTTGCTAATTGTTCAGTGCAGTTGGAGGTCTGCTCTGTCTCTCGCTGTCTGAGCCTCAGATCAATACACTGTACTGAGACCAGGTTGTGGATCTATAAGCTGACAGCTGTGGATGTGCCAGTTTTTCTCTACAGCACATGAAAGGTCCCGTATTAAACAGTTATTATCTCTGGTCATATCGATCAGCCACAACAGCTGAGTTACTTTAACTGCGACTCAAAAGCTCTCTGGGTCCGTGAGTCTGGAACAAACTCGCCGTTTACAGCGCGTACGCGAACCACAGACCGTATAGGAAGAACTGGACAACCCTGCCGTCACCCACCGGCTTTCAGAAAAGGGCTTTTGAAGCATATCTGGCTGCAGAACATCCAGACCTTGTTTCAGTCATACTTATGCATTTTAGCTGGACTTTCTTGATATGCTAACCTGTGACCCGAAAATAATAATAATAAATCTAATAATAATATTTTTAATAACATTCAGACAAAGTGCTACCAGAGTTGAAACAAGGACTAGAGCTCTGTCTAGGGGGGTTTAGACCCACTGCCAGTCACGTTGCCATTGCCACAAGGACAATTGTTGGGTGTTTCTCCACTCGTGGAGCTTCTGATATGACCTGGTAGGACCTAGTAGGACCTGGTAGGACCTGGCATGACCTGGTAGGACCTGGTAGGACCTGGTAGGACCTGGTAGGACCTGGTAGGACCTGGTAGGACCTGGTAAGACCTGGTAAGACCTGGTAAGACCTGGTAGGACCTGGTAGGACCTGGTAGGACCTGGTAAGACCTGGTAAGACCTGGTAAGACCTGGTAGGACCTGGTAGGACCTGGTAGGACCTGGTATGAGCTCTTACGCACCTCTTACAATGACACCTAGGTGCGTTAAAAAGCAGAACACGTTACAACTTGAATGTTTTTGGGGTGTTTATGAACCCGTGTATACATGATCAGTCCTAAACATGGAACATCTATCCCTCCACTCTCAGATGCTGACCCGGTGGACTGTCCCGACTCCGTTCAGAGGTTCCAGGATGGGCTCCATGAGGCGCTGCAGGAGTACGAGTCCTCCCGCAGGGAGCAGCACCGGGCTGGCCGCCTGCTGATGAGCCTGCCGCTGCTGCGACAGACCGCCGACCGGGCTGTGCAGGCCTTTCTGCGGCTGCACCGCCAGCACCGCATCCCTCTGCACAAGCTGCTGCTGGAGATGCTCGACGCCAAGGCCTGAGCACTTCCTGTCACCCATCACATGGACACTTTCTCAGGGACAGTTGGACGTAACTCAGCCATTACACACTGGTTTTGGGAACATATACAGTCATGTGAAAAGGTTAGCTCCACCTCCTTTGAGCTCCGCCTCCTTTGAGCTCCACCTCCTTTGAGCTCCACCTCCTTTCATCCAGTGAGTTTATTTTTTGTGAAAAAAACATATTAATATCTGTTTGTTTGGACTGAAGTTCACAAAGCTGCATCTGAACAAACCAGCAGACTTCTGGATCAACGTTCCCTCTGAACATGTGAGACCAACGTGGAGATGTTTGGTCTTCTTGTCTAGAACCATGTTTGGAGAACCCAGCAGAAACTCCTCAGACCAAAGGTGAAGCACGGAGGTGGAGGCATGGTGGTCTGGACCTGGACACCTGTCAGTCACTGAGGGGGTTTTAAACTTTTACAGAGGAACGTAACTAATTTAACATTTAGTCGCAGCTCTTTTCCCTCATTCATGAAAATATATCATCAGTAATCATCATCAGGGCGCCTTTTCATTATTTAAAGTTTAGATATATTTTTCTAATGTAACTTTGTTAAATGTTTGTCTTTGCTGGTTTACATTAAACTGGAGCTGGTTGCCATGACAACGGCGGTCTCAGACAGACAGACAGACTTTAGTTTGTTCACAGAGAAATAATTAATGCTTTTGGAATAAAAACTGTGGTTTTAAAAAGGCTTTTGTAATTATTTTTATAAACAAACACAATTATACAACCAGTGATGTTTGTGGCACAGATACAGGAACGTTAGTGGAGACAAAAAGGTCACGGATCAAAAAAACACACATTTTTTCTGTTGTTCTGCTGACAACCTTTTAAAAAGAATACAAACTTAGTACAAAAAGTAAGTCAGTGAGTGTTTGGTGGATTATTTCCAGTTGTTACGATGCTTCTGCATTCCACTCTGGCACGAGCAGCACGTCCAAGCTGGTCCCACCAGTGTTCAGTGGGTTGGAGGTCCGGACTGCTGCAGGCCCCTCCATCACCTCCACTCCCAGATTCTGCAGGTGGTCTCTGATAAACCCGCTCTGGGGGGGCGAGCGTTGTCATCTTGGAGGACAGAGGTCGGTCCCAGACTGTGGAGATGGGCTGCCGCTGGCTGCACTCTCATATTTCTCTGCATTGAGATTCCTCCAATGATGATGAGCCTCGTTCTCCCAGTGAGGGAGACGCCGCCCCACCGCCACCGCCTCCACCGCCTCCACCGCCACCGCCTCCACCGCCACCGCGTCCACCAAGAGATGTTCCTCTAACAGTGCAACAATCTGCATAACGTTCTCCACGTCTTCTCCACACTTTGACCCCACGGTTCAGCTGTTTGGCATCGGCAGAGAAGATTTGGAAAATGTTTCAAGAGTCCAACCCCCATACTCCGCTGCACTGCTCCTCCCACGAATGCTTGTTCCTGACTAACGTGGCGCCATTTAAAAAGCTTTCTAACAGTATAAGATTTATCACCAAGAAGCGTTATTACAACAAAGAAATAATCTACCAAACACAAGTTTCCTTATTTTTTGCATTAAGCTTATTTGGGTTTTATCTGCAAAGATGACATTTTTATGTTCTTGTGTCTCTTAAAACCAACCTATGTCTTAATACCACATCTCACCACGTGGTTTTAAACAACTCTGCTGTACGGCAAGCCACTGACAGCACTGCACGAACGAGTGGAGGTGGTCCGGCGCGAACCACGTGGTCCCACTGGAGGTGCCCTTCATGGTGTGACTGTATAAAACGAGAACTTCGGAAGCCTCTTTTTTGTTCTGTCTGGTGACAAACTGGCACGAAATAACCACGTTGGATTCTGTCAAAACTTACACAATCCGAAAATGGGTGGAATGAGCAGAACAACACCCAAACTAAGCACAGCCAGAGCCGAAACAAAAAGCCAGGATCGCTGGGTCGCCTGGCGACCAGCCTCACGCTGCAGGCAGCCCTGGGTTGAAAGAGCCTAGAAGCTCGACTCCTACAAGAGATACAGAAGCAGATGGATTTTAGTCGTCTGTTGTTTGTTTGGTTGCTTACAAAGATGGACAAGTCAGATCAACAGTTAATCATTAAACTAAACACAAGAACGCAGCAGAGAAGAAAACTGATGGACATCCTAAAGTATTGAAAATTATGTTCAGCATCTATTTTACACAAAATTAAAATGAAAGGAAATGTCAGAGGGATGTTCTCACTGCTTTTCTCCCCTGCAACTCAGAAGGATCACAAATAAAACAATCTCCTCTACAGTCGTCACATTTGTTAATATCGGTACCTGCAGTACTGGAAACCAGAACTGTTTTATTTATTTATTTATTTATTTATTTATTTATTTATTTCCCCTTGTTTGCACATATATTGATGGTTGATACCAAACTGGTAGGACCCAGAAGATATATATATATATATATATATATATGCATTTTAATCTGTAATCAGGGTTTTTTTTTGTTTTTTTTTTTGTGTGTGCAGATGTGTGTACAAGTGTGTGCAGATGTGCACCCTTCACCGGCCCTCATGACAGTCTAACTATTTTTTATTGATCCCTAGGTAGGACGAAGAAAAAGAAAAAGTAAAAATGAATAAATAAGTAAATAAATAACTAAATTCTGCCAAAGAGGGCTAAAATCACCGGGTGTGGTATGTGAACAGACTAGAAATAGAAAGAGAAAGAGAGAGACGAGACAGTGGTGGTGCAGTCTGGTGTCTGTGTTTTAATGTGTGTTAAAAATGAAAAAAAAGAAATAAGGGTAATAATGTGTTATTTAAGGATAGAGGTGGACACAGGACAATAAGGTGTTAATAAGCAAAAAGAAGACTGAGAAAAGGGGGAGGAGCATTCTATTCTCTAGTGCATACCTGAGTGTTTGGGGGTGTGGGGGCAGTTTTTAAAAAGTTATCTATATAATAATATGCATTGAAGTATTTAAGTATTCACGCATGTCCACATATATCAGATATAAGGAGACGTATGTACAGTTAACTAATACATATTCATATACATTGTAGGCAGAGAAAGCAATAAGTAATTTGTACATCAATGCACACACACACACACACACACACACACACACACACACACACACACATACCAATACATACATATACTTATTTTTGCGCATATAAATACATACATATACAAAAATATTATAATAATAATAATAATAATAATAATAATAATAATAATAATATAATAATAATAATAATAATAATAATAATAATAATAATAATAATAATAATAATAATAATAATAATAATAATAATAATAATAATAATAATAATAATAATAATAATAATAATAATAATAATTGTGAAAAAAATAATAACAAATCATTTACATACCTCCTTCCTTTGAATAATTTTTCTAAACTTTCAAATAGTTTTTATTAAAATAGTTATTCTTACAAATCCATTGTTGGTTCCCATCGTCACCGGTCTTCGCCCCCAAATTCTCCCGCCCCTAGGCCAACCCTGGGCCCCCCAAGAAGCGGCAGCAGAGGGGGGCAGGAGGAACAGGCGGCCGTCGGCCCCATACCCCCCTCCAAGTCAAACCATTACCCGCAAGGGACTTGACAGGCCCGAGGAGACATGGGTGCGAGATGCCCGGCAGGAGAGACGGCAGATAGAGAAAACACGGGCAGCGCAAGCAGCCCCGGGGGGACAAGGACAGCCACCACCCGCAGTTTGCCAACATACAGAGCCATGGCGGAGGAACAGGGGGAGAACATAGCCGACACCCAAAGGCTGCGCACGACCAGGGAAAAGGAACCCGCCAACACATCCCAGAACTGTTTTATAAACCAGTACAACTGCAGGTCCGATCCCTAGTGGTCGGTAAAGGAACTGTAGGCCTGAATCCAGACCCTAGTGCACGGTAGAGGAACTGCAGGTCCGGATCCAGACCCTAGTGCACGGTAGAGGAACTGCAGGTCCAGATCCAGACCCTAGTGGACAGTAGAGGAACTGCAGGTCCGGATCCAGACCCTAGTGAACAGTAGAAGAACTGCAGGCCCGGTTCCAGACCCTAGTGAACAGTAGAAGAACTGCAGGCCCGGTTCCAGACCCTAGTGGTCGGTAGAGGAATTACACTTTTCTTCACTGCCTGGTTTCCTTCAGACTAGTGAACCATAACTACATCTTTTTGGCCATAGAAACAGACCTGGCTCTTAGATTTCTGTTGGTCACAGAAGAGAAAATTCATTCATATTATTCCCAAATAATAACATACACTATATGACCAAAAGTATCGACTCATCCATCCCAATAATGGAATCAGGTGTTCCAGTCACTTCCATGGCCACAGGTGTATAAAAACAAGCACCTTGGCATGCAGACTGTTTTTACAACTATTTGTGAAAGAACGTGTCGCTCTCAATGAAGTCCAGCGTGGAACCGTGACAGGATGTCACCTGTGCAACAAATCCACTCGTGAAATTTCCTGGCTCCTGAATATTCCACAGTCAACTGTATTATAGGAACACAGAAGTGTTTGGGAAGACAGCAACTCAGCCACGAAGTGGTAGGTCACATAAACTGACAGAGCGGGTCAGCGGATGCTGACGGTTCATGGTAGCAAGAACGTTCTGCAGAGTCGATCACTACAGACCTCCAAACTTCACGTGGCCTTCAGATTAAGTGTGCAGAGAATTGGCTTTATTTTCAATGTTCACAAATAGAATAACGGTTTCACAAATCCCCAATTGTGTTTGTAAATATATTTTCTTACATATTAAATCATTTCATCCAAGTTTGTCCAGTCTACGTTTAGTGGTTTTTGGACTAGACCTGTTCTGAGTGTAGGGTTGAACTTATGTTTGTTACAGGTGCATGTATGTACCTGGGCGGGGCTGTTTTTAACTTGTATTATTTTTAAATATGTACCGCACTTTGTGTATGATTTGTATGTATGAAAATGGTCTTAGAAATAAAGATTTATTAGGTGATTTGTTGCAGTTCCACCCCGAGCCGCCGGGGTCGCTGCTTCGTCTCCCCCGATTGGCTCCGAGCCAAACGAAGCGGACGTTCGGCGGAAGCGGTCCTCTACCTCCGCGGCGGGCTGCAGACAGAGCAGCTGTGGCCGTGAAAACAACCGGTACCGCTCATCTTGACCCGTTTCTTTCACACGGACCGAGTCGGCATGAGGGGTTAGGGGGAACGCCGGCGGTCTGCCACGGCTCTGGTACAACCTCAGCAGCGGGACGCGGTCACAGACACGGTGACGTCATGGACTCCCCGCTGGACTTCGAGGAGTGCGTCAGAGACTCACCGGAGTTCAGGTGAGGAGCGCGCGGCGGGAGCGTGTCCAGACCGCGCACGTCCTCTGATACGTACGTGATGATGATCTTTGTTGGTTTTGTTCAGACTGACCCTGGACCGGTTTGAGACGGATGTTTCTCTGCTGGAGACACACCTGGACAAGGTAGGACCCCTGCAGAAGTCCCGCTCACCTCCACCGGCTGCTCAGACGTGTGTTTTGAATCCATAGATGCTTGAAGGGTTCAGAGATCCTGTGTGGACCATAGGAGGGTTGGACTGGGGTAAAGTCTGCAGCTCAAAGTTCTGCCTTCGTTTGGTTTCATGAGGAAGGTGAACCTGAAGAACTGAGGTGACCCCGGATCATGACGCTTCCGCCGCAGGTTTGCAGGGCATCTGACCATCCAGGAGTCCTCCCAGAGTCCTCCCAGGGTCCTCTCATATCTTTTCTAAGTCTTTTCATGCGTTTTTCTTGAGGGTATAGCGTGGTTTAGTATTTATGTAGAAATGCCACTTCTGGCCGCAGGGGGGCGTGTGTCTGCTGCGTTGAGCTGCTGACAATACTGTGATAAAGAGAGCGGTCCGGACGGTCGGCACGTCCTGTAATTACACCTTGTCTTCGCTCGTGCATGAACTATTTTGTGCTGCCCTCGTGTGGTCAGAGGTGGCGCAGCAGTCATTTTATGGACAGTGGTTTGAATTTGAGAGACGGTTTGGACTCTGTTTCTGACCAACCAGGTGATGAAGCTGTGCGGGAGGATGGTGGAGGCGGGACAAGCGTACAGCGGAGCCAACCAGCTGTTCCTGAGCGGCCTGGCGGAGCTCTTCTCGCACCACAGGAAGGACGGCGTCGTCATGGTATGCAGCTGCGCTGGAAACGAATGTCCGGAGCTGCTGCTCTCTCTGACTTCCTGTTTCCTTCCCCTCAGACCTGCCTGAACCAGTTCAACCAGGGTCTGCAGGAGATGCTCAGCTTCCACACGGTGAGTCACGTGTGGTTTGACCCTTCACCTTGACCCGTTGGAGCATAAACACCTGAACATCCTGGCTGAGGTCAGCGCTCAGTGACGCGCTGCCTCGTTTAGTATTCCTTCTGCTCATTGAGGTTTTTGGACACGGCTCTCTGAAGGTCCACCACAGCATCTCCACCAGGTTCAGGTCTGGACTTTGACCAGGTCCTACCAGAACCTTCATTCTTTTATTTTTCATAATTCTGATGTCGATCTGCTGCTGTGTTTGGGATCATTTCCTGTCACGTGACCCAGTTTCAGTCGGTCTTCATCACACAGATGTCCTCACATTAGTCTCTAGAAGACTCTGGTCTACAGAGGAGTTCATGGTCCTCTCAGTGACTAACAGGTGTCCAGGTCCTGGAAATTCTTCAAAACAAACCATCTGTTCAGCCTTCTTCTGACTGATTTCATGGACTTTACCATCCAACATGCTTCAGCGAGGCCTGTAGGCTCTGAGCTGGAGCTCTTATTATTATTATTATTATTATTTATTTTATTTTTTTCTCTGAGCATCTTGGGGTGAGCTTGCTGTACCTGAACCTGTCTTGAACATTTTTTTACTGTAGGGCATTGATGTGCAGCAACAATTGCTTCTTTAAGATCACTGCTGATGTCTTTCCTTGTCGGCATTGTGTTAACGTTCCAGACCAGCAAACTGCCAAAACATCTGCTTCTATAGAGGTCTGCACACCTGCTGATGATCAGCACCTGGCGGTAACTCTTACCTGTACGGGGGTACTTAGGCTTGTTTTTTGTGTTCTTGTTGTTAAATTGATATAAATTAATAATGGGACAGTGAAAACAAAAGTGACGGTGCTCTCTCAGATTTCACTTCTGCGAGTGTTAACAGAGTTTTGAACTCACATCTGACTGCTGATGAGCATTTAGAGCTTAAACTTCACAGTATAAAACATGTCGTTCTAGTTTTGTTTAGATTTTACAGTTCAAGTTGAAACTAAATCCCTCTAAATGGTCAAACGGCACCTCCTGCTGGAACAAACTGGAAACTGCAACGTCCCTCTGCTGTTACTGCTATAAATGTCGGACTGGTAAATTACATTTACACTCTGTATAATCAGAAAACTGCTGGTCTGGAAACTAAACAACTTTACTAGTTGTTCTGCTGCTCTCAAATCAAAAATGAGTGATTGAGCTTCAGGCGGCGGGAAGGCGACAGGAATGACTGACCTCTGTGACGTGTTTGGTCCTCAGATGTTGTTCGATCAGACGCAGAGAGCCATCAACCAGCAGCTGATGAACCTCTGCACCCGGTGAGCCCCACACAAGCGCCTCTTTCAGGGTGAAACCACATAAAAACCAACTCCCATGACACGATGGTGTTTGTGTCTCCGAGGTTCCTGCCCCAGCTGGCAGAGACCAGGAAGGAGTTTGTTCGGATCGGCGACGACCTGGAGACGGCGGCGCAGAAGAACGCCCAGGTGTCTCGGCACAAAGCTGCCGACGCCGAGCGAGCCAGTCACCTGCTGCTCGCTACACGCAAATGCTACCAGCACTTCGCCCTGGATTACTGCCTGCAGGTACGAGCCTCCGCCGCCTCCGCCGCCTCCGCCGCCTCCACACAGGAACCAGTTGGTTGATTGACATGCCGAGCGTCACGCCGCCTGTCACATGTTCTGTTTTCAGCTCAACACATTCCAGACTCAGCAGAAGATCGACGTCCTAAACTCAGTGAGTTTTTTCACTACGTCTGTTAAATTTGCCATAAAATGTGTTGTAATGTGTAGTTTGTTCATTCCAAGTGGGTCACGTGCTTCTTCTACTCGGGTCTGTCCAGGTTCTGTTAGTACACTTGAACCTGAATGACATTTACCTGTGTCCCCAGGTGTTCTCCTTCGTCCACGCTCAGTTCACCTTCTTCCACCAGGGCTTCGACCTTCTCCGTGACCTGGAGCCCACCATGAAGACAATGGCAGCGCAGGTTGGGCCTCGGCGACTCGTGTGCATCTGCGCGCGCGTGTCCGCCTGCTGAGTGGCGAGCTGACGGTGTGTTTGTGTTTCTGCTCTGCAGCTGTCGCAGCTGTCGGCCGACTGCACCGCCAAACGGAAGGAGCTGGAGAACAAGCACCTGCTGGTGCAGCAGAGGGTGGGTCTCGGCATTTACCTTCGTCCTCTCAGAAAGTAACATGAGCTCAGTGCAGACGAGTCAGAACTAATGAAGACACCTCCATCAGAGCCAGACTCGGGGGTGCGGGGGGTTAGAACCACCGTGACCAGCTCCGGTGTATGAGGAATCCAGCACGTCCTCTTGTTTAACTACTGTAGACGTGTAGATATTGTACTAAATATTCTGCTATATAAAATACGATAACATCAAATGCAGCACAGAGATCCAGCAGGACCCGTTTAGATACCCACTAGGAGGTCTTTGGTACCCCTGAGCCGCTCTGTTTCAGTACTATGACATCATCTAAGTCCTGAGCAGAACTCCTCAAACAGGCCGATTTCTGTTCCAACGGTCAGTGAGGCGATTTGCAGCCGTCGCCATCACAGCTGGAGCTAAGCTGCCATTGTGCGTTTGTGTGTGAAGGATGCTTCAGGCGAGCCGGTGGTCAGCCCGCGTCCCGATACCGATGACATCATCCAGGGTTACCTGTTCAAACGCTCCAGAAGGAAATCCAAAACCTGGAAGAGGTAAAGACGCACTGCTCGTGTTTGATCCTGGTCACATGGCTCGTGATGTCACTGAGCCGTTGAACTTTGTTCCAGATGCTGGTTCAGCATCAGAGACAACCAGCTGATCTACAGGAAGTCTCACAAGGTAAGACTCAGGTGACGAGGCCCGAAGCAGCCGCAGCTTCATCAGTCCTCCTGATCCAGCTGCTTTCAGGGACTTTCCAGGTGAATCCAGGTGAACGTGGCGCTCGTCTCACGGTCGTTCCCACTTTATCAGCACGATTCTGTTCAAAAGAATGATGCACGTTGCTAATGAAATTAACTTTAATAAACTTCACTTTTTATTTTCCACATTCATAAGATCAAAATAAAGAATTAACGATTTTAAAGATCAAATCACAAACGTTTTCCAAATTCAGATCCATGAGTTTGAGTCAAATGTCTAAATGAAGCAGCTGATTCCATCTGAAATCAAACCGTTCAGCCAATCAGGTTGTGTAACGTTAGTCATGTGACACGGATGCCTGAAATTACAGGACGGCGGCGGTTACGGCAGCGAGTGACGGTGCTGTGGTGAGTTTTGTCGCGCTCACGATCAGACGAATAACGCAGCAGCTCTTCATTTGTTGGCTTTTACTTCCTCAACCCAGATTTTGTGTCATAAAGAAAATAATCATGTGAAATTGTTCTCGTGGTCGAATTGAGCTGTAACTAAGCCCCGCCCCTCAAACGCAGATGAGCCAATGGCTGTTGAGTATCAGTTCCACAGGGACCAGGATTCAGATTCTGTCATTTCCACCTCCACAGAAAAACGCTGAAGATTCTGAAATCTCGTGTTTTATGACAAAAATACATTTAAATCAAAGTCTCTGGCTGGAGGACAGACGATGGAGTTTGTTCGTTGAGTTTGGATTTAGGTCAGGTGAAACTGGAGGCGCCACCTGGAGGTGGAGCACCGACCCGGCGTCACAGCTTCATCGGAGCGCCGATGTTTTATCTTTATTTACATTTAATGAGCAACTCCAGAAGTTGGACGAGCTGATTGACACCCGTCTCTGCAGGAGGACGCTGCCGTCCTGTTTGAAGATCTGCGACTGTGCGCCGTCAAGTCTCTGGAAAACACAGACCGGCGTTTCTGCTTTGAGCTGCTGTCCGTCCAGAAGTGAGACGCTTGTAAACGCCGTGCAGGCTGAGCAGCGGGCGTGAGCGCCGTGGACTGACGGTGCGTGTGTGCGCGTGTGTGTGTCGCAGGTGCTGCGCCCTGCAGGCCGACTCGGAGCCGCTGAAGCAGTCCTGGCTCGCCGCCGTGCAGGGCAGCATCGACCTGGCCTACCGACAGCGAGCCGACGCCCAGCTCCCTCAGGCAGGTGGACCGATTTACACGTAAACGTAAAGACGGAAGAGAAACACGGCAGCGGTTCATAAAACTGCTCTCTTTGCAGCCTAAAGAGCCTCCTCCTCTGTTGGTGGGTGGGGACATGTCCCCCGGCCCACCCGCTCAGAGGCTGGCGGCGCTGGGCGTCGCCCTTAGGAGTCCCGGGAACCAGCGGTGCTGCGACTGCGGGGAGGAGGAGCCTCGCTGGGCGTCAGTCAACCTGGGGGTCACCATGTGCATCGAGTGTTCGGGGATCCACAGGTGAGCCGTCAAGGACTGCGCTGAGCATCCGGTCTCCATGGCAACAGACGCCGCAGGGTTCCAGAGTAACAAGACTGGGTTTTGTTTGCAGGAGCCTCGGAGTCCATCTGTCCAAGGTGAGATCTCTGACTCTGGACTCCTGGGAGACAGAGCAGCTGAAGGTGAGAAGTTTGACGTCCACTGAAAATTGCTCTGTTGTTTCAGAGTCGCCAAAGTTTCCTTCCTCAATGATCTTCAGTCCTCCACCTTTCATCTTCTTGTTTGGCAGCTGCTGTGTGTTTTAGGAAATGATGTGATGAATCGGATCTACGAGGCGCGACGGTCAGAGGAGGGACGCGTCAAACCCCGACCTGACAGCCCACGGTAGCGCCTCTGCTGTTTCCATCTTCATCACGTCACAATTCAGCGTCGGCTGCCAGTTTTATCACGAAAAAGGTGTTTGAGAGCCGTACGTAGTAGATGTGATGTGAAACGACCGCCGTTTCCTTTCAGAGCGGAGAAGGCGGCCTGGATCAGAGAGAAATACGTGGAAAAGACATTCGTGCAGCAAAGCGGCTCAGATGGAGATCGTAAGTCCAGGCGTCAGTAATCGTCTCTGGCGTTCTGATGGAACCCTCTGATTCATGCTTTCACAGAACAGACCTCATCTCCACTTCGCCCAGCTTTAAAATTGAAATGTCTCATTCAAACTGCTCCTGGTGCTTCAGGACCTCAGAAGGAGGAGGCCGGGCTGCGTCTGTATCAGGCCTCTGTGGCGGGAGACCTCGTCGCCATGGCAACCGCCCTGGCCCAGGGGGCCGGGGTTAATCGGGGCGTCGCTGAGGAGGAGGGGCGAACGGCGCTGATGGGAGCAGCTGTCGGGGTGAGGGAGTGTGGCGTCGGGATGTTGGTCCTTTGATCAGCTGTATGTGAGAGGATAATCGGACGGCTGCTGGAGTTTCACGCCACATTTATTCACGTACACCTCGTAACTGAGATGTACTCATTTTAATTCAGCTATGACATTTTAGAGCTCAGAAACAGGACTGCGGTTAGACCGGATCTAGTCGGAGTAAAACTGTTGCCGTGTTTCTGGGCGCCGCCTGCAGGGGTCGCTGTTAGCCTGTGAGTTCCTGCTGCAGAACGGAGCGAACGTGAACCTCAGAGATCAGAGAGGCAGGGGAGCGCTGCACACTGCTGCCACCGCTGGACACACTGGGTAAAACGCACGCACGCACGCACACACACTGTCACGCACACACTCACTAGAGGTAAGATCGGGCCTAAAAAATCCAGCCCGACCCGACCCAGGCCCGCGGGTATTAAAGCCCGACCAATTAACTGGATTTGCAGGCCCGAGCCCGAAGCAAACCCAACATTTCTTTTTTTATTTGTTAGGTTTCGGGAGGAGGAGGTGATTTATGCTAACAAATTAAAGCCTTTTGTAACGAAATCTAAGTTTAACAAGACTGGATAAACATTTACATCTTTTATATTTCTGTCTGCAGAGGTCACATTAACCGCTCAGCGTCGAGGTGCCGGTCTTTTTGCTCTCGTATGAAAGCAAAGCGCCACGTTTACGACATTCAGCGACGCCAACGCAAGTTTCTGGAGCATTTTACATTATCAAGTTGAAGCTTTTCCACACCTCACTCTTCCCGGTGTGTGTTTGCCTTTTAAGTTCCCCCGTCTTTAGTTTATCCTCGACTTCTTGCTGCTCCATAATCAGGGAAACCGAGTCAAAATAGATGCGGCGTTCACGTGCGCACAGCTCTGGCTCTGCGCTCGTATAGTAGTTAAATAGCAGTTACCTTACAGCGTCTTCTCTGTTTTATCCAAATGATTTATTTTATAACAAGTATTCCTTAGTTTAGTATCCAAATTCCACACATCGTTTTAGTATACATTTTTACAAACATATATTTATTAAAAAAAGTCAGCGAGATAGAAGCCCGGCCCGACCCGACCCGAACGTAATGAATGATATTTTAGGCCGGGCTCGGGCTTAAGATCTTACCTCTAACACTCACTCACACACACACACACACACACACACACACACACGCACACACCACTGATGCTGATTGGTCCGTGCAGACAGGTGTGTCTGCTGCTGAAGAGAGGAGCCAACCAGTACGCTGTGGATGAGAGGGGACAGGACCCGCTGGCCATCGCCGTGGAAACGGCCCACGCCGACATCGTCACTCTGTGAGTTTCTGCTGGGAAAACGTAGACTCGGTTTGTGGGTGTCGTTTGTTTAGGAAGCTTTCAGGAAGGAACTGGAATCATGTGACTCCCGGTCCCGCAGTTCCTCCACCGACTGCTGGGATCTGGATCCGGACCCGCAGTTCCTCCACCGACCGCTGGGATCTGGATCCGGACCCGCAGTTCCTCCACCGACCGCTGGGATCTGGATCCTGACCCGCAGTTCCTCCACCGACCGCTGGGATCTGGATCCGGACCCGCAGGTCCTCCACCGACTGCTGAGAACCGGATCCGGACCCCCAGTTCCTCCACCGACTGCTGAGAACCGGATCCGGACCCCCAGTTCCTCCACCGACCGCTGGGATCTGGATCCGGACCCCCAGTTCCTCCACTGACCGCTGCGATCCGGATCCGGGCCCCTAGGTCCTCCACCGACCGCTGGGATCTGGATCCGGACCCGCAGGTCCTCCACCGACTGCTGAGAACCGGATCCGGACCCCCAGTTCCTCCACCGACTGCTGAGAACCGGATCCAGACCCCCAGTTCCTCCACCGACCACTGGGATCCGGATCCGGTCCAGCAGTTGCTCCAGTGTTGGTGAAGTTCATTTGTTCTGAATCGTAACTGCATGAATCACACGAACTACTCTGGATTTGTTTCAGACTCCGCATGGCCCGGATGAACGAGGAGATGAGAGACTCGGAGGGAGTCTTCGGCGCTGCAGGTCAGTTTCTGAGTTTCTCTGACGTGTTTCTGAACCCTGAACACACCTCAGTCTGCTAACTCCTGACCTGACTCCTGGTCGTTCCTCAGGGGACGACGAGACGTTCCAGGACATCTTCCGAGACTTCAGCAACATGGCGTCACATGACCCCGAGAGGCTAAGCAGACGGCAGTTCAGCCGGGGAGGCGAGGAGGAGGAGGAACACTGAATGGCTGGTTTAAGGAAGTGACTGTGGTAACTGTCGCCTCCTCTGCGCCAACGCTACCGGGTTAACTGACGTAGGGAACGCTGGGCATCCAGCGGCAGCTGCTTCGGCGTTTCCTCACAAACGCGTCTGGGACCAGTTTGTTCCGCTTCCAGGACAGTAAGAAGCTTCGCGTCCAGGTGCTGCGGCTGGACGTCAACGACGGTTTACTTTGAAAACGTTCCGCTCCGTCTCACTTTGGTTCAGTTTTTGGAGGTGGAGTGAGGACGCGGTCGCCGAGCTGATAACAGGGAGTTGGTTCCTCCTCTGAGTCGATGAAAAGGTCACGCGTGTTGATGGTTGTCTGCGTTCTTACGACCTGAAACGGTGGATTTCAGCGAGACGACCTGCTGCTGGGGGACGTTTCACAGCAAAGTCACTTCCAAACATCAGCGACAGGACCCGGCCTCGGGTCTCCGCACCACCTGGTTCTACGCCTGGCCCGCTTTAACCTGGAAGGGTCTGATGAGATTATTATGAAGTCCCCGGTACTGTTGGCACGGATGTGAACTTCAACGATGGAGACCAGAACTGGTCTTTGTTCCAGACTGTAAATATTTTTATTTCTGCAATGAAGTTGGACATTTTAACCTGGAAGAACTCACTGGTCTGGACCCGGACCCCGGTGGCCGGTGGAGGGTCTGGACCCGGACCCCGGTGGCCGGTCTGGACCCGGACCCCGGTGGCCGGTGGAGGGTCTGGACCCGGACCCCGGTGGCCGGTCTGGACCCGGACCCCGGTGGCCGGTGGAGGGTCTGGACCCGGACCCCGGTGGCCGGTCTGGACCCGGACCCCGGTGGCCGGTCTGGACCCGGACCCCGGTGGCCGGTGGAGGGTCTGGACCCTGGTGGTCGACAGAGGAACTGACCATTTCTGACATGAGTTGGATTCCATTTTTAAAACTGGTTGTTTCTTCTGACCACCAGGGTCCAGACCAGCGGGTCCTCTGTCGACCACCAGGGTCCAGACCAGCGGGTCCTCTGTCGACCACCAGGGTCCAGACCAGCGGGTCCTCTGTCGACCACCAGGGTCTGAAGAACTATGGACTTTCGTTACACGTCAACGACCTTTTATGAGTATTTCCTGAAATGTAACACTGGTGTGATGTATGTTGTTGTTTTAGTTTCTGTTGTGAAGGGAACGTTGGGAACTCACAACGTGGATCGAACTGATCCAGGTCCATGTAGCAGTACCACCAGGTTCACTTCTGACACGTCTGCCCCCATGTGGTAGGAACCGGTATTGCTACATGGCGAGGCAGCGGAGACCTTTGCAAACACTACGAGGTCAGTTTTCCTGTTTCAGGAGCCAGAACCATCAGTAACTTTAGTATTTTAATTTCACCTCAGCGTAATTGAGAAGCTCCGGCTGGAGCGTGACGTGAACGTTCTTCAGCTGCTGGGTTTGTTTACGTCCGTCAGCTGTGCTCCCAACGGTGACTGACGAACGTTCCAGTCCTGGAAAATGACAGATGAGATGTTCTGAGTCGTCATGGAAGAGGGCAGAAATGCTTTGTTTCCTGCTGAAGTTGAAAAGTTCTGGATTAAAAACTGTGAATGCTGCACAGAGCTGCGCTTGAACCTGAAGCTGTGATGCTGATTAATGTTCGGTTATTTCCAATCTGATCAATCAAACATCCTCGTTTCAAGGGTCGCCATGGCAACGAGGACTAGCAGCGCTGGGGTGGGAGCTGCGGTCGCTTGGGGGGGCCTGCAGACCCGTGGTGGTCCCCGGTTCCTGCAGCATATCCATACCGGCCCGCGCCCCGGTGGCCGGCGGAGGGAGGGCCCGCGCCCCGGTGGCCGGCGGAGGGAGGGCCCGCGCCCCGGTGGCCGGCGGAGGGAGGGCCCGCGCCCCGGTGGCCGGCGGAGGGAGGGCCCGCGCCCCGGTGGCCGGCGGAGGGAGGGCCCGCGCCCCGGTGGCCGGCGGAGGGAGGGCCCGCGCCCCGGTGGCCGGCGGAGGGAGGGCCCGCGGGTGTCTCCACAGCAGATGTTGCTCTCAGGCGTGAACCATCATGTATTTCTAAGTGCAACTGAAAGATGAATTCATTTGTTCACCCTCGCTGATCCTGTCCAGGGTTCAACCTGGAGGTGATCAGCTGACCACATGCATGACAACGGCTTTGCAGTAAAACCTCCTGAAGATTAAAACCACTTCAGCTCCAGAAGACGTTTCCTGATCAAAGTCGATCAGAGGACGACGTTTCAGACAGAATAAACTTTTACCTCCAACACAACTGATGAAAACCGGTCTGAACAATCGAAGGGTTTATTAACTGAAGTCACATTCAGACGAAAGATGTTTCATTATGATACACTTTGTTTTATGTGACTTATTATAAAACAACAAACTGTAAGAAGGAGAATGTGATCTGCTGAAACAGCAGACCAGTGGTCCCCGACCCCGGTCCTCGTCCTCGAGGCCCAGTCCTGCGGGTTTCAGATGCGTCTGCTTCAGTGTCATTTACAGATGACAAACTCCAACCAGAACCAGGTGTGTTGATGCAGGGACACGTCTGAGACCTGCAGGACAGCGGGTCCTGAGGACCAGGGCTGGGGACCACCGATTTAGACAACTGTGAACCGTCAGAACATTTATCACTCAGATCTCATGTTCAGTCTTTCAGTGTGAAGACTGAAGCTGAGAAATCCTACGCTCTCCTCACTCCTAAAATGCCTCTCAACCTTCTTTCTTCCTCTTCTTCTTGCTCTTCCTCTCCGTCTCTTCTGCTGCTGTTTTCCTCTTTGTTGTCGTCTCCTCCACCTGCTCCATGGCGTCCCACACTTCGTCCTCCTCCTCTTTCACTTCCGGCCCCACCTCCCCAGCCGCCTCCCCCTCCCCGCCCACCTGCAGCTCTCGGCTGGCCAGCAGGAGGCAGTTCAGGCGGGACTTCAGGTAGACTTTGTGCAGCAGTTTGCGGTCTTCCAGACTGTGTATCCGCAGGAAACGGTCTAGACCACAAGATGCTACCAGGGGCTGGGAGGCGTGGCACTGCAGGCTCCGCACGCCCCCTGACAGCCCCTTCAGGCAGCCGCGGACCACGCCCTTCCTCAGATCCAACTGGGCGATGTGGCCCTGGGTGTTCCCCACCACCACCGAACCACCGCCAGCGGGCAGCGACAGAGCAGTGAGCGGGTACTCGCTGTACTCGGCCTCCAGGACGGGACGCCGCTGGGGGGTCGACGGGTCGAAGACGTGGACCTGGGAGAGATAAGTGACAAAAATGTGAAATTCAGAGTTTCTTCCACTTTTATTTGATGGCTGAGTTGAACAACAAACTTCTCTAAGTTTGTGTTTTGTCAGTTTAAATAAATGTAGCCTATAATTGTGACTTTAAGCTTCTTTTTTGTCAAATTTATGCAAAAAAAAAAAAAAAAAATGGTTCCTGTTACCTTTGAGACTAACTAGTTTAAAAAACGTTCAGAAATCACTCGTAACGGTGTGTTGACAGAAAATCATTTAACTGCTGTACCGATGTTCACAGGTCATAAATTCAGAGGAGCAGACCAATTTATCACATTATTGAAATGAGTATGGCAAACCATCGCTGTCATAAAATGTCAATTTACCAGTGTGTTTGGCAACTGATATCCACAAAAAGCAGCAGGTTTTAAGTAAACTGATGCCTTCTAGCTTCTGCCAGCGTGGACGCGACCAGTTACACGGGGCTTCCTAAATCAGCAAATATTTCTGTAAATTAAGAGTTATTCACTCTTATTTTAATCATGTGACTTGTTCTGCTGCTCATTGGGAAGGTCAGTTTGAACAGACCAACAACCAGCTCTGAGACGGACTCGAACATCTCTGTAGTGAAGGTTGGCGAGCTGCTCGGGAGTTGAGCTGGGGGCTGGATTCTGGAGCAGGACAGTCACTTGGTGTGGTCTCCTGCTGCTGAACATCTGCTTTGAGGTGGAATTCCACATCATCTTGGTTACCACGAGTGGTTATGAGTTAATGTTGTCTTTAATCATCTGGAACCAGCTGCCCATCCTGACCACCGACTTCACGGAGCCTTCTCATCCAGACAGCTGCTGCTCCCTGGAGTGGTTTTTTTTTTTTTTTTTTTTTTTGTGGGTGAAAATCCCAGTAGATCACTTAGATCTTTCATCTCCATTCTGATGCTGGTTTGCACTTCAACGAGTCGTCTTGACCACGCCTTCGTGCATTAATATGCCGATTTCAAGCCGAGTGATTGGCTGGCCGGACGTTTGTTTGAACAAGCAGCTGAGCAGGTTGAACGGCTGACGTGGAGCTTGAGAGCGTTTGATCAGGATGCAACTCAGGATTCTGGCGTCTCTTTAGTCCCACAAAACAAACCAACACTTTCAGTTAAAGTCAGCACATTTACTAACTTTACTCTTCTTACAGACTAAAACCAGCTGATGTACAAGTCATGTTGTCCTGTACAGACAAAAGTAGCAGTATCCTCTAACAAAACTGCATCTGCTCAAAATGTAACACAGAAGACAACGAAACAGACAATAAACCCAAACCAACTGGACTCCAAAGACGTTAAACCTATTAAATCAGTTGATGGCTCTGTGATAAATATCAAATTAGAAGTTAAAAGCGATACCATGTCGTCAGTTTATAGATAAAGATGTATTTTCCCAACGAGCGGTACACCTTATCGAGAAGACCGGGGCCGACCGAGCCGGGGCCGACCAGATGAAGACACGGCAGCTTTGATGAAGGAGTTCCATCCTCCACACCGATTAGCGTTGATGCTGCATGTAATGATGAGGTTCATGTCCTCATTTGCAGCCCATAATGTTTGCCATACACGTCTTTAATATCACTCCTGTAAACTTTAGTGACGTACCCGACACAGAAACATCTCATAGCTTTTACATGCGGGTGGATTAATGAGCCGCACACGTACGCCACGCGCTAGTCACTCGGCACCGTTTCCATTTGAGGGAAGTGAAAACAAAGCAACATCTTTCAGTTTAGAAAAAAATAAATATCAAAATTAAAAATACCTCTGTTAAAAATATGTGTTTAAATTAAATCGAAGCTGATATTTTAGTGTGAAGAAACATTCGCTGCTGCTTCTTTTAGATCACATTTTCTGACCCTGATGGCTTGCCATACCAGGATCACGGCTCACCTTATGGTAACCCGTGCAGGTGACCACCTTGTCAGAGTCCGGGATGAAGGCCAAGTCTCTGACCCAGTGGGGCCTCCGCAGGTCCAGCCAGTCGTCCCGCAGGTTCTTGGCGGTGAACAGGGGCTTGTCGGCTCGCTCCAGGTCCCAGATCTTCAGGCCGTTCTCCTTCCCGCCGGTGGCCACCTTGTGCCGGTGGACCGGACTGCTCCGCATCCTGCAGACGCTCTTCCCCACCTGTAGCTCGGTGACGGGCTCCCCGCCGTCCTCCCTCCAGACCCGCAGCGCTCCGGACTCCGCGCAGGTAACGAAGGCGCCGCCGAGCGCCTCCAGCCCGCTGAAGCAGCCCTCCGCGGGGTCCCCGCAGCGCCGGGCGTCCGTGAAGGCGCCCTTCTCCACGCTGAAGGTCTTCACAGTCCCGTCCACGGAGCCCACCAGGAGCTCGCTCTCTGCCGGGTCCGCCCAGCACAGCGCGCGGACCTCCTGGTCTCGGCTCAGGTGGCTCGTGTTGCAGAAGTTGAAGGCCTGTTTCCGGGACAGACTGACTCCCTTCAGGATGCCGGTCTCGGAGCCGAGCCACACGGAGCACAGGCGGCTGCGGTCCTCCATCACAGCAGCTGATCCTGGTCCTGGTGTGGACACGCGTGGTACTCTGTCTGTGTCGCGAGACAAACGCGTCACACGAGTGGATTTTTTTTTTTGGTTTCCGCTATAAAACTTTATTGATCCCGACACCGCGCGTACAACACTTTTTTTCTCACAAGACAAGAAAATTCACATATATTATTAAGTATTTTATTGACTCTCCTTGATTCATTGCATTTTAAGTTGTGGCGGCAGAACAACTCCTAGGTTATTTTATCCGTGTTTAAATTCCAGCCAGGTAAGTTAGACTCTGTTGTTGTTTTCTTTGCTTTGGTGTCAAGTGTTTTCTGTCTCGATGTTTTTCTTTTGTTTTATCTGTTTTAATTCTCTTTGGCCAACGGTGTTGTGGTTAAAGTGCTTTATAAATAAAAGTTTTGTGTTTTGAAGTTACTGTCAAATAAAACATGATCCCCCGTGTTCCACAGTAGAACCGTTCAGGCTTGAAAGAGCATTTACATTTTCATAAAAACCTTTAATGACAACCCAGCAAAGTTTAAAAACAGAAAAC
This sequence comes from Xenentodon cancila, assembly GCA_014839995.1. Taxonomy (NCBI): domain Eukaryota; kingdom Metazoa; phylum Chordata; class Actinopteri; order Beloniformes; family Belonidae; genus Xenentodon; species Xenentodon cancila. The sequence continues at coordinate 31,849,133 of CM026201.1, forward strand.
AAACGTCCTCTGACGTTATCTCCTGGCCACGCCCATCTCCTTCACCACGAGTCATCTTGAGGTGGTTCAGCTTGTGACGGAGACGTTTGAAACGTCTGGGGTTCCTAGAACTTGGTTGGAGCTCGGACACAGCAGAGTGGTTCTGGGTGGTCAGTCTAGAAGAGTCTGGTCTCCAGACAAGCTCAGCGGACCTGTGGGGCGGAGCTCAGCGGACCTGTGGGGCGGAGCTCAGCGCCCACTTTGACAACATTACTACCCAGGTCAGATTCTTCTGGTATAAAATACAAATGACCATCCAGTTCAGTCAAAGACTTTCTCTGCACCCAGAACGAGCACAAGGCCGTTTGTGGAGTTTTCTTTACAGACCTGTTACATTAAGGAGACATCCAACATTATTATTTGAATTTCACCCTTTAATAATTCTTGTCTGGTCCTCTAATCAAGTAACTAAACTCTTTTCTTTAATGTGAGACAAACATTTGGCTCCTTGAGGGTCTGTGGCAGCTTTCCAGTCAGGAATGACTTGTTAAACATCTGCAGCTGGTTAAACATCTGCAGCTGGTTAAACATCTGGAGCTGATTAAACATCTGTAGCTCGCTTAAACATCTGCAGCTGGTTAAACATCTGGAGCTCAGTTAAACATCTGTAGCTCGGTTAAACATCTGCAGCTGGTTAAACATCTGGAGCTCAGTTAAACATCTGCAGCTGATTAAACATCTGGAGCTCGCTTAAACATCTGCAGCTGGTTAAACATCTGGAGCTCAGTTAAACATCTGCAGCTGGTTAAACATCTGCAGCTGGTTAAACATCTGCAGCTGGTTAAACATCTGGAGCTCAGTTAAACATCTGCAGCTGGTTAAACAACTGGAGCTCAGTTAAACATCTGCAGCTGGTTAAACATCTGGAGCTCGCTTAAACATCTGCAGCTGGTTAAACATCTGGAGCTCGCTTAAACATCTGCAGCTGGTTAAACATCTGGAGCTCAGTTCAACATCTGCAGCTGGTTAAACATCTGGAGCTCAGTTAAACATTTGCAGCTGGTTAAACATCTGTAGCTCGGTTAAACATCTGCAGCTGGTTAAACATCTGCAGCTGGTTAAACATCTGGAGCTCAGTTAAACATCTGCAGCTGGTTAAACAACTGGAGCTCAGTTAAACATCTGCAGCTGGTTAAACATCTGGAGCTCGCTTAAACATCTGCAGCTGGTTAAACATCTGGAGCTCGCTTAAACATCTGCAGCTGGTTAAACATCTGGAGCTCAGTTCAACATCTGCAGCTGGTTAAACATCTGGAGCTCAGTTAAACATCTGCAGCTGGTTAAACATCTGGAGCTCGCTTAAACATCTGCAGCTGGTTAAACATCTGGAGCTCAGTTAAACATCTGCAGCTGGTTAAACATCTGGAGCTCGGTTAAACATCTGGAGCTCAGTTAAACATCTGCAGCTGGTTAAACATCTGGAGCTCGGTTAAACATCTGGAGCTCAGTTAAACATCTGCAGCTGGTTAAACATCTGGAGCTCGGTTAAACATCTGGAGCTCAGTTAAACATCTGCAGCTGGTTAAACATCTGGAGCTCGGTTAAACATCTGGAGCTCAGTTAAACATCTGCAGCTGGTTAAACATCTGGAGCTCAGTTAAACATCTGCAGCTGGTTAAACATCTGGAGCTCAGTTAAACATCTGCAGCTGGTTAAACATCTGGAGCTCGGTTAAACATCTGGAGCTCAGTTAAACATCTGCAGCTGGTTAAACATCTGGAGCTCGGTTAAACATCTGGAGCTCAGTTAAACATCTGCAGCTGGTTAAACATCTGGAGCTTGGTTAAACATTTGCAGCTGGTTAAACATTTGCAGCTGGTTAAACATCTGGATTTCCAGCTCCACAAGCACGCCTCTAAAGTCCTAATCGAGGTCCTGCCGACCTCCACAAAAACAAGAAACTGAAGGCTGTCAATATATTTGTACATTTTGTGCTCCGTATTTGAACGTTTTAGTCAACTGGCTGTTTTGATCTGTGTTTTAGCAAAATTATAATTTTTGTAAACATGTTAAAAATAAAGTTTTTCTATATAAAAGTTTAAAGTCTCGGGTCATCACGACGCGCCAGTTTCCTGCGCACGCGCACACTCCGTAGTGACGCCATTTCGGCTCCGGCCGCCGCCAGCAGCTCGTCGCGGTTTCGCAGCTCGTCGCTGCTGTCTTCGGCTTCACTGGTTCCCGCTGGGACGTTGGCGCTGAGGGGACGGAGACCTGTCGGAGCATCACCCGAGTCTGAGAGATGGACGGGGAAGAGGACGACTTCACGTCCGGGAACGTCTCCGGTAACCGCCCGCTTTGTTTCTGCGCAGCTGCTAAGCTAACTAGCAACAACAACCGCCGAGGTTCTGTGACGCAACCGGCGAAGTTCCCCGCGACTAGCGCGTGCGCGCGTTTGTGGGGTGTGTGCGCGGTGATACGCGGAACGCAGACGGGTGTCTCCTCTCCTAGACACTCGCGGTTGTATCTTTCGTCTCCTTCGTCCTCGTCGCCACCGAGCCGCGTCACGTGTCTGCTCGGCGCTAAACGCGGGTTGTTCCGTGTAACTTTCTGGTTTTCTTACCGTAAACACGCAACTGAAGCCGAGTCGGCGGTGATTTCGTAAGATGACGTCGGTTTAGTACGCGCCGTCTGCCAGTTGTTGGTGTTTGTTTTGGTTCCGTTTGTGGCTCCAAATGTTCACAAACACATGTTTCATTGTGCGACGTCTTCTGTTCATGACCCACCAACGGACTTTGGTTAACAGGCTGGAAGCTGTACTCCCGTGTACACCCGTGTACACCCGTGTACACCCGTGTACTCCCGTGTACTCCCGTGTACTCCCGTGTACACCCGTGTACTCCCGTGTACTCCCGTGCACACCCGTTGTTGAAGGCGTTTCAGCTCTCGTGCAGGTGTAGGTTTAGGGGTTGACCTTCTTTCCCTCCTGTGGCTGATTTGGGCTTCAGACAACCTCTCCAGGATGTCAGCGTTAGTCCTCAGATGTGCAGCATCAGAACATCTTCAACATGTTTCTAAAGGTTCCTGTCGTGTTGACAGATGACGGCGGTGGCACACCCGTTCAAGACGAACACCCTCCGTCAGACGGCGAGGAGATGAGGAGTGGCGGCCATCATTCGGAGGTCAGGTTCTTCACAGCCCTGCTGTTCTCCCGTCACGGAGAACAGCAGCATACACACCAGACGTCAGGCCCAAATACAAGTCATGTTTTTTTCTTCTCTGCAGGATGAGGGGAGCAATGATGAAGACGCTTCCAACGCCATGGAAACCGGCGAGGCCGCCAGCGGCTCTGACAATGATGACCGCTGTGCTGACAGTGACTCGGATGGCGAGGCCCCCAGGGGCCAAAACAATGACGACAAAAGTGACTCGGAGGCGGAGGCTCCTCAGCCCGCTGACAGCGACGACGACTCTCCAATCAAGCGCAGGATGAGCCCATCCGACAACGAGGAAGAGGAGTCGCCAGAGAAACGGAGGATGAGCGGGTCAGACAACGAGGGCTCGTCACCTGTCAAACACAGAGCTTCAGATAACGAGGAAGAGTCGCCGCCCATCAAACACAGGGGGAGCACAGAGGAGGGGGAGGGCGGGCCTAACGTGAACAGCGACTCTGACCATGAGGAAACCAAAGTCGCGGCGTCACCGAAGCGCCGATCTGACAGCGACAGTGACTCTGATAGAGAGACGCCTGCCAGGAGGAAGAAGGCACAGATGGACTCTGAGGAGGAGAGAGAGGAGGCGGGAGGAGGCAGGAAGTGGAAGGCTGTGATGCAGTCTGACAGCGAGGAAGAGGAGGAGGAAGGGCAACAAAAGAAGGCTGCAGCTGGAAGTGATGGAGAGCAGCAGCAGCAGGAGGAGGAGAGAAGGAGAGACGACAGCAATGAGGAGGACGACAAGCCAGGTACTGATGCCTCGTTACACGTTTCTTCTCCTTGTTTCACTTCTGCTCCTCCCTCTCCCCTTCTGTGCCTCTTCTCTTCTCTTCCACCTTCTACTTTTTCTTCTTCTGTCTCTTCATCTGGTCCTCAGCTCCTACTTATCTTCCTCCTCCTCCTCACCCTCGTTCTTCTCTTACACTGGTTGAAAGTGTAAACCTGTTCTTCATAGCAACTGCGGTCCTGCATGAGTCACTTCCTGTTTCAGAGTTCATGGTGGTGGTGTTGGGACGGCCGCCAGGACGTCTCTGGTGGTCCTGGGGCCTCTGGAGAACGTCCTGGAGGTCATGAACAGTGTCATCTGAGGCTGAAATGGTTCTTTGGGAAACTCAGTTAGAAAATACCGATGAAAATTAGTGTTGTTCTGATACCGCAATCAATATTTACTTCTGTTCCTGAGTCCAGGTTGGTTTTGTAACCAGAATCTCAAAACTCTTCTTATGTAGATTAAAGTTAGTCAGATTTATGGCGGGCTTTTAGACAGACCAGCGTGTTCAGATCTAAAGTGTAATTAAATAAATTTTTGTTTGACACATGTGGCTGCACATAAAAAAAAACCCAATATGATCGGTATTGGATCGGAACTCTGTATCTGCAAAGATCCAGAACCCTGGTACCAGCATCGGAAAGAACAAAATGGTATCAGAACGTCTGTCGTGAAAGGAGCACACAAATCTCTCCTGGGAACCTGTGGGTGACATCACAGGGGGCGTGTCCAGCTCTTCTTGTAAACAGTCTCTTTTTCCAGTTTTTCTCATGGCACCAGAGTGCATGATGTTTTCGTCCTGGTTGGACGGTCTGCTCCGTCATCTTCTCCAGACGTGTCGAGCATCGATGGCAGAACCTTTTTATTGTTCCATATTTGTTTGTTTGTAAGATCGTATTTTAAACACTCATTAAAAGATTAAGTTGCAACAAGGAAGAAGATGGTGGAGTTTATTAGTTTGGAAGTGTTTGTTGGTGAAGTCTAAACATCTGCAGGTGGTTGAGACAGTTGTCTGCTAGAAAGTAGAAAAGTATTTTCTGTCTAATGTATTGATTAATACAAGTATGTTTATGTCAATCAATCTATCAAAGATAGATGATAATATTCATTTGTTATATATTTAACTTGAATGTAAATCTCATTCATACAGTAACTTTAAACAATATTCATTTAATTTAGTTTAAATACCACTATATTCAGATATTTGTTAGAAATGACACCAGCTGACATTCGGGCTCGTTTCTTCTCCGCAGGATTCAGAGTTTCTGTAAGCTGCTGCACGTTTGGACACGAACGTCTGCAGAAACCTTCTGTTCATGTCTGTTTTTGTGTCTGCAGTGAAGAGGAAGAAGGCCATCCTGTCGGACAGCGAAGATGAGGAGAAGGCAGATGAGCCAGGTAATGATGGTCTGAAAGACTCTGATTGTGAAGAATTGTTTTTATTATTTCTTTCTTGAACCTGAATCTAAATAAACATGTAATACAATACATCCAGATGGTGATTGATGCGCTTGAATGGAGGTCATAATTTCCAGTCAGTTTGATGTGAGGTGCCTTTTTGGGGGGGTTGGGTTCTTCAGCACCAAAGAGGAGTCGTGCGGTGTCGGACAGTGAGAACTCGGACAGCGACGACGAGTCTGGCGGACCAGACAAAAGCCTGGCGGCCAAACTGAAGGAGCTCGGCTCGGACAGCGCCAGCGACGATGACGAGAGGTTGAAGGCCGCGACGGGGAAGAAGGACGAGAAGGCGTTGTTCGGCAGCGACAGCGACTCTGGAGGCGAAGATGAGGAGGAGTAAGTCAGTGATGCTCTCCAAGTTTAAGACCCTGAGGGTTCACGCTCAGTCCAGTCTGATTTAAACGACAAAAAAGAAACTGTCGTCTGAGTAGAAGAAATGCAAACATTGTTGAAGGTCTTGATGTAGACCAGGACCAGGTAAGTCCTGGTCCAAATCACAAGTACGGGAGTGATGACGGCTCACGTTTGGCTGAGCTGACTGCCAGTCAGCCGTTTCAGATACAAATTTATGCCGGATATAAACGGTCCTGTCGCGGTACAAAGACGCCGCCCCCTCAGAGTGGTTGTAGATCAAACGATTGGGACCAAAATGTTTTGTTGGACCAGGCTGTAAATGTGCTTTTCTCTGCTCTGAAGACATTTTAACGTGGGAGTCAGTTGAGGAGCTGCAACCAAACTTGGTTTCACATGAGCATCGCCTGGGTCGAACAAGCAACAAGCACACCTGGAAGCTGGCTTGGTCACACCCACTTCATGTCAATCACAGCTAATATTTAATGTGTCTTTTTATTCTGATTAAATCTTTCCTAACATCCTGATTTCAAGTTTTTCTGCCGTCTTCAAGATTCTTGGCGCCACAGCTGTACCAGAAAACAAGTCTTCCGAAGCGTTCCTCAGAAATCTATGGGTGACATCACAGGGGGCGTGTCCAACTCGTTATCCAGACTATAATCAGTGTTGTTGTCAAAATGATGCCAAACAATGCCAAAACGATGGCATTGGAAAACCTGCAACTAAAGCAAACAAACTCCTGATGATGTTTTACATCTCAGACGTTCTCAGATGAGCTGAAACCAGAGCTGAAAAGACGAAGCAGCAGGAAATACTGATGCACCTCTGCTCCAAACCAGTCTCGGAAGATGACCCGGTGTCTTTCATTTAAAATTCTCACTGTTGGCAAGTTGACTGAAAATAAATCTCCAATCTCTGTTTGGATCTTGATTCTCACTGTGTTTGTTGCAGGAAAATGATCGCAGACATCTTCGGAGAGTCCGGAGACGAGGAGGAGGAGGAGTTCACGGTAACCAACGCTTCGGAGATGCGGTCCTTTTCTTAGAAACCGGTCTTCTGTCAGCTCTCGTCTCACAATCCGTCTCCTCCTGCAGGGTTTCAACCAGGAGGACCTGGAGGGAGACAAGAAGGAGATGAGGGAGAAGCAGCGGGTGGAGGAGGAGTCCGACTCGGATGAAGGAGTCGACCGTGGTGGACAAGAGTACGTTACCTCGTCTAGATCCCAGGTGTGACTGCGTTCACGGCCGTCTAACAGTTCTGTGTTTGTGCGTCCAGCACCAGCTTCATGTCCGACTTTGACATCATGCTAGCTAAGAGAAAAGCCATGAACAGTCGGAAGAGGCGGCACCGCGACGGAGGGACCTTCATCAGCGACGCCGACGACGTGGTCAGCGCCATGATAATGAAGATGAACGAAGCCGCAGAGGTCCGTGCGCTCATCTTTCAGAATAAAAGCGTCGCGGCCTCGGCCAGCGTCGCCGCTGTCAACACCTGTTTTTGTTCAACAGGAGGATCGAACTCTGAACAGCCAGAAGAAACCGGCGCTGAAGAAACTTACTCTGCTGCCGCAGGTCGTCATGCACCTGAAGAAGTAGGAACCCTCCTTCACCTACACCTGTTCCATTTGAAACAGAATAAAATAAAACATTGTGTTAATCGTCAGGGTCCAACAGGCCACATTTATAGTTTACGCTGCTTTATAAATGTATGAGCGTAACAGTTTGGTCAAATAAAAGCTGAAAAGCAGAGAACGAAGAATAGAGGTCCTGCGGTTAGAATAACTTTGACACGTCAACAGGTTTGTGCTTAAGTTTGACACGAAAAAGGTTTTAACCACAATGTAAATGTTCTCACTGCAGCGCCACCTAGAGGCCTACTCTGGTAGATAATTTGTCCGATCTGTCAGGGGTCCTGAGTCACCAGGTTTGACGTCTAGTTTTTGCTGCCCACATATTTTTAAGGGCAGATAAAAATATGAATTCTAACAACAAATGCAAGCAACACGTTATGAGTGTTTTAACTTGTTATGTGTCTCTAAACTACCGCGTCTGAGTTCAGACGTCAGTTTGTCACGTTTCTTTGCCGGTTGTCCTTCAGACAGGACCTGAAGGAGACGTTCATCGACAGCGGGGTGATGTCGGCCATTAAGGAGTGGATCAGTCCTCTTCCGGACAAATCGCTGCCCGCTCTCAGGATCAGAGAGGAGCTGCTGAGGATCCTGCAGGAGGTGAGTTCAGGACCGGGTCGGTCTGAGCGCAGGTCAAACAGTTCAGGCCGTCACGGAGTCGTGTTTCCTCTCGCAGCTGCCCAGCGTGAGTCAGGAGACCCTGAAGCACAGCGGGATCGGACGAGCCGTCATGTTCCTGTACAAACACCCCAAAGAGTCTCGCTCCAACAAAGACCTCGCTCTCAAACTCATCAGTAAGAACTGCTCTCGAATATTCCTCAGACTACAAAACAAACCTGGACCTTCGTTGTTGTTGTGCAATACTTGTAAAGGTTTAAACTGACACCAGTAGCGTGTGTGTGTGTCGTGTCCAGATGAGTGGTCGCGGCCAATCTTCGGTTTAACGTCGAACTATAAGGGAATGACGAGGGAGGAGCGCCAGCAGAGAGACCTGGACCAGCAGATGCCTCAGAGACGCCGCCTGAGGTAATACATGGATCCAGAGCAGAGACTTCTGCTGATTCTGGGTCTGTATTTATGATGATGTGTGTTCAGACCTCCTGGGTCAAGACCCTCCGGGCCTCTGGGACCCTGAACCTGTTCAGTATGAAGCTCCATGTCCACGGCTGCAGCTTCACAACTTCCAGTCCACCAATACAGTTGGTGTCCCAAAGACCACTATAACTATATAAAGATGTATAAAATGTTTTTATATGTTACAATTTGATTGTTTAAATATTTTTAAAACAAAGTCATTTGTAAATAGTTTTACTTAATTTTTTATACTTTTTAAATATAAAAAATAATTAAATATTTGAATTAAAAAAATCTATTAAGTATTTAAAAATATGTTTCTTATAAACTCATTGACCTTCGTTCCTCCTCACGAGTCGACCGCTCTTCTCCCGCCCGACCGCTCTTCTCCCGCCCGACCGCTCTTCTCCCGCCCGACCGCTCTTCTCCCGCCCGACCGCTCTTCTCCCGCCCGACCGCTCTTCTCCCGCCCGACCGCTCTTCTCCCGCCCGACCGCTCTTCTCCCGCCCGACCGCTCTTCTCCCGCCCGACCGCTCTTCTCCCGCCCGCCCACCGGCTCGCTCTTCTCCCGCCCGCCCACCGGCTCGCTCTTCTCCCGCCCGCCCACCGGCTCGCTCTTTGTGGTTAACGGATGGAGGAGCTGCCTCCAGCTGGCCGCTCTGACACCAGCGGTGTCGTTTCAGCCGTGGATGTGGAGGTTTCTGTTCTCAGCAGGAAGTCACGTGTCTGTTCAGATGTTTCAGTCAGATGAGACAACCGTTTGATTCATGTAATAACTGATGTTAAAGTTCACCTCAGCTGTTGACTCGTTACCGTGGAGAGTGAAATTACCCTGAACCTCAAAGGCATCAACAGGAAACGCAGCAGGCTGACGGTTTCCCGGTTTCAGGAAGTGTGTTTTCTGGGACAGATCCTTCCTCTTTCTCTCTTCTTCATCCTTTTATTTCATGTCTCCTCCTCTCCCTCAGTCAGCCTCAGAAGGTGGAGAGGTCGGAGGAACCCGACGTCTTCTCTCCACCAACCAGGTTCAGTCACAAGTCGCATGTTTGCTCTGCAAGTCTGGAGTTCAGCTGGAGCTTGTGTTTGCAGACAAGTTTAACGTCTTTAACCGAGGAGGACGCACACAGTTAAACCTCTTTACATCAGCAGTCACCTCAGGTTTCTGTGTGGATGAGAACTGGGACTTCAAATACGTCATTTTTATTTAGTAAAGAAAGAAATCCTGCTCGGTATTTCAGGAAAACTATTTCAGATTATAAACCCTTCAACATGTGCTGGTTCAGATGCTGCTTGTCCTTAAAAATAAGCTTAAAATCTGAAGGTTTGTGTTCCCTCATAGTGTTTATCATCATCTGAAAGCTGCATTTGTGTGTTTTTGATGAGACGGGCTGTGGTTTTGGCTCGAGTGTCTCTTCATGTGTAAGCAGCAGGGGGCGCTGTTGCTCCGAGGGCGTGAACACAAGCCGACGCCACACCAACACAACCGCTGTCCTGTCCACACAGAATCACACACAAAAATAAGTAAAACAACCCTTTTGATGCCGTTTTAAATAATGTGCTGAAAATACTGTTCTGATGAGTGCTGACAGTGAAACCTTGCAATACCAGTTCGTTCCACTAGAGGTGACGTAAACGTTGGTCGGATTGTATTCTACTCATGCGTCAATCAAAGATCTTGTAAATTTACATACATTTGTTTTATGTAACTACCTGGGGGGGGGGTTGGTTTGCAGTGGGTGGGGCGTCATTCTGTCGTGGCTGATAAAGGTACATGAACTTAATGACATGCTGCCCCCTGTGGTCAGGAGGGGTCGTGCCGGGTGAAACTGCTCCTATCACGGTAACTTGGGGAAGGAGTGATTTTTCTGTTTGTAGTCATGTAAGATGCACGTACAAAAGCGGTTCACCTGAAAGACTCGTGCATGTGTGTGTGGGTGAATGTCAGCTTGGAGCTTCAGAAGTTCATGTTATACTTTTTGGAGGTTTCCTTATATCACTGTTGGTCTGGTGCTCTTTCTAATATGCAAGTCAAAGTCTGTATAAAATACGCCCTGATCGTTCCAGGACCTTCAGAATTAGCAAATATTCAAACCAGGTTCTGGTTCCTGAAGTCCAGACACAGGTGAGACTTCTACATTTGAAAGGCTGTTTCCTGAAACTGCTGGTTTCACTAACACGCTGTGAGGTGGAGATGCTGATAACGGCATGGAGACGCTGCTGCTGCTTCATGATTTTAACCAAAGCCTCTGTTTGTGTCCTCCACCTCTGTCTGCAGCTCAGGAGGTCAGACGCCCCGAAGAGACCTGGAGAAACAGCTGACTGGAGAGGAGAAGTAAGTTCATCAGCAGCTTCATCTCAGTCCTGGAAGTGGGTGCTTGTGTGATTTAAGATGTGGGATGCGAGTCCAGCTTGTGGACCGTCTTGCCTTTTCAGTGTCTCCCCACAAATTTTCTTTGGGTTCACTGACCTTCAGAAGACCATCCATGTCCAAGCTTTCCCTTCATAGCTTTAGTCCTGACACCCTGCGTAACGATATCCTCAGACCTTCCTAACCACATCAGTATGCAAACCTTTGAGCACAAGTGAAGACTAAATAAATAAAATCTATCCACCGACTGTTAGTACTAGAGGTTTTTGTGATGCCTCGTTCAAATGAGAGAATTTAAAGATTTTAAAAGTCAACTGCACCATGCAGATGGAGTCGAGCCATTTCTAAACCCACTGACCACCACTGTACTAACCAAGCTCCTCCTCCTCCCCGCAGAGCTCTGCGGCCCGGGGACCCCGGGTTCTGTGCCAGGGCTCGGGTCCCGATGCCCTCCAACAAAGACTATGTGGTACGACCCAAGTGGAACGTGGAAGGGGATTCCAACAGGGTGAGTCTGGTTTTCAGTCCATGCCCCCCATACATAGTTTTTATGATCTTTTTGATGAAACAGATGGTGGTACTCAGGTGTAGAAGAAGACCTGGACAGCCCCACCCCGTGAAGCCACCCAGAGCTTTCTGAGGAGTGCTTCTGAAGCTTCTCTCTTTTTTTTTTTTTCTTCCCTCATCTTGCCATATTGGTACGGACTAACGCAGTTGTCACTGCAAGGTGCCAATTTTCATCGGCACCTTGTAGGTCAACAGCGCCGATGGCGGTTGTTGTTACCCAGAGCATCAGACTTCCATCATTAAGACCAGGGCAGGAAAAAAGGATGGAGATGTCTGTAGTGAATACTTGGGTCCAGAAGAGGCAGGAACATAGAGACTTATAAGAGTGGAGGTAGGAGACCCCAAGTGGACCACATCTGGTAGATGATGTAACCTGTAGGAGGTCAGTAGCGGTACGTGAGAGTGTAACCAGGCAGCAGAGGACCAAGTGGTGGAAGCTGGTGGTGAGGTGTGATGTAGGTGGAGGTGGGACTGCATCAGGGATTGGCTCTGAGCCCCTTCTTGGTTGCTGTGGTGATGGACAGACATGACAGATGACGTCAGACAGGAATGTGATGTGTAGTGAGAGCAGGGACCAGGTGGAGGAACATCTAGAGAGGTGGAGCTTTACACTGGAAAGAAGAGGGATGAAGGTTAACTGCAGCAAGACAGTTTATGTGAATGAGAGGAACTGAAGAGGAACGGTGAGGTCACAGGGAGCAGAGATGAAGAAGAGGGAGGATTTTGACTTCCTGTGGTCTTCTTCATTGTGACGTAGATCTGCTGCTGTGTTTGGGATCGTTTTCTGTCACATGACAATGTTGTAGATTTTGTCTAATAAGTAATACCATGTAAGATGGCATTTGTTCATCTAAAGATCTAGCAAGGATCAGATGATGCATTAAAAACAGGCGCTAGGACTGAGGTGAGGTCAGGAGCTGAGCTGTGATTGGTCCTCTGTAGAGCGGCTATAAGAGAGCCATCAACCGGCTGGAGAAGCACAAGCGGCGCTTCGCTGAGGAGAAGAAGCTGCGGCGGCTGCAGGGAGCGGTGAAGATCAGCATCGAGGGCAACAGAATGCCTCTGTAGTTCCAGCCGCTCACCTGCAGGGGGCAGTAAGTGCAACTGCATGGCGTGGCGTACAGAGAGCTTCCTCTGGAGGAGGCGGCGCTTCATGATGAGACTCCGTAGTGTAGAAGGCACAGAAACTTAATAAAGCTGTGATGCAGTCTAACGAATTAACTTGGTTGGATTTGAGATTTTCTGAAACTGGTTGGAAACACGGCGAGTGTGAGTAGTTGGTGGTTTTCACGGACGTCTCCGTGTTTCCACCCAGATCTGCCCAACGTTTCAGAGAAACTGCCCTGCATGAGAAACGAAGACTTGTCCAGTTTAAAAAGCGCCGCTTCGGAGCTCCGTCGCTCTCCGACGGAGCGCTTTTGGTCTTTGATTCCTGGGTTTCTAACAGCCGTCTTTCTCTGCCCCTGCAGGGCCCCATGAAGAAGGGTTTGTCCAGAGTTGACAAACAAATGCGTAGGTTTGCCGACATCCGCCGCCTGACGAAGACGGGGCACGCCGTGAAGATCAGCGTTGAGGGCAACCGGATGCCCCTCTGATATTGTCACTATTTTTTTAGTATTTCTTCTTTTGATTTTTTTAGTATTTTGTTTGTGAAAAGTCCCAGTTAGTCCCCCCTCAGGTCCAGCTCTGCCTTACTGAAGGACTTGAGTCAGAATGTGAATATCTGCTGTAAACTTGGTCAAATCAACAAATAAAACATTCGGTGTCCTCCAAGGCGGCGGCTGCTCCTGTTCTTTACTTTGTAAGTGTGTAAATACAACAGCCAGGATGGTTAATGATTCCACTCTGTAATGTCAGCTGGTGTTAGGCAGCATCTGATTGTCAAAGTTGGCATCTTAAACATCTGAAACATCTTCAGCCTAAAGTAAACGTTTGCAGCCGTCAGGAAGCGTTCACTCGTCTTTGTCCAAAACTGACACAAGGTCACTTAGGCAAACGATTGGGACCCTGTGCCAGAAGGGGGCCCCCGAGGTCCGACCAACTTTGGATCAAAAGGAAACAGTGACAATAATTACAATTTGCAACGACAGTGGTCGGCCAGTGGAGAACTCCCTTCAGAGGACCCGCCTCTACCTGTTACAATCCCAACAACATCTCTAGTCTCTGCAGGAAAATGCTGTGATCTATAGTATCAAAACAGCACTGAGGTCCAGCAGAACCAGTATGGACTCTAATCCATCATCTGAGGTCCAGCAGAACCAGTATGGACTCTAATCCATCATCTGAGGTCCAGCAGAACCAGTATGGACTCTAATCCATCATCTGAGGTCCAGCAGAACCAGTATGGACTCTAATCCATCATCTGAGGTCCAGCAGAACCAGTATGGACTCTAATCCATCATCTGAGGTCCAGCAGAACCAGTATGGACACTAATCCAGTATCTGAGTCCATAAGAAGGTCATTGGAGACTGGAACCAGTGCTGTTTCTGTGCTATGATGCATCTGAACCCTGACTGAAGAACTTCAAATAGATCATTTCTATACAAATGTTCACACAGCTGCTGCAACGACCTTTTCCAGAACTTTAGAGATAAATGGAAGGTTGGAAATCGGTCTATAATTATTAAAATGTCTACAGACCTACAAGAGAACCAGTTTCCTTCCATTTTACGCACTTTCTGTTTTAACATACGAATATGTGAGTTAAACCAGGGAGTTAAGCTCCTATGGTTAGAGACCCTCTTTCTCAAAGGAGCAACTACATCTAAAGCTGAGTGCAACACATCTGCAGTGCTACCAACAAGGAAATCAACGTTTGCAGAGGTGGAACCGAGGTCACAGCCCTCAACTGCTTCACTATGTTCCACTGTAAGAAGATGAAGAGCAACGGCCTCCCTAAATTTAGTAATAGCTTTATCGGATAGACACCTGCTAAAGTAATTCCTCCTATTATGTGTAACGTTGACAATGTTAAAACGCAATTTAGTTCAGAAGTACATGTTGCGTTTGCCGGTCTTACCTTTACACAGGTAGCACGCCGGATCCGGATCAGGTTTCTGGTCCGTATGACATAAGAACTGGCTCGGCTTTGTTCTGGACCTGAAACTTTAATGTTCAGGTTTTCACAGCAACTTCAGCTGGTTGCAGTAAAGTTATGACGCCGTTCATTTCTACTCTTAACTTTAAGTGTACAAAAAATGTGTTCTAGTTGAATTCCCAGAACTTCAAAGCTTATTTCTAAAAGAGAAAAAAGTGCCCTTAATAGGGATAATTTCCTTCAACATCTCGGTTCTTCATCCTGGCCTGCCGTATTAAAGCTTTTCCTCTTTGATATGAACCGGTGTTGTTCATCTGGAGCCGGATGTCACAGAAAATAACATTTGTACTTTTCCCAGCTGAAGTGTCTCCTACAAAGAACAGTCACATTCTTATTTTTAAACATTTCCTCTTTATTAAGCTCAATCAAACTCAGACAGACAGAAGCATTTCTGAGCAGAACCAGCAGCACGTTTCAGGTCTGAAGTCCAGAGTCAACATTCACATGTTATTCATTTTATTGCATTCAGAGGTCCTTTATTTTGGTTTTATCCATCAAGAATGTCTGCAGATCATTAACAATTTCATCATGGTAGGATCAATTAAGTATCTGAAACAGAGGAACATCTGGATGTTCTCATAACACAAGTTGAAGGTGCTTCATCAAGGGACAAAGGTGCTTAAATTCCATGTTTAGACGCTCTGATCAGAAATCAGAGGCCGTACAGGTGCAGGGCGCCTCCCAGCCAGCAGGGGGCGCCCAACAACATGCCAGTCCGAATAGCAGCATTCATGGAGTT
The DNA here is from genome assembly GCA_014839995.1 of Xenentodon cancila. Taxonomy (NCBI): domain Eukaryota; kingdom Metazoa; phylum Chordata; class Actinopteri; order Beloniformes; family Belonidae; genus Xenentodon; species Xenentodon cancila. The sequence continues at coordinate 31,864,373 of CM026201.1, forward strand.
TCCTCCTAAATAATAATATTAAAGTCTTTCATCATGAAGAACTTAGACTTTGATCCGGTTCTGCACCGTCTGGGTTGTGATATGAAAACGGTTTTCGAGTTAAAAAGTCAGGAATTCGGCACCTTTTTTCTTACAAATTTATGAGAGAAGTTTTATTGTTTATTTATTTTGTTTTATTTAAAACAAATGACTTCTTCTTATTTACAAGATTGTAAAGTCAGATATTAAGAAATTTTGCAAGTTTGTGAAATCCAAAATGTGTGTTTATAACATTGTACATTTGAGTCCTGCAAATTTACAAATTTAAATCACTTTTGTTTCTGACATTATTAAGTTTAAAAAGGCAGAAAGTTTTTTGAGATTTTGAAGTTGAGTTTACCAAGTTAAAGTTTCTGAAAGCAAAAACTGAAAGAGTTTTAGTTGGTTCTGTGGTACCAACAGAACCGAGCCTGCAGACTCGGGCGTGTTGCCGTGGGAACCAGCCGCCCTGCTGCACTGCTGCTGCGAACAAAACTACACGCAGGAAACTGGAGTCAAAAGAAGGTTGAAGCTGAGTCGAGGCGGCAACGCCTCCGGTCCGTCAGAGCAGGACACAAGGTGCATTCAGGAGCCGTCTGACAAACAAGCTGCTTCACTGGAGCTTCCTGGATCCTGCCGGCTCTGCACCAGGCCCCGGGTCGGGTTCAGACCCCGGATCCTGCCGGCTCTGCACCAGGCCCCGGGTCGGGTTCAGACCCCGGATCCTGCCGGCTCTGCACCAGGCCCCGGGTCGGGTTCAGACCCCGGATCCTGGCCCACATCCACCTGATGTGTTCCTCAACCAGCCATGAATGATATTTACCAGTCAATCATCTGGTTGTAAAAGAGATTTTCTTCACAAATAAAAATGACCAGAGTCTTCTACAGACAAAAGACATCTGGGGGAACTTAGGTACTTCCCACATTATCATTATTATTATGGTTAAATAAATAATAGCGCTGACATCAAATTTCAGTCACCTTAGAGTTTTTATTTCTGATATTTTCTATCTGACATTGTGACAAATGACCACTTTAGGATGTGAGGTTTGTGTTGTGGTTCTGGCTGCTGGATTTACAGAGCGGCATCTGAATGCACCTTCATTAAAGGTTCACGGCTGTGTGCGCTGAGGGAAGTTGGGCGTGTCCAGGTTAAGTGGTAGGTGATTGGCTGTGATTCGTGCGACTCCTCTGCAAAGACATAAAAAGACATTTCAGTTTTGAAGTCTTTTACTTCCTTACTTACATTTAAAATTAATCTCAGCGAACTGCTGTACTTGCACATAAAAGGGCCCTGTCAAAGGGGGCGTGGTATCATAATGGAGAGGTGTGGCCTATCCTTTGCTGTTTGGTAGACCGCTCATTCCAATCCTGTCAATACGGGGTGGGTTGAATCGTTGCCGTGGCAACTCCACCGCCTTACTGCAAGCACAAAGATGACAAGTTTGAAGATGGCGCAACATCATGTCCTTCACCTGAGACAGGTGCGCCTGAGGTGTCCTACCTCTGACTGTTTTTAGCCTGTTTGGTCTCCATGGAGCTGATTCCTAGCCGGTCCAACGGTGCGTTGTTGCCAGGGTAACTCCTCCCCCTTTTCGGCTCCATGGCATCATTTTCCATCCTCATCAGCTCGTCCCTTTGGACCAGCTTTGCTGTTGGCTCGCGTCCTGGTTTCAGCAGACCAGGATGGCGCCAAAGAGCCATCTGCGACCTTGACATGGGCCGGTCTAAACGCTGCAACACAATGACAAGTTCGGGTAAATCTATATGATTAATAAAAAGTCAGCTGGTTTAACATATGTGCAGAAATGAGCTTCAGCAGTTATCGACATGGGACGCCGCGACCTTTCAAACCATTTTTTAAATCACCTAAAATACCAAACTGTTACAGCTTTTACAGCCAAAGCTAAATTAACAAAACGTAAAAGAAAAAACTAAAATATCCTTCCCCGTGACTCCTGTGGTTCTCCCTCCCTGTGACTCCTGTGGTTCTCCCTCCCTGTGACTCCTGTGGTTCTCCCTCACCGTGACTCCTGTGGTTCTCCCTCCCTGTGACTCCTGTGGTTCTCCCTCACCGTGACTCCTGTGGTTCTCCCTCCCTGTGACTCCTGTGGTTCTCCCTCCCTGTGACTCCTGTGGTTCTCCCTTCCTGTGACTCCTGTGGTTCTCCCTCACCTTGACTCCTGTGGTTCTCCCTCCCTGTGACTCCTGTGGTTCTCCCTCCCTGTGACTCCTGTGGTTCTCCCTCCCTGTGACTCCTGTGGTTCTCCCTCACCGTGACTCCTGCGGTTCTTCCTCCCAGTGACTCCTGTGGTTCTCCCTCACCGTGACTCCTGAGTTTTTCCCTCCCTGTGACTCCTGTGGTTCTCCCTCACTGTGACTCCTGCGGTTCTTCCTCCCCGTGACTCCTGAGTTTTTCCCTCCCTGTGACTCCTGTGGTTCTCCCTCACTGTGACTCCTGCGGTTCTTCCTCCCCGTGACTCCTGAGTTTTTCCCTCCCTGTGACTCCTGTGGTTCTCCCTCCCCGTGACTCCTGAGTTTTTCCCTCCCTGTGACTCCTGTGGTTCTCCCTCCCCGTGACTCCTGAGATTTTCCCTCCCTGTGACTCCTGTGGTTCTCCCTCCCCGTGACTCCTGAGATTTTCCCTCCCTGTGACTCCTGTGGTTCTTCCTCCCCGTGACTCCTGAGTTTTTCCCTCACTGTGACTCCTGCGGTTCTCCCTCCCCGTGACTCCTGAGTTTTTCCCTCCCTGTGACTCCTGTGGTTCTCCCTCCCCGTGACTCCTGAGTTTTTCCCTCACAGTGACTCCTGAGGTTGTTGATCAAGTGTTCGGTCTCTTTTGCCTATATTTTTAAATGAGTAAGTCTCCACACAGAAAACATTGACCTCAGCAGCTGAGGGGCCCCGCTGCTCCGTCTCCACCTCGTCAGGTGTTTTCATATGACGGACCTCCGTGCAAAGAATCGGTCTTCACATTGGGCCCCAACAGCAGGTGGCTCCTGACTTTTGTCTGCCTAAGGTCTCTGAAATCTTGGGCAGATCATGTATCATCCAGACTAAACATGAAACAGATGGAGCTTCCTCTAACGCAGCATCACACCATCTGATGTCAGCGCTGGGGCCCTGGAGGGCAGGGCTGCTTATTTTGGCCCTGATGATGATTTGATCTGGTCTGTGTTTATCAAACACAGGCTGTCATAGCTACAACACTGCCTCTAGTGGAGTCATTTGTGTATTGCATCGACATATCTGACGCTGTTTTTCTAGGACTTGTGTTTAGGACATCTGTTTTCTCAGTTAAAGGTTGGTGTTTGTGTCTGTGATGCAACCTGTAAATGTCCTCACAGAGTTGGAATTTCAGATACTGGGGAGGTTCTGACCTGAGCAGGATGCTGCTGGATTCTGAATCCATGTATGCCACCAAGCAGCAGACTGATGGACATCAAAGAGAAGACAAGATGGCTGCAGAACGGCATCTGAAAAACCAACGCCATCAAATCAGAGCAGAACTGTTTCTGAGGACATCTGCCAACTTCTAAAGACTTTGTTTCTTAACAAATATGTTTGTTGTGTGCATTACTTTCTTTTTCTATATATTGATTTAGTTTGTTTAATCATTTGGCAAACTGAAGTGGAAAATATATGTCAATTAGTTCACATACTAGCAAATGTACACAGGTTAGTTATACAAAAAACTCTTTTTCAGTTACCCCCCAACAGCTCAGTAACTGGTTTTCTGAGGCTGTGTCACTGGCAAACAGCAAGGCACAAACAGGCATTACCCTGGACACTCATGCGACATCGCCCTGGACACTAGCGATATCCCCCAAGAAACTTCCGACATCGCCTTGGACACTCACGACATCGCCCTGGACCCTTGCAACATCACCCGGGACACTCGCGAACAACCCCCTGGACACTCGCGACATCACCCTAGACACTCGCGACATCGCCATGGACACTCGCGACATCGCCCAGGACACTCGCGATATCCCCCAAGAAACTTCCGACATCGCCTTGGACACTCACGACATCGCCCTGGACACTCGCGACATCACCCTGGAAACTTGCGACATCGCCCTGGTCACTCGCGACATCACCCAGGACACTCGCGACATCACCCTGGAAACTCGCGACATCGCCCTGGACACCTGTGACATCGCCCTGGACACTCGCGACATCGCCTTGGACACTTGTGACATCGCCCTGGACACTCGCGACATCACCCTGGAAACTCGCGACATCACCCAGGACACTCGCGACCTCTGTGTTGAAAGTCCAGCTTTAATAATTACATAATTAATTTACATGTTGTTATCTGGTTAAAACCGTTTTGGTATCAATTGTTTGAATTCACATCCAAGACGACTCTGAGGGGTTGAATGTTTTTGTACCATGCCAGGATCAATTATCGTACTGGGGAACCTACGTGGATCAATCGTCTGACTATTGAACAATGTAGACTGGGTTGTCCCGGTAGTGAACCCACGCCGATTGGTTTTTGTATGAATAAACCTGTGGTGGTTAGTTGTCACATTAGTGGATATCTGCACTCGTTGTCTCAGTAGCGACTCATACTAGTGAACCCATGCAGCTAAGCATTTGTACTAGTGATCCCACACAGACTAGTTGTTGCACAAGCAAACAAGTGTGAATTATTTATCCTACCAGAGAACATACCTGGATTAAATGTGGTTCTGGCGTGTCATACTAGTGACCCTACACAGACTAGTATTCATGAACATGGATCAGTAGTTATTGTAGCAATTATTTATGTTGCTTGTATTTATCAATTTAATTTTATTTATATAGCGTCTATTACAACACAAGTGTTCTCTAGGCGCTTTTCAGAGACCCACAACATGATCCCCGAGCAATTATTACATAAACAACGGCAGGTAAAAACTCCCCTTTAAGAGGGAAGAAACCTGGATCAGGACCTGGATCATAAGGGGGGACCCTCCTGCTGAAGACCAGCAGGTAGAACAGGAAGTACAGAGAGAGGAGACACAGACAGACCGTCAAAGGTACCAAAGACCAGATCCATCAGTATAATCATCTGTTAACTGGAGAACTGAGAGTTTTCTGTCCATCTGACTGGTACCTGGTTAGTTGGTGGACTACAGAGACCACTATCTAAGCAGGTGTAGACAGCAGACACTGAGGTGGTCAGAGGTGGGACTGCAGGTCAGTGGATCATGTTGGTGTCCCCCTGCAGCAGGTCTACAGCAGCAGATCCAGATGAAGCTGTGTTGAAGACCAGCTGCTCTAGTCTGGTCCTGCAGCTGCAGCTGTGACTACTGGTCCTGACACACTAAAGTTTACACCAACTAGATGTTTTACTGAACACAAACGTTTGAAGTTTGGTTTAAAGGTGGAGGTGGTGTCAGCCTCCTTCACCCAAACTGGAAGTTGGTTCCATAGTGATGGTTCCTGGTAGCAGAAGACCCGTCCACCAGATCTACATCTGGATACACTAGAACAAAAGTGTTTCACTCTGGTCCTCGGGGGCCGCGGTCCTGCATGTTTTAGATGTTCCTGCATCAGCACACTTGATTCAAATTGGCGGTCATCATCAGCTCGTCACCGACGTCTGGATAACTCTGTTGTTGACAGTCACTTGTATCAGGGTGTTCTGAAGCAGGACAGCGGCCCTCGAGGACCGGAGTCTGACACCCCTGATCTAAAACCTGCAGGACAGCGGCCCTCGAGGACCAAAGTCCTACACCTGATCTAAAACCTGCAGGACAGTGGCCCTCGTGGACCGGAGTCCCACACCTGATCTAAAACCTGCAGGACAGCGGCCCTCGAGGACCAGAGTCCCACACCTGATCTAAAATCTGCAGGACAGTGGCCCTCGAGGACCGAAGTCCAAAACCTGATCTAAAACCTGCAGAAGGCCTTCGAGGACCGGAGTCCCATGCCTGGTCAAAAACCTGCAGGACAGCGGCCCTCGAGGACCGGAGTTATGCAGGTCTTAAATCAGGTGTAGGACTCCGGTCCTCAAGGGCCGGAGTCCTACACCTGATCTAAAACCTGCAGGACAGCGGCCCTCGAGGACCGGAGTCTGACACACCTGATCTAAAACCTGCAGGGCAGCGGCCCTCGAGGACCGGAGTCCAAAACCTGATCTAAAACCTGCAGGACAGCGGCCTTCGAGGACTGGAGTCCCACACCTGATCTAAGACCTGCAGGACAGCGGCTCTCGAGGACCGGAGTCCAAAACCTGATCTAAGACCTGCAGGACAGCGGCCCTCGAGGGCCAGAGTCCCACACCTGATCCAAAACCTGCAGGACAGCGGCCCTCGAGGACCGAAGTCCAAAACCTGATCTAAAACCTGCAGAAGGCCTTCGAGGACCGGAGTCTGACACCCCTGATCTAAAACCTGCAAAAGGCCCTCAAGGATCGGAGTCTGACACCCCTGATCAAAAACCTGCAGGACAGCGGCCCCTGAGGACCGGAGTCCGACACACCTGATCTAAGACCTGCAGGACAGCGGCCTTCGAGGACCAGAGTCTGACACACCTGATCTAAAACCTGCAGGACAGCGGCCCTCGAGGACCAGAGTCTGACACCCCTGCTGTAGGGACTATGAGTAAACGTGCACTCTGAGAACGGAGAACTCTGTTAGAAACATATGGTTCTATTAGATCTTGCAAATATGACGCTAGGCCAAATTTGGACTTTATATGCAAGTAATAATGTTGAACTGGATTCTAAGTTTTATGAGGAGCCAATGGAGGGAAGCGAACACTGGAGAGACATGACTTGATGTCCTGAAGACACCTGAAGTTTGTCTGATGGTTCTGTTTTATCTTCATAGACAGATACAGCTGCGTATCATCAGCATAACAATGAACATTAATGCCGTGGTTCCGGATAAAACTTCCCAAGGGCTGCATGTATAAACTGAACAGGATTGGCCCTAGAACTGAACCCTGCGGGACACCATAGCAGACCCTCATCTGTACTGAAGAAACCTCATGAACATGAACAAACTGGACTCTATCAGACAGCTAATAAACCGCTGCTATGGATGTAGAAAAAGTTTTCAATGCACTCAAGTTGTGAAAAACACAAAAACAAAATGTTATTTATTTTATGTGCATTAATTATACAGTATTGTAAACTGTGATTTAAACTCCTTAGATCATGTGTTTTTTTAGGGTCTACGTCTGGTTCTATTGGTCTTCACTTAAATGTGATTAAATTTGTTCATATTAGACTAAATGAAGTGCATCAACCAGGAAAGTGTTTGTTTTTAGCAGACTAAAATCTGTAGCTGTGAAAATGCCCTAAAACTTCCTGTGTTGCTGGAGTTTTACAAAATAAAAGTCCCAAAACAGTCCTGAAAGCAGCACTCCAATTTTAGCTCAGCTGACGACCCAATCTAAATTGTCCAGCAACATCTTCTAATTTTAGTGTTTCCTGTCCTGCTAATAAACTTTTGACCGTCACTCGCACTTCTGCTAAAGTTCACGCTCCTCTCAACACACACACACATGCACACACACACAATTAAACACACAGTCAAATTCTTCCATTCATAAAAATACCCCAGATGAAGATGACAGCAGAAAAAACACCTGAGTTTAATTTCACTTATCTTAACATGTTCTAGTCTCAGACTGATTAAACTGTATATTAATCATCAAAACACTTCCAGAATTTATGGTTTTTCAATTAAAAAAAAAACAAAAAAAAACAGACATGCTTTTATTCTGGTAGGAGTTTAAAGTAATAAATCAGACAATTAAAAAGTAAAGGCTTCATGGAACATGCAGAGGTCATACCTTGACTGTGAAGCTGACCCGTCCTCGTCTCTGTGTTTCTGTCCTGAACCTTCACATCTGGTTTTATAACAGTAGCCCTGGAATCTGCTGTCCAATCAGGATCCTCCCCTCTGCTGACATCACTCCCCAAGCTCCTTCCCCTCTCAGTGTGACCCACCTCAGCACACGACAGCACGACTCGAGGCATCAGATACTCCTGAAGGAAGACTTCCTCATCTTTCCTCGGGTTCTCCAGATCCCTCTAAGGCTTGTGCAACATCACAATGATACTAAAAAGTGCACGAAACACAACAGAATCAGGCTGTAAGGCTTCTACACCACATCCAAGGGATGCAAAATCCCTGGACCGCTCTCACAATAAGCCTGATCAGTCTTGATTTTCACTTGGAATACGTCTGTTGCATCTGAGAAGATTAAACATCTGTTGATTGATTTCTGAACCTTGACCTGACCAGATGAAGACACCCCACAAAGCAATGCTCCTGCCACGGGTTCGTACACCAGACGCCACGAAGAACGGGACAAGTCCTCTGTGACATCACCCGCAGCTTTCTGATAAATACGTTTCGGGATGACACCATTTGAGCAGGAGCTGACTCCGCCCTACGCCTGAGCTCCTCCTCCGTGGCTTTCTATAGTTTTACAAGATGAGGAGGTACATAAACATTTCGGCAGTTGTCATGGATGTGAACTTTGAAAGAAAACCATTTCTCCTTCGTTTCTGCAGGATTTCCTGCAGGTCCTGCTGACGCTGCTCTCATGATGTTCACGCTGATCAGATGACAAAACCCCGCCTGGAGGATTTCCCCGGGTACCCCCGGGTCCGTCCCTCGCAGGCAGCTTTCTGGACCTGGCTGTTTACCCAGTCAGGTCTCACCTGAAACCTGAGCAGCTGGTCTCTGAGGATCTGATCTGACCTGAAACACACAGAAACCCTCTGAGGAGCTGAAGAAAGTGTGGACTCAGCAGCACTATCACCAGGTCAAAGATCCCTGCTCACACACGCCCAAGCGATTGTACGTGCCCGGTCCAGCGGTGTGGACCAGCAGCAGTTTCAGGTTTCCTGTGGACTTCTTCACTTTCTCACATGACTGTGGAGGCGTTTTGGTTCATTGTTCAGCTTCAGGTCTGGACTCTGACCAGGCCAATCCAAAACCTTGATACGCTGATTTTTCATCATTCGGATGTAGATTTGCTGCTGTGTTTGAGGTCATTTCATGTCACATGACTCATCACATAAGAGTAATTTTGCTAATTTTGCTTTCTCACACTGGAGTTTTGATGTGTATGAGCAGTTGGTTCTCTAATATCATGGCTTATGTCTTGTTCACATCACACCTGCTGATGATCAGTACATCAAGGGCTGCTGATCAGCAGCTGGCGGTAACTCTTAAAACCTGTGGCAGCAGGAAGGGGGTACTTTGTATTGCCCACACTTTTCTTTTCTCTTGTTTTTTGGCTTCATTTTTTTTTAATGCATAATGGTACGATGGAAAAACCAAAATACCATATGTGGTTGTTTAACTGAGGTTTCCTTAATGCTGTGGGCCGCTTTAACTATGTATTTTTATACAAATGATTAAAAGAGGCGGTCCATCCATAGCAGATCAGCATCTCCAGCTGGGTCAGCAGCTGAGCAGACAAGCTGACATCGGAGCGTCTGCACCAACACATGACTTCAAGTTCAGAAGTTCAGACAAGTCGCTGAGGAGCATCTGATAGAGCTGGAAACATCTGGGCTGATGTTGAGCCTGATCCCTCCCCCGCAGCTGACAGGAATATAAGACGTATCTGCACTGCGTCAGTGTCAAACTAGTTTTTTCTACATTTAGTTCAGTTCTCGTACAATTATGTCAATAACATATTACAAATAATATTATAAAGTCAAGTAATTTTATCAAATACAGACTCGAATCAATTTAACTTCCAAAAAAATGTAATAATGTACTTTTACCGCCACCTACTGGTCAGTTAGATTTTAATTTGGAATATTTTTCAACAATTACGATTATAAATGACCAACGTCAGCTTTAATAAGCTTTGGTGGTTCACATTTGTAAATACCTCTAAATGCCTCTAAATGTTCAACTTTCTTTACTAAAGTCGTTTTTAAAAGTAAGTCGGGAAGAAACAAGATCAAGTTAAAGTTAATTTAACTAAGGGGAGAGATATGGTCTTATCTTAACAAACTATTATTACCTATAATTTAAGGAGGGTTTTCTTTGTTGAAGGGATATTTGTTAAATCTTTTGCTGCAGGATGAAGGTCTAGGTTTTTCAATCTATATTTCAGCTCGATGATTTCAGACGTAGATATTCCGTAAGGTGATGCCGTAGTCCTGGACCGGATAGGAAGACGATGCCAGACGACTGGACTGGAAGGTGAATTTGTTTCCACCAGGCAGTCAGAGTAGAAACTTTTTATAGTTATTGCTCTAAAACATGACGCTTGATGGACTGACTAAGAAATGGGACATCGGGGATCTGGAGGTCTTTACATAGTTCCTCTTCCATGTCCAACCGGGTGTCGTCTGACTGATGACGGGAGTCCATTTGTATATAGGTGGGTGGGTTCAATAAATATAAAGAATAAAGAGGGAGAGTGACAAGTCCTCGACTACTTCCCCTGTGTATCGTAAAACTTTGTGACGTAATACCTTCGGTGGTCACCGTGACTGAGGTGCATTGCAACTTTTTTCTTTTTGCAGATTGCGCTGCTACTAAGATCTAGTCATTCAGATTCTGTTGTCAGATTCTGAAGAACTGGTTGGACATTTACTTTTTTTTAATCTCATTTAGCACATTTAACTTTGACAAGCAGATTTTATTGTCCCATGAAAAGCAGTTTGGTCAGTCTTGGTTGTTTTTAAATGTGTTATAGAAACAGTTTTGACCTTTAAAAACAGCCGCCAGACTGCGTTCGTGTTCCCGCCTGGTGGCGCAGTTCCTCTTTTGGCCACCAGACGGCAGCAGAGTGTTTCCACAAAACTGTCCACCAAATTGTAATTTCTTAGATTTTTAGTTAATATACAATATAACAACACAAACGTTTAACTATTCAGAATCTATACTTGTCAGTGTCTAACATCACTGTTGTATTTTTACACGATTGGTCTCATTTTTCAGTCCTTGTAAAGAGGTTTTCATCTCAATGAAATAGATAGATATTCAAAAACATCGCATTTGTGGATAGCAAATTGCTATTTTTCCACATAAGTTACACAGAAATATAAATAAAAGCCTTCCTTGAGAAGGACATCCAAACTTAACAATGTGTGACATACGGTGTGTTTTTAAGGAAATCGTCTGTTTTGAGGTGTGTTTGTGTGACAGGAGCTGGTGTGACGCCATAAACCATGTCACACAACAAACTTTCACAACAAACCAGCCGCTGCCAAAGTGGAACTGTTCCTGTGAAACTGAGCACTGAAAAACACCACGACGTCACATGACACAGTGAGTGTGTCCAGTGAAGTAGAGACACAATAAACCTCTGAGTTACACACCAACACCACTGGAAGGCCACGGAGGTTTGATTTGGGTGAACTGACCCTTCAAACCAATTGATCTTCATCTGGAGCTCTGATTGGCTGCTGCAGACTGAAGGAGGTGAACGGTCCTGTATATGAGTGTGTGTGTGTGTGTGTGTGTGTGTGTGTGCGTGCGTGCGTGCGTGCGTGCGTGCGCGTGCGTGCGTGCGTGCGTGTGTGTGTGTGTGTTTTATTGGCAGGTATCAGAGGACTGATTGATGCCAGCGACCCCCTGCAGCAGCCGCGCTCTGATTGGTGGACTGGTGTCTGGTCTGAGCACGCTCCTCGGGAACCCTGTGGACCGCCTCCATCGCCACGACGACGGCACACACGACTTCTGAGCACACACACCTGCGCTGTCAGGCTGGTGACGTTTCTGAACATCCAACTTTCCAAAACAGTTTTCAGCCCTTTTGTTTATCAATTTGGCAACAAACGAACTGATTCCGGTGTGATGGGCTGGATGGGCTCCGGCAGACCCCCGGGACCCTGTACAGGATAAACGGGGGAGCAAATGGATGGATGGAGAGAAACAACGCTCTGGACACGTTTCACTAATAATCTAGTCTTTATAGATAAAAACCTTCGTTTCTGAAGCGGGTTTTGTTCCCCTGGCAGTCAGTTGCTGGTCAGGAGAACCCGGTGTCCTGGTTCCCAAGCACGACTAAAAGAAGTTCAGCTATGGATTCATCTGACCACTGGACAGTCCTCTGCTTGGACCCCTCCTGGGTTTTGGTGGAATAAGATGCTCCACAAATCAACAGAAATGGAGTCAGTTTACATGTGTGCATGTGGTTTTAGGAGTGGTGGCCTAGTGGTTACAGTGGTGGGCGTGGAGGACCCAGGTTCAAGCCCAGGGCTGCCCACCATGGTAAATCACTGGGGGCCCTGAGCAAGGCCCTTAACTCCCAACCAGGGCGCTGGTTCTAGCAGCTCACTAGTGAAACTAGTTGATGGGTTAAAAGCATCGGTGTGCATCATACATACACGTGTGCACGATGTCCACACTGACAAGAATGATGATGGAAAAAAAAAAGTGTGTGTAGCAACACGACCCTGCTGAAGCGTTTAGTGCTGTGGAGTTTCAAATCCTGGTTCAGGTCTGGAGGAAGCTTTAGAGGCTGGACCACGTGTCCTCAGAGCTCGAAACCACAACACTGGCTGAAGCGTGCACGGTGACACATTAAGCTCTGTTGTGAAATCCCCGAAGGCCTCGTCTCCACTACTTCTACTACTACTGTTGCCATGACGACTAGCGCCGTTGGCCCGCTGCTGGCCCCTTCAGGCTTGGCCGCCGTTCAGACACCCTGTTTGGTTTAGCGACGGCTGCCACTGACGGTCTGTTCCCAGTCTGTGTGTGAAAGAGATATTAAAATTGGATCTGGTCTTAAGAACAATTGTGATATTTGTGTAGCTCCTGTAGTTCCTGGTATCATTACCAACACATCTAAAAATAGCTCCAAATTGTTTGTAATATGGTTTCCAATGTAAATCCTAGTATGGTTCCCTCTAATCCCTCTCTCTCTCATTGTCATGAACTAGAGGGAACTACCAATAGTTCCTGGTATACTTCTTAATAGATATCTGAATAGTTCACAATAGATTAGAGTTTAGTTCCCAATATTTCCTACTATAGTTCCCAATAGATCCTAGCAATCTAGCATAAGACAGAAAAGTTAAAAAGAAATAAATGAGACGCAAGAAAGAAAGGAAGTTGTGCATTTTGGGAGATTCCTGAAATGCTGCAGTAAATAAAAAGGTTTTCATCCTCGACTCAAAGTAAGCGCCGTCCATCTCACGTCCGCGTTGACGCTCAGGCAGGACTGAGTTTGGTTGCAGTTCCTCGACTGGCCGCTGGAGGCTCCAGAAACGAGTCGATGTCCAATTAACCTCCAGGTTAAAATGTCCAACTTTCAAAAACCATCTTGGTCTCAATTGTTGATTTTACATCCACGACACCTCTGAGGGGTGAATGTTTTGTACCACGCCAGGAGTTTTTATCAGGCATTAAATTTGTATCTAAAACGATTGATTGGCAGCCGGCTCAGCCAATCGCTGGCCGTTATCACTTATCTGTAACCGCGACGGTCAGTTTTGACTTCGTTGTTGAGTCGATCTGTTAAACGTTTAACCTCACGGCGCCTCTGCAGATGTTTCGGTGGGTTCGGCTGAAGCAGCAAAGCTAACTTTGACTGACATCTGGAGGGCGTGTCCCGTCAGCTTGCTGAGCATCAAGGCTGCGCCCCGTACAAAGGAAAACGGGCTTTACAACTGGTCTTCAGAAACCGACTGATCACGTGACTGCATGCTCCGCCCATTGTTATATCCAGTCTATGACTTCAAGCAAACAAGAGTTTCAGCAGCCCTGATGCATTCTGGGAGTTTGTTCCACAGGTGAGGAGCATAAGGCTGAACGCTGCCTCACCTATTCTGACTCTGGGTACAGAAAGTAGGCGTGGCCCTGACAACGCGAGGGTTCTGGTTGGTTCATCATGGACCAGGACAGGGGTGTCGGACTCTGGTCCTCGAGGGCCGCTGTCCTGCAGGTTTTAGGTGCTTCCCAGCACAAACACGCCTGATTTAATTGATGATCATCGTCAGCCTGTCTTCACGGTGCACTGGTCTGAAGCAGGAAAACATCTAAAACATGCAGGACAGCGAACCTGATGACCAGAAGTGAAGACTCCGGATCTATTCGGTGACAGATCATGAAATGTCTTAGAGACACTTGTACCAGATGCCGGGGCACATGAGCTTCATCACAGTCTTAGCTGTTTATGGACTCACTAACCGTTGTGTTTAATCGTGGCGCATTAACTCAAAGCTCTAATATGGAAGTAATGAAAAGTTCTGGCTTCAGATTTTCACTGTTAGTTTGTTGGATTCCTGTTGGGATTAACCTGGATTAATTAGTGGTGTGTGTGTGTGTGTGTGTGTGTGTGTGTGTGTGTGTGTGTGTGTGTGTGTGTGTGTGTGTGTGTGTGCACTCCACAAAAGATTAACCCCTCAGTTTACATTTACTGGATTCTCTCACTGTGCTGTTCCCACCTCAAGATGATTCTCGAATCCTTGATCAACTCTAAGTAGAAAAGTAGAAGAACAGGAGTAAGGAGAAAGTTGGAAAGTCGTTAGCCTTAATCTATCTTACATCTGTAATGAATCTGTCATTCTGCATGTTCTGGTCCTGGTAGAATTATCACATCAAGGTAAATCCATCCTTTTTCTGCAACTAATTCACTCTTCTGGAGGTCTTTGTGGTCTGTTGGAACCTATCTCGTCTGTGTTGTAACTGTGTGGGCCATTAGGTGTCTTTGGTTTAGACCTCCTCCACTAGGGCCTCAAAGGCTTCACAACAAAGGCGTCCAAATACAACAACTTCAGTTTTATCTGAATTTAACGAATTTAAGTTTAGTCATCCAGATCTTTACGTCTTTCAGACTATTGTTTGTAGTCTGTCCAACTGGTTAGTGTCCCCTGGTTTCATGGACAGGTATAATTGAATATCATCAGCATAGAAATGGACATTAATGATGTTCTGTCAAATAATAATATACCTAATGGAAGCACATGGTTGGTTCAAACACTGAACTCTGCAGAACCCCATGGCTAGGTCTGGTACATGAGTCACCACCAGAGGACAAATACAGATACGAGTCCACCACAAATGAAGTTCATTAAGTTTTTTTTCCCATTTTCATTCTTTTCAGTATGTATCTCACGATATACACCGAATTGGACCTCTGCTTTTAACCATCAACTAGTTTCACTAGTGAGCAGTGCTAGCATCAGCGAGCAGGAGTTAAGGGCCTTGCTCAGGGGCCCCCACTGATTTACCATTGTTGCCAGCCCTGGGCTTGAACCTGGGTCCTCCACGCCCAACCCCACCACTGTATCCACTAGGCCCACAGTTTTCACTGCTATGAGTCAAAGGAATACAAGTCTCAACCGAGCCCAGACTCTTAGTCACTCTGGCTACAGTGCTGAACAGACACCTGAGGTTGTTCTCACACTCTGCTGTCAATGTTCAATAATAAGCAGTTCTGGGTTTTCAAAGGGTTTTCTTATATACTACCGGACTGTCTTTAAAACCTGCAGTTGTGAATTAAATCACTGCGTCAATATGCTCTAACTAATGACTTTCTTTTTCAGAAGGACAACACAGTCCAACATTGTATGCATGGAAGTCATATCAACATGTTAATCCAGCTGTGTTGCAGTAGGGTTGGGTAGGTCCCCTGTTGCACCAGCAGATAGCTGTGAAATGATGACACATTTGTTAGTCTGGCCCGTGCACCCGTTTGTTTTGGGAGAACCCACCAGTTGCTCCTGGGATCTGCCATAGAACCTTTGTACATGGCTGAAATTAAAAAACATGAAAGGAAAGTAGTATTTAGTTGGAAAATCCACTGAAAATCCAGAGCTGAGCTGTGAAACTGAATCTACGGTAGTTTATATTTAGTCTCATGTTCAAGCTAGTGGTTCTTTGGCAGTTTTGTTTGTATAAAGGGATTGAAATGTTTAGAGTGTTGATCACAAACTCACAATAATAGTGTCATGTTACAAGTATGCAGGAACGTTCACACCTCTGATTCTTAAGTACAATATACAGGTTCACTCTAAACACACAGTTGCAGGAGAAACGATCAAATCTCCCTCTTTACACCTCATTGACCAGAAAGAATGCTTTGTCCAAACAGTCATCGCACTGTGGTGGAGGCACACGTTCATGCACACGAGCACATGCACTCTGAAAACTTCTCAGTGTCTCATGACCTTGTATCCAGCCAATGAGACAGCCGGGCTCCAGTGATGTCACCAGGTGTATTGTTGGGAGAACGGAGGGAGGCATGCTGCCCTGCGACACATGACTCCTCTTTATTGTTGGAGGTGTTCATAATGTGTCATTACCCTTCATTCACTTTAAATGTGATCTTGTTGCTTAAGCTGTGGCTTTCATTTAATGAAGGAACCAGGAATGATTTTGTTGAAGGAGGCTTTGAGTTTATATGTGAGGCCCATCTGAGGTATGATCGGGCTGAAAGATTGAGTACTGTATGGGGCTGTCCATGTGTGCCGCGTGGACCCCCTGTGAAAAGCCCACAGTGGTTTAACTCAGATTCTTGGGTAGTGACCAAAAGAACATCACGAATACAAGCAGCCGTGATGAGTTTCGTCTGCTAGGTGTCTGGTCATCCAGGAGGCACTCAGAGTAGAACCGCTGCAACATGAAGTGGCTCAGTTAGGATCGGTTAGGATCCCTCCTGGATGTCTACCTGGTGTGGTTCTTCCAGGCACGTCCAATTGGGTGTACACCCTGGTGAAGACCCAAGACAACCTGGGGGGATTCTGTCTTCTCAGCTGGCCTGGAAGTGCCTTGGGAACCCTCCAAATGAACTGGTCAAAGTGGCTGGGGAGAAGGAAGTCTGGGCTTCCCTGCTTAGACCACTGCCTTGGATAAACAGTAGAAGATGGATGGACATGGGTTTGATGAAGGGCAACATCCGGTTTTCAAGGTTGAGCAAGAAATATTGCAGTTCCTTGAATCACCAAGAGGGGCTGCCTGAAAAAAAAAAATGAGTTGATGTTCACTGACCAGCATGTTAAAATGTTCAACTTTTTCACTGAAATAAACTTACTTACAGTGGGCAGCAGCTGCCCTTGTTCATCGGTGAGGAATTCTACCAAGGTTAACCAGTGGACAGCCTCTACTCCAGGGGTGTCCAAAGTCTGCCCTCGAGGGGCGCTATCCTGCAAGTTTGAGATGTTTCCCTCCTTTAACACACCGTGATACAAGTGACTGTGTCATTGACAGACATCTGCAGACCTTGAAGACAACCGTACGTGGAGTCAGGTGTGTTGATGCAGGGAAACATCTAAAACCTGCAGGACAGCGCCCCGCAAGGGCAGACTTTGGACACCCCTGGAGTAGAGGCTGTCCATTGGTTGGCCTTGACCCTCTTGGAATGACTAACTCTGCCTGGACACACCTCTGAAGGTCCCTAAAGAGCCAAAGTCAATTAACCAAACGTTGGCTTGTCAAAAGTGCCAGTGTTGCCGGTGGCCAAGCCACGCCCCGTCCTTGTTTCATCTGGTACTCATTTCAAATGTTGTTTTGATAGCAAGAACAAAAATGAGAATCGATTGAGAAATTCCATCAGAATGAAAGGAAGGTAACACTAGTGAAGAAGAAAATAAATGACTGAAGAAAATAAATGAGGATTTAAGAAAGATTTAAGCAAAATAAATGTAAGATAACAGTATTCAGCACCAAGGATTGAACCTCGGCACTGACCCTTATATGCTGAACGCTAACCTCTGATGATAATGTGACATGGTGACATGTCAGGTGACATTAACAACTTACCTCCGTCAACAACCAGTCGCTGTGTCATTTAGTAGCCAATAAGCTACTAGATCTCAGCTATGTCCCGCCTCCCCACTGTAGATTGATGGGAGCTGATTTTATATTCATAAATCACAAAACAAATCACAAAAAAAGTGCAACTGAGTAAAAAATAGAGATGGTTCGAGAACAGATGGAGAGAAAGAGGACTGCAGTCATGGCGTTTAGTTGACCCCGTAGAGGTCTGGACTCCTGCTGAGGACCAGCAGCTTAAATCCACCTGAAGCAGCCAAATATTTCAGTAAAATGCAAAAACGCAACTTCTGAGCTTCTTGACATATACATGCCAGGTGACATGTGATATGTCAGGTGACAGGTCCAGATGATCATGTGACCAGGTGACATGTCAGGTGACGGGTCTGGAGAATCAGGCGACCAGGTGACATGTCAGGCGACCAGGTGACATGTCAGGTGACCAGGTGACATGTCAGGTGACGGGTCTGGAGAATCAGGCAACCAGGTGACATGTCAGGCGACCAGGTGACATGTCAGGTGACCAGGTGACATGTCAGGTGACGGGTCTGGAGAATCAGGCAACCAGGTGACATGTCAGGTGACCAGGTGACATGTCAGGTGACATGTCAGGTGACCAGGTGACGTGTGTGTGTGTGTGTGTGTGTGTGTGTGTGTGTGTGTGTGTGTGTGTGTGTGTGTGTGTGTGTGTGTGTGTGTGTGTGTGTGTTACCCTGCCAGGTTAGTCGTGGGTGTGTTTCTCCCCCGTGGAGATGAACTAATGATGACGCCTGGCTCTCTTACATGTCACATACACACAAACACACAGGTTAACTACCCCCTCCAAACACACTCATGTGCTACCCTACTAACACACACTCCAGACCTTACATGCATGACTTCACCCACACACACACCAGTCTACCAGCTCTAACCGTTACTCGTGTGTGTGTTGCTGTCCGTCGGCCTCGTGCTGCTAAGCTTCTTTTACACCCACAATGGGGACCCATTGCGAGTTCAGGGCCAATTAAAGCTCTGGGAGGGGAGCAGGAACCCCTGCAGGCCTCGAAACTTGCTAGTCCACGGTTCTGATCCGAGTGTGATGCGGGTCCACCAGCTGCTTTAACAACAAATAAACCACTACATTTTATCATTCTCAATTATTTTTAAGCTACAATTGAGCATTGAAAACACAAGAAAACTAAAACATTTATTGAAAATGTCACTGTCCTTCTGGACTAAATGGCACCATCACATCTGAGATCGAAGCCTATTTTGGAGCCGGTTCTCGTGGTGATTCTTAACTCTTACAGTTGGCATCTGGAGGTTGGACGCCAAACTAGTTTTTATTGTGTCAGAGATGTCAATTTGGAGATTATAGTCATCTGTGGTTTCCAGAAATATAACCCACTTAGTTTAATAAACCAACCCAACCTGTTTTTGTCCTTTTCAAGCTTTCATATCCTATGTCTATGCTGAAGCAACAACTTTTGTTTTACAGTGTCGGTTGGTTTGGGACTTTTCTACGCCCTGTAGGTCGATTGTGAGTTAAAACGATACCTTTGCAGTTGAGGGTCTGGTTTACATGAGGTGGTCTGGGAGTTTCGGTTCAGGTTTCTCTGGTTGTGGTTACCATCTTTGTGTTTGCTGGTTTTGTACTGAACTCAGTTTTCAAAGCCATAAGTGAACCAGTCTGAATCAAATGGCAGATTGTTTGAACTCAGCGGAGTCAGACTTGGACGTGGGTGTCACTGAGGTGGGAGGGGTCGTCGTCATGGACGTCCAGTAGTGAGCAGGCTGATGGCAATCAGGCAGCCGCCGCTGTTGTCCAACAAATCCTTTGGCCCCGCCCACTGTCATTAAGATCCCAGCAGGGAGGAGTGGTGAGGAGGGGCGGGAGGCTAGGATTTAACATCTGTCCCACTGAACCTGAGTTAGACCACCAGGTAGCCCACCTGTAGCTCTCCGACACCCCCTCCCCCAACGCTGCCCCACTGAGGGGTAATTAGCTGCTAACTGCTGGCAGCAGTGGAGGCTGCTTGTTTAAATGTCTGTCGCCTTTAACACCTCCGGTCTGGGCTCAATGTTGCTGAAGCTTCAGATGTGACTTTTACTGCAGCGCCACAAAACTAGATTTCACATCCATGACTCTGTACGGGGGTGGGGGGTGGGACGGGACTTTATTTATACCTCATATGAAACCAGACGTTTATGCATAATTAAGTCTAATTAAGATAACAGGGCTTGTGGTGGCGTTAACTGTACCAGCTGGTCCTGGATGGGCCTGAAAGGGTTCAGGGATGACGCTTGTCTCACGGTGGGCTGAAGCAGGGCCGCATCTTAAACCTGCAGGACCGGGGGGGCCCGAGCACCAGGGTTGGGAAACACTGAACTAAGCAGTCAGACGCTAACAGGAGGATGTCCTACCTGATAGGTCGTCGGCTGCAGTTGGAGACAGTTTTTAAATGAACTAGAAGCTCTACTCAGCAGGGTCTCCAGAGACCTGAAAAATGGCCTTCAAACCAACTCCTCAGTAATGCATGCGTGATGTCACAGAGGGTTTGTCCAGCAGAGACTACACATACAACCTTCACCCCAAAGCAAACATGAACTCTCTTTGTGACTTGAGAAAAACCTGTCAGCAGTTATGATTGACAAAGGACTCCGCCTTTATTTACTGTTGCTAGTGTGGACAATCAATCAGTTTCTGTGAAAACTTTGTCCCAAAATGTTTTAAACAAATGTTTGGACACAAAAGAACCACTTTTAATTGAAGAGCATTCAAATTGTTTTAAATATGTCATTGAGGGAAACGTAGAAAATCTAAGAATAGATCTTGTTGATAATAAAGTTAAACTGGAGGTGAGCGTTTACAGAAGCTTCATCTTCCTGTTGTCATGGTTACATCCAGGATCAATACTGTTCATGGAGACAGTGTTTTAATATATTTTCAACATACACTTCAACTTTATGGGAGTGGTGGCCTAGTGGGTACAGTGGTGGGCTTGGGCGTGGAGGACCCAGGTTCAAGCCCAGGGCTGCCCACAATGGTAAATCACTGGGGCCCCTGAGCAAGGCCCTTAACTCCCAATTGCTCCCCGGCGCTGGTTGATGGGTTAAAAGCAGAGACTAATTTCGGTGCATCGTACATACAGCGTGTGCATGATGTCCACACTGACAAGAAAGATCATGAAAAAAAAACAACAAAAAAACAGATCAGTTTTCCTGGAGGAGCTAGAAGCTACAGATGTCTGAGTTCTGGACCTTGTGGAACTGATGATCAACAGCCATTGGCTCGTCTGCATTTAAGGGGCAGGGCTTACTAAATATTTGACATTTGGCTTGGTCTTCCTGTTGTGTAACAGTTTGTAGAGACACTAGTGACACCTGCTGTTTAGGATGAAAGTTGAGAACCTTGGTCTGATGAAGTCAACAGAACCACATCATCTGCAAAAAGCATGGACCCAACTCTAAGGCCACCAAAACGGGCCACCAAAACGGGCCACCTCCGCTCCTTGGCTGCACCTATAAACTCTGTACATGAAAAGAAAGAACAGAATTGGTAATAAAGGGCAGCTTTGGAAGAGTCCAAACCACGTGAGAAATGAGTCTGTCTTACAGCTGACAACGTTGACCAAGCTCCAATACCGGATGTGGAAGGACCGGACAGCCCATGTAAAGGATTTCAGCACCCCATACTCCATTGAGAACGTAACTGTTACCCAGCGGAACCGCAGGTCTGGATCCGGACCCTAGTGGTCAGTAGAGGATCTGGATCCAGACCTGCGGTTCCTCTAGTGACCACTAGGGGACAGTAATCCAGACCTGAACCCTAGTGGTCAGTAAAGGAACTGCAGTGTCCTTCAGTTTTAGGATTGATTTCGACTAGATGTAACCCCTTGGTTTTAATTCATTCATGGGGGAAAAAAAACACGAGCTGCCAGCTGAACAAGAGGCCACAGAGGGTCGTAATCCTCGACCGGCTGCCTGGGCGTTGATGGCCTATGGTGGCTTGAGGGCTCCATATTTAATTGTGAATGTGAATGAGAGCTCTGCGTGACACCAGGCAACGTGGAGACGCTTTCCCGTGGCAGCTGAGGGGATGACCTGCTGACCAACACTCCCATAAGCCCTCCTGTCCAGCCACCAAACTTGATCCACACCTCCCACTGCTGCTATTTGATAAGCAGCAGGATGTACCCCCCCTGCCCCCACCCCCACCCCGCCCCAAACCACTTAACCAGTCACAAAAGCTAATGGGAAAAGTCAAATTTAATGGTCGGCCAGTGGGTTGCGGGGGTGGAGGGAACAGGTTTGTGTCTCAGCTGGAGGTGAAGCGACGTCTGCTGTGACGCCTGACACCCTTTAGACCGGCAGCGCTTCACTTCACTTCATTCAGTCGTCGTGTATGAAATGCTGACAGGCCCAGGCTGCGTTTATCTTAAATAAAACTCCTCGAATAATCTTAAAGCAACCCTGCATAAGAATAGTGTTGACTAAATGAAGGAATGTCCACACGAGCTGGCTGAATAATGTTAGGAAAAATTTAGAAAAATCGCAACTTGTCTAGAGTAGAGAGGATAAGTATAAAGTATAAAAGACAAATACAAAAAAGTAGTTTATTTAAACTCCATGCAACTTTTATCTCCTGGCAAATCCTAATTTGACTCAGTCTAAATTATATCTGCAAAAATAGAAGGTTTATGATGAATACTAAACTAATCATTTGGTTTTACATGAACAGTTTTGCTCTGTTGAACTTAAACACAGAAATATTTAACTACCCAACTAATAAAGACTATATTTACCTCATAAAATGAATGAAAGAAAATTACTGAAGCACGAAGTTCCCGATGGTAAAACATCATAGAAACCAGCAGCAGAGAAACTTGTTGGTAAAGAAAAGAAACAACGTCCAAGCTTGATTTGTACCAGAGCCAGGTGCAGGTCCGTCTTACCGGAGGTTCAGCCCCCGCGGGCCTCTCCTCCTACCGGCCACCTCACCGGCTGAGGAGGAAGCTCCACCGGAGCCACCAGCAGACGATTTTGAAACGCCTGAAGGGCTCGTCGTTGTTTATCTTCACTGCACGTTCTTGTCGTTTCTTGCTGCTTTCCAAGAGGGAGGGGCCATCGGTCCTTGGCTGGTATCGGTCCAGCCCAGAATCGATGATTAATGGGCCAGTCGGTATCGTAACTAATACCAGCATGAATACTACCATTAGTTTTAAAACAAGGCCCTGAAATCACCACGAGTCCACCGGGCACGGGCCCGGTCCAGCAGCGCTGACAGGCACAGCGCTTTAGCACCCATTAGCCGTTAGCGTCCGTTAGCATTTGTTAGCCATGATGCTAACGGGTCGACTGAATTAATGTTACAAAACAAAGCTGCAGTGTACACAACGGAGCAGGAATCGAACAGAAAACCCGTTTCAGACGTCCTGACCGGAGCATCCATTAGCCATGACGCTAACAGGCGGAGAGCACTTTCAGAGAAAACATTTACTGGCGTAAAGAGGCGTGTTTAAAGTCAGGACGTATTTGGATTAGTAACCAGTTAAACTGACTGGTCAAACAGGCCTGAACTGACTAAAGAACTAACGTTAACTGCAGGACTCGGTGAACAACAACCACAAACAATTCAAATACGACGACGCAACGAAACTGACCAAAATGTTTCCTCAAAGGCAGACTTAAAATCTACGGCTCGAACGTGTTCTGTGATGTCTGGATGCTGGCGTTTGGTTCACAGTGATAGAATATTACAGAACGAGAGTTGGGCGCTCTGCCTCCAGAGCTCGCTATCCACAGATATCAGATGTATCCGACATTTCTCCACTAACTGCTCAGTCTACTTTCATCTTCTCTTGACCTTTTTCCTTCACTCCGTCTTCTCTTCGTTTTCTTTCTTTTCTCTGTTTTACTCTTCTTTTCCTTTCCTTCATTATTTCTTTGTTGAATGTCCTTTCCTTTTCTCCTAACCTAATTTCCTCTCTGTTTCTCCATGTTTCTTCTCTTGTGTCCTCGTATCTTCCCTGTCTTCTTCATCCTCCTCCTCCTCCTCTGTTAATGAGTTATGTTGTTGGTATGTCAGTTTGTGAATTAGTTTTCTAATTGCAGCTGCTGTTAAACAGACCTGCTGTCAGGTTACAGGTTAACCTGGCGGCGGGTTTGTGGGGGTGTTTTGTGTAGAAGCAAGTGACGCTTTAATTATTTTTATTGTTTTACAAAGCTGAATTAAAAAAAAGCATTTACGGGAAATCCAATGTATCTATGTCCTTCAAGATGCTGTTAGTGATCAGTCATTGAAGAAGTGATCATCAGAAGGTGTTCAGACAGGTGTGGGACTCCGGTCCTCGAGGGACGCTGTCCTGCAGGTTTTAGATCAGGTGTGGGACTCCGGTCCTCGAGGGACGCTGTCCTGCAGGTTTTAGATCAGGTGTGGGACTCCGGTCCTCGAGGGCCGCTGTCCTGCAGGTTTTAGATCAGGTGTGGGACTCCGGTCCTCGAGGGCCGCTGTCCTGCAGGTTTTAGATCAGGTGTGGGACTCCGGTCCTCAGGGCCGCTGTCCTGCAGGTTTTAGATCATGTGTGGGACTCCGGTCCTCGAGAGCCGCTGTCCTGCAGGTTTTAGATCAGGTGTGGGACTCCGGTCCTCGAGAGCCGCTGTCCTGCAGGTTTTAGATCAGGTGTGGGACTCCGGTCCTCGAGGGCCGCTGTCCTGCAGGTTTTAGATCAGGTGTGGGACTCCGGTCCTCGAGGGCCGCTGTCCTGCAGGTTTTAGATCAGGTGTGGGACTCCGGTCCTCGAGGGCCGCTGTCCTGCAGGTTTTAGATCAGGTGTGGGACTCCGGTCCTCGAGGGCCGCTGTCCTGCAGGTTTTAGATCAGGTGTGGGACTCTGGTCCTCGAGGGCCGCTGTCCTGCAGGTTTTAGATCAGGTGTGGGACTCCGGTCCTCGAGGGCCGCTGTCCTGCAGGTTTTAGATCAGGTGTGGGACTCCGGTCCTCAGGGCCGCTGTCCTGCAGGTTTTAGATCAGGTGTGGGACTCCGGTCCTCGAGGGCCGCTGTCCTGCAGGTCTTAGATCAGGTGTGGGACTCCGGTCCTCGAGGGCCGCTGTCCTGCAGGTTTTAGATCAGGTGTGGGACTCTGGTCCTCGAGGGCCGCTGTCCTGCAGGTATTAGATCAGGTGTGGGACTCCGGTCCTCGAGGGACGCTGTCCTGCAGGTTTTAGATCAGGTGTGGGACTCCGGTCCTTGAGGGCCGCTGTCCTGCAGGTATTAGATCAGGTGTGGGACTCCGGTCCTCGAGGGCCGCTGTCCTGCAGGTTTTAGATCAGGTGTGGGACTCCGGTCCTCGAGGGCCCCGGTCCTGCAGGTCTTAGATCAGGTTTTGGACTCCGGTCCTCGAGGGCCGCTGTCCTGCAGGTTTTAGATCAGGTGTGGGACTCCGGTCCTCGAGGGCCTAAGACATGCAGGACAGCCACAAAGGTAAATCACTGGGGGCCCCTGAGCAAGGCCCTTAACTCCCAATTGCTCCCCGGGGCGCTGGTTCTAGCAGCCCCACTGCTCACTAGTGAAACTAGTTGATGGGTTAAAAGCAGAGACTAATTTCGGTGCATCGTACATACACATACTGACAAGAATGGTCATGAAAAAAAAACAAAAGTCTTTGTGTCCAAATCGAGTATGAGAATGCTGCAATGCCTGAAAATTGATGATCAACATTTATCAGCTTTAACTCACATAAAATATATTTTATTTGCTCCATTGCTATGTCTGGGCTGCAGAAAAGAACCCACACTGCCACCTAGCAGTTGACAGTGTCATTACAGAGCGACACAAACAACAATATAAAGTATAAACGCCAGAGACGGCGAAGGCGCTGTACGTAGCTGCTACACAGAAGCAGAAAACAGGCTTAAGTCTGGAAACCGACAGTGGTTTGGGATTTACAGACTGTAAATATGTTGACCCTACTGGTCAGTGGGGGAACCGCAGGTCTGGATCCAGATCTTGGTCCAACTGGTCCCTGGTCACTTTAGGAAGCGCACGTTTTGGGATTGGCTCTCTCACCAAATCTCTCAGGTTCGCCCGTCAGTGTTCACGTGACTCCTGTTTCCTCACACCTGGACACACCTGTGCAGTTTTAATCTGACAGCTACGACTGCGGTTGCAGAGCCTCAGCGTCATCACCTCCGTCCAGCCCGCTCATTGGACAAAAGCCCATCTGTCCAGACACGCGCGCGCACGTTTCCAGATGTACGGAGACCATTGACCGGCGCCTCGTCGGGATATTCTTCCACTCCCACTCTATCAGGACCTGACCGTGGAACTGTCATCCTCCTCTTCACGCTCCTCCGGCGCGGCGCGCGCTCTCGTCCTCCTTGAGGTGAAGCACACGCAGATGGACGTGCACGCCATCGGTTGGATAATTAACTTTATTCAGAAGGATAAGCTGCAGTTTGCAGGATCCGAGTGGGTTTGGAGATGGCAACAGGTGCGGAGCAGCCGCGATAAGTGAGACCTTAAAACACTAAACCGGAACTTTTTCTGCTTTCAGGAACGAGCGCCGGGCGCCATTCAAAGGTAAATAAGAGATTGTAATTTCATATCAGACAGCAGTACAGACGAAGCGGTTTTTAGATTCTGGGGAACCTGTGCAAGATTCTGTGCCAAGATGTACCTACTGAAAGGAGAACTGCGTGAGATTTCTGGAAGGAGGGGGTGAAATTCGTAAAGCAGTGCCTGTCAATCCTGGTCCTCCAGTACGCTCTCCGGCATGTTTTAGATGCGGCCCCGCATCAGCGCGCCGTGATACAAGCAGCGGCGTCACCAGCAGAGTTCTGCAGACCTCCACGACAAGCTGAGGACCGTTAATTAGAGTCGGGCGTGTTGATGCAGGGACACGTCTAAAACATGCAGGACAGGTCCCGAGGAGCAGGATTGAGGAACACTACCTTAAAGGACATTCTCGAGTTACAGTCGTTCATAAGATCACAAGAACATCAGCGTGTCATCTTGTGGTGCAAGACGCAACCAAATGCACCTCTAGTTGGACTCTGCAGAGGACAGGGTCTGCCGGACCGTCCTTCCGGACCGTCCTTCCTCAGTATACTGTTGTCAGTGGGTCTTTTGATAACACAGCAGATCTTTCTGCCCTCATGTGGTCAGAAGTGGTATTGGTACAAAGAATCAGTATTTATACACTCCTTATCTGTAAGATTCCAACTTTATAAACTTCTTGTTTCTCCACAAATCCTGTATATTGAGGCCGACCTTGCAGCGTGGGCGCCCCCTGTTGACTGAAAGAGGCCAGTACATTTGCATGGCCTGTCCAGAGGAGAAATGCTCCTGATTACGAGCCAGCAAAGCGGAAATATTCAGTTGAAGCAGCTGTGCATTTATACAAACACCTTCATTTATGGCTGGTTTTAATTAAAAAGGAAGGGAGATATTTGTGATCTTTCTGTGAATTTGCCAATGTCTACATATGTAAGTTCCACAGTTGGTAATTTAAAGGGATATTCCTTACACCTACCTGTCAACTGCTGCAGCGGTTAACACCCTGATTTTTAGTCTTTAATATGAACCAAACTCAGGGCCGTTTCCAGGTTTTTTTCGGGCCCTCTGTTTGGGGAACTTATTTTGTAAAACTAAACTGTGATAGTGACTGAAACTGACACCATCCACTTCCAGATAATATAAAAATAGGTGGAACAAACAGGCATGGAAACCATCTAGAACACGCCCACTTCAGCTCCGTTACCGTAAGCTTTGTTGGCTGGCTAGTTCATCAACCTATGAGGGCTAACGTTACTTTACATTCTTTCTGATCAAATTTGTTCAAACATCCTCATTACAAGTGTCATTATCAAATTAACATTTGAAACCAGTGCTGCCAGATCTGAAACGAGGACTAACAGAGCTCCACTAGGACCTGCAGTGGCCACGAGTTCTGCAGTTGTAGTGGACTTGGTGACTGTGGGTTGGGGGACAAGCAGGCCAGAACACAACTGGGTGCCTCTTTCTACAGATACTATTAGCTGACTTGAAAGTAAGAGGGAGGTTCTAGGTTGGTCTGGAAGGTTCTAAGTTGGTCTGGGAGGTTCTAGGTTGGTCTGGGAGGTTCTATGTTGGTGTGGGAGGTTCTAGGTTGGTGTGGGAGGTTCTATGTTGGTCTGGGAGGTTCTATGTTGGTGTGGGAGGTTCTAGGTTGGTGTGGGAGGTTCTATGTTGGTCTGGGAGGTTCTAGGTTGGTCTGGGAGGTTCTATGTTGGTCTGGGAGGTTTCAGGTTGGTCTGGAAGGTTCTATGTTGGTCTGGGAGGTTCAAGGTTGGTCTGGGAGGTTCTATGTTGGTGTGGGAGGTTCTAAGTTGGTCTGGGAGGTTCTAGATTGGTCTGGGAGGTTTTATGTTGGTGTGGGAGGTTCTAGGTTGGTTTTGGAGGTTCTAGGTTGGTTTTGGAGGTTCTAGGTTGGTATGGGAGGTTCTAGGTTGGTTTTGGAGGTTCTAGGTTGGTGTGGGAAGGTCCAAGGTTGGTTTTGGAGGTTCTAGGTTGGTGTGGGAGGTTCTAGGTTGGTTTTGGAGGTTTTAGGTTGGTTTTGGAGGTTCTAGGTTGGTATGGGAGGTTCTAGGTTGGTTTTGGAGGTTCTAGGTTGGTGTGGGAGGTTCTAAGTTGGTTTTGGAGGTTCTAGGTTGGTTTTGGAGGTCCTATGTTGGTGTGGGAGGTTCTAGGTTGGTTTTGGAGGTTCTAGGTTGGTCTGGGAGGTTTTATGTTGGTGTGGGAGGTTCTAGGTTGGTATGGGAGGTTCTAGGTTGGTTTTGGAGGTTCTAGGTTGGTTTTGGAGGTTCTAGGTTGGTTTTGGAGGTTCTAGGTTGGTATGGGAGGTTCTAGGTTGGTTTTGGAGGTTCTAGGTTGGTTTTGGAGGTTCTAGGTTGGTTTTGGAGGTTCTAGGTTGGTATGGGAGGTTCTAGGTTGGTTTTGGAGGTTCCAGGTTGGTTTTGGAGGTTCTAGGTTGGTTTTGGAGGTTCTAGGTTGGTATGGGAGGTTCTAGGTTGGTTTTGGAGGTTCTAGGTTGGTGTGGGAAGGTCCAAGGTAGCTACCGGGGCTAACGGGTGAACAGCCTGAGCAGCTGGCTGCTTCAGTGGAACCACCACCCCAGTTGGTCGGCACCGTCTCTGAGTGACTAACTTTGTCTGAACCTTTGCCCCGAACCAGCTCTGACAAACGCTCTGAAACCCGGAGACAATGAGCCGAGCGCTGTCTAGTTCTCGCTGTTGCCCCGGCAGCACTCGTTTCAAATGTCGTTTTGGCAGCTAGCCAAAACGGCTAAAAGCAGCAGAAAGGAGCTAAACTAGAGCTACTTCCACCATTAAGAACTGTAATCGCTAACATTCGGACCCCCACTGGGACGCCTCGCTTCCACCTTCGACAGGCGTAACAGAGATGGAAGAGATGAGACGAGGGTTGCGCCGCACTGAGACATGTCTCGCTGTTTGTAGCCAGGCCTGCTGAAAAGAAAACCACCAGGTTCACGAGCGCCAGAGTCGCCGGTCAGAGGCCGAGTGGCCCGGTTGTACGTCGCTCAACAAGGCAGGTTTCAGCTTGAAGCCTTTGTTGGGGCCGCTGCATAACGTAACGACAGTAACTCCAAACATGGGCCGATCCTGTTCGGAAACCCGCAGCAGAGATTCCTGCAGCAACATCTGAACGAGGATGAACAGCTCCGATCACAATGACGGAAAAGTAGCGTCATCCATTAGTATGAGCTGAGATGAGCCTGGTAACCGAGGTCAGATGGGCGTGTTTCATAACGGAGCCATGTCCTGGTAGGATGGTGATGACAGCCTTCGCTGGGAACCCGTTTTTGGTTAACATTTGACGTCTCCACGTCTCTCTCTTTGTGGAGATCGCCTCTCCTCTTCTCCAACTCCTCCTCCACCTTGTTCTTCCTCATAACTCTTGCTTCATGCTCCAGGACCTGGTCTTTGGCAGTGGGATTGTGGAAGTTTCCATGGAAACGCTGGCCTCCATTTGGGCACATGACCCCAAAGACCTCCATGACCTTGATGAGCAGAAACACAAGCCTTCGGGAGCGTGGGGTGAGTCCAAACAAACGTAAACATTTAAACAGAAGGTCGTTGGCTTCTGACCCACAACAGCCAAAAGCATGATGCAAATGTCTTCCAGCCAATCAGGAATGAGAATGCATGTGGCCCTCCTCCCAAGAGAGGAATAGTTCTAGTTCTCCATAAATGTCAGATTCAGTAGAGCAGGACTCCGGATGCTGATGATCATTTATCAAACAGATGAACAGTCGGTCCGATTCTCTTGGCAGCAAATGAAAACATCTAGAAGTGTCATATTAAGATTTGTATTTTAATTTTCTCTGTCTCCACGGTCAGAGACTTCATTCCAGGGGTGTCAAACGTGATTCCTCGAGGGCCACTGTCCTGCATGTTTTCGAGGTTTCCCTGCTTTAACACACCCTGGTAGACATGGCTGTGTGGATGTAAAGATGCATCTGAACGGTGCAGGACAGGCGTCCCGAGGACTGGGACAGAGGAACGCTGTCTGAAATCCTCCACGAGGCCCGTAGGCATCGCTTCGAACCGTTGTTAGATGTGGGCTGCATGACCACGGGTCCCCGCTGGGCTCTGCTAGTCCTCGTGTCAGATGTGGTGACACGTGAACACTTGGACTATTTAACTGGAATAAATGTAAAGTGATGTTTTTTAAATCTTAAGTTAGCATTAGCTGAATCAGCCAAACTGAAGTGGCCGACTGTGATTGACAGGAGGTGGGTGGGTTCCAGCTCTGTTTGCTCCGCCCACTTACCATTTATCTATCAGGGTTGTGTTGAAGCAGGGAGACATCTCACCATGCAGGACAGTGGCTCTCCAGGACCAGGGTTGAAGACCCCTGCAGGAAATATGGAAAAAACATCTTCAAAATCACAAAATCAAAACGCTGTGGATGACGTCACTGCAGGTTTACGGTTCAAACTGGCTGCGGTTCCTCTGGAGGCCGCTAGGTGGAGGTAGAGGGGGGAACCAATCTGCTCTTGACTTCCATGAAAAACTGCTTTTACAGGCGACACGTTGTTTAGCAAATGAATGAAAAGTTATCTGACACAACATTAGGATCAAACTATATCCAAGCCACATCACTGATTTTAGCGCAGGCACAATGTTTACAATAATGTATGTTCTAACATAGAAGCATATGTGCTTAAATGGTGCCGCTTTGACCAGTTTAATCTACGTTACTGCTGATTTAAACTGTCCACCAAATGATTTACATAAAACTGCTGCAGGTGTGAAGCACCGATTTCATAACACCTCAGACTATTTCATTTTAAATGACTAAATAAACAAAAGTGGAAAATGTCAAATCAAAATTTGTGAAAATATGGATGTAAAAACTTCGGCCCATCACAAAGCCAAATGTGAGTACTGTTTCTTTGTTTTCTTTAGTATTTTTTGATGACTTGAAATTAATTTTAAGCAATAAATGGAGACTGAGATTTTTCATACTGTTGGTGTTTCCACCAGACGCTCAGCGTGTTTTTAATGGATCTCCTCCCGGTGGTCGGACGTGGACGGATCAGATGTCTCCTCATCTCCAGAGGAACAAACAGGTACTGACACGTTCAAAACATCACATCTCCACCTTTAATGATGATTTCACTCAAACACAAATACATAAATAAAACTAGGACACAAAGTGTCTTCTTCTTTATGAGACAAAATGTGGCACGAAAGATTAAGAGGATGTGAACCAGACTGATGTGTTTTCAAATGTTCTAGCTGCAGGACACGCTGCTGCAGAGGGAAGAGGAGCTGGCGAGACTGCAGGAGGAGAACATCAGACTCCGAGAGTTCCTCAGCTCCTCGTTTGTGAAGAACCTGCAGCAGAACGCAAAGGTGGGTTCCACCACGATCACTGACTGGACTGAACCAAGCGTCCTAACATTCCCGCTTCTAGCTGAAGCTGAGTTACAGTACAGAGATCACCGACCACCAGGGTCCGGCGGCTCCGGACCTGCGGCTCCGGACCTGCGGCTCCGGACCTGCGGCTCCGGACCTGCGGCTCCGGACCTGCGGCTCCGGACCTGCGGCTCCGGACCTGCGGCTCCGGACCTGCGGATCAGAAGTCTGTTTGAGGACAGGCATTGTCCAGTCATCTCATCTGGATTTCGGGATCTCGGACTCGCCCTTGTAATCACGTAGGCTTGTCTGAATCCCTGATCGGGGTTTTGACACACAAAGTTTGGTAACAGATTACAAAATCAAACATGGAATTATTATTAAGACATGTTTCAGTTCTTTGGCGGTCTCAGATGAAGCAGTTTTAACCAAACACAGTCTCCGTGGTTGTGTGCCATCGATCCTTCCTCACAGAAACTGACCACCAAACAGAGGACGACGCTGAAGAGACATCTGACGTACAGCGATGACAAACCCTCCCAGATCTGCAGCCATCAGCCTCCGACCTCCAGACAGGCCAGCAAGAGAGTCTGCAGGAACCTCACTGCCCAGTTCTGCTCCGAGTCCTCGGAGACTTCATCCTGCCCTGAACCAAAGCTGGACCTCTGGGTCCTGAGAACACTGGGACTGAAGGACCGAGACACCATTGATACGTCCAATGAATTTCCATCTGAGTACAACCTCAGAGGTTTGGTGTGCGACGCTGCCTCCACCCTGTTCTTGTCCCCTGAATACACTCCGGATACTGGATGCAGTAATCCTGCCACATCAACTGGAAACTGCTCAGGATCTGTAGAGGACTTCACTGCCGCTGGACTGAACAGAAGTTACAAGTCTCATGAGGCTGTGATCGGGACCTACGACACATCCACTGCCTCCCGGTCAAACAGACCTGACATCTTTTCAATCACTGCCTTGAATCAAGTTGAAACCCAACAAGGAAGCTCTCCAGAACAGCCATTGTACTGGTCTCCAGTGTTTGACGACCGGACACCAACAGAACAAGCCTCTTTCTCACCGATGTTGTCGTGGAGTTCTGTGACAGACCAACCCTGGACTCCTGTTGGTGGCCACAGCCTGATAAGTCCTTCAGCAGCTTCTTCTCAGCCTCCTTCCACACCACAGACACCTCGCAGACCCACCGATCTGGCTTTCAGTATGTCCCTCAGCCCATCCAGCAGCGTCAAGACCCACAGCTTCCCCCAGGGTCAGGCCTTCATCAGGAGGGACCCGGGAGGTCGCTGGAACTTCACCTGGGTGCCCACGCAGCAACCGTAGAGTACTAAATATGTTTTCCAGGCCAAACCTTTGGGTTGAAAGTCCAGCATGGTGCCGGCCTGGAAGACTTTTATCTTGGTCGAACTGAACCATCAGACCTTGATCTGGAGGTCTGATGGAAACCTGCTCCTCTCATTTCTTGACTTTTGTGATTCTCACGTCAACAAGAACAAAGTGATACTTTTTTTACTAGCTAATCAGAAAGTTTAGAACACAGGCGTAAAAGACAGAAACGGAAACCCACGGGTTTCAACCATCCAGACTTTGGCCGCCGCGGTGCAGTTCACACTTAACTAGAACCAACTTCAATCAGCAGTCCTGTAATCGATTGTTTCCGATATCAGAAGCCCCTTCTCCACTGGCGACTGAACACGTGGTTCTAGTGGTTCACGTGGTCGCCTGCCCATTTCACATTGAGTGACGCGGGGCGGCGTGTCGGGCGGCCCCGCCAATGACTCGCCTCCGAGAGTTCCCTTAACCGGGTCAGGACGAATGTAAACTGAACTAACGCGGGGTGGCGGGTTGTGGGAGGGATTTGTTGATCACGTAACCTGAGTACAACCCACTGGCGAGTTTCTTCTTTTTAATAATTTATCATTATTATTTCATAAAATACGGAAACAGCTGATGAAAGTAACAACCCCATCAGGGTCGACATTTGCAGGATGAGTAACTGGGGAGACGAGGACATCCGAGCTAGTCGGCCTCGAAGTCGAGGACGCCGTAAACCGGCCGTAAACCGGCCGTTTCCGGAAACACAAAGGATGATCATCGTTTGAACAACTGGCCACAAAAACAACAAACCGGAGCTTTGCAGAAGAAAACCCAGATAAAAAACATGCTGGTTGATGTTGGTCCATCCTCGTTTTGAAGATTACACCTGTCTGACGGCGTCCCTCCTCCTACTAACGTAGGGATCGTACTCGTTCTACACGCCCACCTCGTACGTTACGATACGTGGATAACGCCTCCGACTCGCGTCCCCTCCCTCAACTCACCACGGTGGTAACGCGCCTTAAACACACGTTCATCATCCAGCGATGATATTATTAGCCAGAATATTATTCTGGCTAAACTGCCACATAAGCCTAATTTAAAGACCAGTAAGGCCCGTTTGACCCGTTTCACCCGTTTCACCCGTTTCACCCGCGTGCATGTCCTGCCACTGAGTGAAACACGACTCGTGAATGAAGCAAATTCGCCACACAGTTACCGTGGCAACAGCATGTTTGTAGCTGCGTTTTGTTGATATTTCAGTGCAACACTTAGATAAAAGTTAGAAATGCTGATTTTTTTTCTTAGAATCGATCTGATGTCACAAAGCTACTGCCAGAAGAAAAGAACCACCAGTTCTGATCTTAGCACGTTGTCCTGGAGATAAACGACCACCCATAACACATAAATATCATCCAGGCGTAAAAAGAAGAACACTATTTTTGAGATTTTAAGCATCACAACATAATTATTCTGTCACATAACCCAGATTCAGCCAGTCTTTTTCCATCAGACAGATGTCCTCACATTTGTCTCCAGAAGGCTCTACAGAGTCCGTCAGTGACTGACTGGTGTCCAGGTCCAGACCACCATCCTCTCACCACGGTGCTTCACAGTGGCTCTGAGGTGTTTCTGCTGGTCTCCTCCAAACATGGTTCTGGACAGATGAGACCAAACATCTCCACTCTGGTCTCATCTGTCCAGACGAAGTCTGCTGGTTTGTTCAGATGCAGGTTTGAGAACCTCAGTTGTATTTTCATGTTCTTTCTCCTGGGAACTCTTCCAAACAAGCCATATTTGTTCAGACGTCTTCTGGCTGTTCTGTCATGAACTTTAACATCTTCCATGCTCTGTGAGGCCTGCAGTCTCTGAGCGGTAGCTCTTGTTTTGTTTATTCTATATTTTTTGTATTTCTCAGAGGATTGTGTGGTGTGATCTGTTAGGACGTCCACTCGTGGATGTTTTTCACTGCAACCCTAAATAATTCAATTCAGTTAAATTCAGTTTTATTTATAAAATGTCTATTACAACACAAGTTGTCTCCAGAGACCAGAACATGACCCTGATCAAGTATTACATAAACAACGGCAGGTAGAAACTCCCCTTTAAGGGGGAAGAAACCTGGACCAGGACCTGGATCATAAGGGGGAAGAAACCTGGACCAGGACCTGGATCATAAGGGGGAAGAAACCTGGATCAGGACCTGGATCATAAGGGGGAAGAAACCTGGACCAGGACCTGGATCATAAGGGGGAAGAAACCTGGACCAGGACCTGGATCATAAGGGGGAAGAAACCTGGACCAGGACCTGGATCATAAGGGGGAAGAAACCTGGACCAGGACCTGGATCATAAGGGGGAAGAAACCTGGACCAGGACCTGGATCATAAGGGGGACCCTCCTGCTGAAGACCAGCAGGTAGAACAGGAAGTAGAGAGAAGAGACACAGACACACCGTCAAAGGTACCAAAGACCAGATCCATCAGTATAATTATCTGTTACCTGGAGAACTGAGAGTTTTCTGTCCATCAGACTGGTACCTGGTTAGTTGGTGGACTACAGAGACCACTATCTAAACAGGTGTAGACAGCAGACACTGAGGTGGTCAGAGGTGGGACTGCAGGTCAGAGGCGGGACTGCAGGTCAGTGATCATGTTGGTGCCCCCCTGCAGCATCTCCCCAGTGATGATGATTACGTCCTCGGATCTAAAATGCTTTCGTCACTGCATATCAAACAACATGATTATAAATAACTTTGTTTTTTTCAAGTTTACCTTTTTAAAAATCTGTTTCATGCTCATAGATTGAGTGAAAATTACACTTGAAAAGCCCCCCAAAACTTTGCTACAACTTCTTTAAAAGACATCCTCAAAAGCAAATGTTTCCACATTTGAAGTTCAACTTTTAGTTGTTTAACAATGTGTTCCTGTATCTGAACATGAACTCCTGACAAAGACTTTGTTACATGTGATTTAAGAATTAAAAAGTTGAATGGTTTTCATTGATGATCCACACAAACCCAACGATGCGGTCCAAGTTCAGCTATTTGTCCTCACCATTCGGTTAAGATGTTACACGTCTGGCGTTTGGACTTGAGTTGAAGTTCCTCCACCGACCACTGGGGTGTGGATCCAGACCTGCGGTTCCTCCACCGACCACCAGGGTCTGGATCCAGGCCCGCGGTTCCTCCACCGACCACCAGGGTCTGGATCCAGACCTGCGGTTCCTCCACCGACCACCAGGGTCTGGATCCAGGCCTGCGGTTACTCCACCGACCACCAGGGTCTGGATCCAGGCCCGCGGTTCCTCCACCGACCACCAGGGTCTGGATCCAGACCCGCGGTTCCTCCACCGACCACCAGGGTCTGGATCCAGGCCCGCGGTTCCTCCACCGACCACCAGGGTCTGGATCCAGGCCTGCGGTTCCTCCACCGACCACCAGGGATCCAGCTGTGAGTTGTTCTCTAGTGACTTCTTTGTACCTAATAAAGTTTGATATAGTGTGTGTGTGAGAGACATGAAATATTTAAAAAGTATTTAACATTTAAGAAAAAACTTCAAGTATAAGACATGAAGTCTGTATTTTGAATCTGCGGTAGCGCCAAGCAGACCCGACGGGAGGCTGCTGATGCTGACTCAGACCCGTCTGAGCTGGAAACCCTCCTCCCTCTTTAACTGGCCTCCAGCTAAACCAGTCTGACCATCCTCCTCCTCAACTTCACCTCCAGCTCCTCGCTGAAACAAAAGAAGTTGACATCTCCCCAGA
The DNA here is from genome assembly GCA_014839995.1 of Xenentodon cancila. Classification (NCBI taxonomy): domain Eukaryota; kingdom Metazoa; phylum Chordata; class Actinopteri; order Beloniformes; family Belonidae; genus Xenentodon; species Xenentodon cancila. Next base: position 31,901,091 of record CM026201.1, read on the forward strand.
GACCCCCCCCGACATCCTAATCCACCCCAGTCCGCCCAACCTCACCACGACGGCTTTCTCTTTCCCCCCAGGGGTTCTCAACATGGGGTCCCAGGCCTGCCCCCGGTCCCCTGAGGGCAACGGGGAGGTCGAGGGAAAGTGGGGCGAGGCCTTGTCCATGACAGGCCAACGGAGTGGTCTGACTAATGACACGTTAAGACGGGCTGCAGATGTCGGACAGATTGGAGGCTGATTCAGGGCCGGAAGGACCCGTAGTCTGGCGGGAATGCGAAGGGAGGGCCGCTCCAGATCACAGGCTCAGGAAGGGGGTCATTAAAGAGGCCGGCCGGCTGAAATTCAATCCGCCCCGGCTGATCGGGGAACGTCCTCCCCGCCGTGTTCTCGCAAAGCCGACAGCTTGTTTCAGCTCCAAAAAGGCTGCAGCTAATGAGTCGACGCGTTTGACACAGGTGAGCCGGTTTCTCACCGGACCAGATCCTGAAAGAGGCCCAACAGGGGTCAAAATCCGCCTTACGTTTAAAAAGTTCTGGAAGGTTTTCGTGGTGGGGTCACGGTCATGAAGGTATCTCGGGGAGAAGTGGTCACTTTCCGCTCCGGCTCTGCAGAAGCTGAAGATTTGACTCTTACGAAGGATCAAAGATTGTCTCATTTTGAAGCAGGAACATCCTCAGATGAACAGAATCACCTTCATTGTTCCATGAGTGATTTAACAAAATTTAAGTCAAGATGAGGAAACTGGAACATTACGGTGTTTGGACACATTTGGTCAGAATCCATCAAGATTATTTCAGAATCAGGTCCGAATTCATTAGTTATTAATAACAGATAGGAAGTTTGTCTGGGTGTTCTTCTATGGCTCCTGTGGTGGACCTTCAGAGGTCCATCTACAAACCTCAATGAACTGAAGCAACCTTGAGAAGAAGAATGAACCAGAGTTCCTCCACAAGCATGTGGGACACTGAGAGGACTCGTCTCGACGTCTCCGACGGTAATGAATCCGCTGATTGGAGGAGCTGAGCGGGCAGGAATGAAGATGAAGATGCTTTTACACTTTCACGGTTACAGATTGACCAAGCAGCTGCCGAGTCTTCACTCTAATTGTTTTTTTTGGGTAATGTGTAAGAGTGTGGATGCTGCCGACCTCCGACCTCTGGATTGAGTGACCAGCGAGGGAGAAAACCTGCAGCGGAGAGGTGAAGCTCCATGACAATCCAGGAGATTCCAGGTGATCGGTGTCTACTCAGCAGTGAGGAAGTGGATGCTCTGATGATCAAACGACCACCTACGGTTTTACTCACAGGAGAAGAAATGAAAAAGGATTTTATCTTCAGTGAATTTCACTGCAAGACGGCCAAGTAATTTGAGAAACTTCCGGATGTTTTGAAGAGATAAAAACCATACTGTGAAGGTTTATTCTTATTCACTGCTTCTCTCTTTTAACAGACTCACACATTTCTAAATGCTTCATAGAGAAAACTGTTGATCTGAACTCGATTGAAGCCGCCAGGTTGATATGAACAAGAAAAGAATTTTAAAAGACATTTTTGCTTTTAGCTCATTTAACTCTACTGAGCCTCCGGAGACCAAAATCCTTTTCTAACCTTCATAATAACAGTTGAAGTAATAACAGTATTATCTATGAGCGGGAAAGTTAACGTGTAAAATCATTGATTTTACGACACGTATCCTCACCAGCGTCGTACTGATGTGGAGGAGCAGCGCCTGTACTGCGAGTCCTTCTCGGGTGACTGACCTTCTCATCCTGTCTCTTAGGAAAGAGCCACTCGGTGCAGGAACCTCATTAGTTCTGCGTCTTTTGGTCACTGCCCACACTTGGTGACCGTAGGCGACGGTCGGAACAAAGGTGGACCAGTGAACAGAGTCTCAGCCCACCAGTCCTGTAGATGTCTCACTCCACTCCTCCCTCACCTGTGAGTTGGACTCCTAGATACAAGAGCCTTCCTTGTCACCGTATCCTCGTGGAGAGGATAATGTGCCCCAGTGACTCTAGGTGCTATGTTGTAGGCCAGAACCGCCCCTGTAAGGGTCTCCAAGGCACACCAAGAGCAGGTCAAATGGGCTCATATAAGCAACTAAAAACAAGAAGACCGGTGATCCTCTCCTGGGTTACTGAGGTCCAGAGAACAACAATCACACCGGCATCATCCAGAAGGTCTGCAGTTGAGTAGGAGCGCCGGTGAAGGACTGTTGGACGGTCGGATGGTTAGTCAAAGCTTGTTGATCTACAGTGTTATGAGCAACTCTGCAGCCATCGTGGTTCCGTTCATTCTGTACCAGGGAAACGGGTGTGAACCGGACCCATTTCATCAAAGAGGTTCTGTTAACTGAATGGATATGGCTGGCCACCAGTCCTACCTGTGTTGCTATAAGACTGGAGCAACACAATAGGGAGTGGTGGCCTAGTGGTTACAGTGGTGTTGGGCGTGGAGGACCCAGGTTCAAGTCCAGGGCTGCCCGCAATGGTAAATCACTGGGGGCCCCTGAGCAAGGCCCTTAACTCCCCGGGTGCTGGTTCTAGCACCCCCACTGCTCACTAGTGAAACCACTTGTTGCGGTGTGCATCGTACAGACGTGGTGTGCACGATGTCCACACGGACAAGAATGATCAGGAAAAAACAAAAAAACACTCCGGATGAAGATGAAGATGTCAGGATGGACGTACGTCTTCCTCTAAAACCCGTTTAGTGTCCAGCACTGACGAATGAAACAGACAGGAAGTCGGGTTGGCGTTTTCTGAGTCACACTTCAGTGGTAGCTCGTGTCGTGTTACTCAGGTGTTTGTTTTTTTTCCTTGTTCTTCAACTTTTCATCTGCTTTCTTTTTTTATTGGCAGTTGGTAAACAACAAAAACGGTGCACCACCATCACCACCTGGTTTAGAATGAATGAAGGTCGTGGTACAGGAGGTACAGGAGGTACAGGAGGTACAGGAGGTACAGGAGGTACAGGAGGCCGTTACTGCGTCCTCCTGTACCTGAGTAGTACTGGTATCCCAGAGTTCCACTCAGGTACGGCAGGATGCAACAGCCTCCCTGATGTACGTCCCTGTAAATCGTCCTGTGTCTCCGTTTAATGGTTGATGAGTCTCAGGGGTGTTTTCTGTGAAGATGAGTAACTGCCTACAAACGACTGATTAACTCAGCGTGTACACACACACACACACGCACACACACACACACACACACAGACACACACACACACACAGACACACAGACACACACACACACAGAGACACACAGACACACACACACACAGAGACACACAGACACACACACACAGAGACACACACACACACACACACACACACACACACACAGAGACACACACACACACAGACACACACACACACACACACACACAGAGACACACACACACACACACACACACACACAGACACACAGACACACACACACACAGAGACACACACACACACACACACGCACACACACACACACACACACACACAGACACACACACACACAGACACGCACACACACACACACACACACACACACACACACACACAGACACACACACACACAGACACACACACACACACACACAGAGACACACACACACACACACAGACACACACACACACACACACACAGACACACACACACACACACACACACACCTTCACATTTTTGTCATCTTCTCAGAGCCACTCTGGTCCCCACAAACACATAAAACCATTCCAGACATTTTATCTTGGCTTTGGTCGTAAAAGCTGGATGCAAACTAATGCTTACTTACATTTATTCTTCTAAAATCTGTCTAAACATCATCAGTAGAGGAAATGTCTGTTTTCTGTTTTTTTCCGTCTTACTTCTGTGCTGGTTCCAACCTAGAAGTTGGTCCTGGCAGAAAACCTGCCTGTGAAGTGCACGCCTAGTGGGACAAAGTGGTATTACAACAAAACAGCTCATCTATTTGCCCTCATGTGGTCAGAGGCTTTTTAGCTACATAGAGTGGCTTTAAAAAACCAAAATGACATGTTTTTTTTTCTTCCATCTCAAACGTTATTGTTTTTCTACACATATATGAGAGAGATCAGCTGATCTAGGTGTTAACTAATGTTTCAGCATTTATAAACATAAAACAAGGTCTGATTTCTGTAAAACCAGCTGACACAGCATCACAAAGTTTACTGGACCAACAGTGACACCTGCTGGTCTGTGAACATCTGCTGCTTCAGATTCCCACCTAAAGACTCATGAGATCACCAGGTAAGACTTTCAAAATAAAGTAAAATGAAAAATAAAAATGTACAAAATAACAACAACAGAAGACAAGATTTTTGACATGATTCTCCAAACAGGAACAACCCTATTAAGCATTATGTAAGGGGCTGAAACATGCACTTGCTGGGTGTTTGCACACAGAAAGGCTCTGAGAATCAGCTGGGAGGGGGGTGGTAAATGTCTGATGTTCAACCATCTTAATGTCTTCTTTGAGTTTGAGCTTTAAATTTTTCTAGTTTGTTTTTTTTTTCCTTGTTCTTCAACTTTTCATCTTCTATCTTTTTTTTATTGGCAGTTGGTAAACAACAAAAGCGGTGCACCACCATCACCAACTGGTTTAGAATGAAAGTTTGCTCAGTCAGTGGATCCTGCCAGGTCCAAACCTGCAATGTGGCGGCTCACAGAAGGCGGTCAGCCCTGTTCCAGCTCCAGCCTCCTCAGATTTACTTTGTACCCCTTCTAGTGGAAATACAGCTGGTGAGGTCTGAAACCCATGAGATCTTGGCTCTGATCTTGGGGTACATTTGGCAGGATGTCCATTCCTGGGAAGACTGACAACAGTTTTGAATATTTTTCACTTGAATGTTGAACTCCCGTCTGAAAATGATTTTATAACCCATTCCATATCGACATGCAGCAACTGTTGCTTCTTTTAGATCATTGCTGATGTCTTGCCGGCCTGGCATTGTGTTACCACACCATAATATTTGTTTATTGTGTATGGCTGTACAGTAAGTTCCACCAAGAAGTATAGACACAGTGAAGTATAAAAGTGAGTTTTTATTCACCTTTCAGTCAGTTAATTGTAAATACTAAAGAATTTGGAAAAGTAAACAAATAAAAAGTATATTTTGCATCCTATATTTTCATGCAGTTAAGCCAAAACTACAGAAAAAACACACCAACAGTGAGGTAAAACATCATTGTCAGTAATTAGAGGTTTTAACAAGCAGCATTTGGGATTCAGCAGCTGCCAGGCAACAACACATCTGGAGCTACTAAAACAAAAACACAGATCTCAGCGACTCCTGACCACAAATTCATTAAAAGAAAACCACAGCTTAATAACGTGGTGCGTTAACAGGAATAAAGGTTTAACCGAAGGTTGACAGAGCTCGTTGACTTGGCGTCTCATTTGTTTCTGTGAGACCTGCTGGGACAACGCCAGGAGACTGACCAGTTCACCTTCTCGTTTACTCTGGAGCATCATTTTAAAGAAGTTAAATCTGTGGTGTAATTAAGAGGATTGAAAGAAAGAAAAGAGAACCTGATCTCATTCGTTCTCTTCACAGGATCTAAAATATTTGTGATAAGATGTTTGGCATGGTGCCACCCTCAAGATTCACAGTTTTTATTGACATTAATCTTCATGAAGAGTCAGCAGGGAGCTCCAGATTTTCCCACAAGTCTTTAGGAGTCTGTTAAAGGCTCTGGGTGGGGTTTTTAGGGGGTGGGGTTTGTGTATTATTCATCACAGGCCCCTCCTCTTTTCCAGCTGACACAATTTCTTCAGAGGTCCTTGAACCAATCACCTTCAGCTGCTTAATGTGGGTGTGGTCGCCTGCACCATCTTCTTGACAGCTGGGGAGGGTGGGGTCAGGGCAGGGGGTGTGGTTGGGGGTGCAGTACACATCATGAGTGGGGTCAGGGATTGGTGTGGAGCCTAAGTCTAGAACAGGGCCTGACTGAACTTCTGTCCTGTCACATGAGACCTTCAGCAGCTCCGCCTCCACCATAAGCGCCACCCTCCTATTCTCCACGTGGCTCAGAAATCCAGAGCACCCAGTGCAGCTCCTCCTCTGATGTGGCTCCTCCACCCTGCATGTAAAACCTTTTCTAATGCTGCCCCTCCCTCTGGGCGGAGTCTGTCTGTCTCTGTAGCTCTGACTAGCTAAAGTCCTTCTATTCCTCCGGCTCTGATTGGTTCTGCCCCTGTGATTCTGGTTCTGGATGCGTTGCGCCCTCTGCAGGGCGAGGGCCGCCAGGTCAGAGTGTGACGATGTGCTGTCAATCAGCCTCTGGCCTAGAGCTAGTGGTCGGACCGGCAGCGCCAGCTGCAGCCTCAGCCAGAAGCGGGAACGCCGTCGTTCCGACTGACTCCCCCTCCATGTCATAGTGCTGACGGAGGCCTGCCGGAGCCTAGCCGCCTCCAGACAGGCCAGTTTACGAACGGAGCGGTAAACCACGACCATGATGGAGGCCTGCCGGCCGTGCTGGAGGTGCAGACCCAGGCGACACTCGAGGAGGCTGAAGCTTTTCTCTGCCAGGAAGTCAGGGCTGAGGATGAAGAGGAGGCGGCGGCTGCGCTGCATCGAGTGAAGGACAGCGTCCGACAGGTCTGAGAGTCGAAACACAGGAGGGTCACCTGAAACAGCGTCACCTCAACGAGAAAACACAAGAACTAATCAGCAACAGCCTGGACACGAAGAAGATAGAAGCTGCGGCTGGTGAAGATGCAGTTCCTCTACTGACCACTGGGGCTGCAACGATTAGTCCACGTTGTTGAGAATGAAAAACATTTAAAACAGCCACCAACTGATTTAATTGTTGACTGTTGTCAGCAAAAAATAAATAAAATCAGCAGAGTGACGCATCCCCTCCCTCCTATCTCGGAGTGCAGTGCAGGTAAACGATACGGCGGCAGCCGACATTACAGCCCGGCGACCGGCAGCAAAGTTCAATAAAAGATTATTAGATATTTTTGAAGTAAGTGTCCATCTTTCTTGTCTGTTTTTGCTAATTATCGCATCATTTAAACAACCTCAAGTAACAATTAAAAAGCTGAGAGCTAAAAAAGAGACTCATGATCCGACTAGTCCGCCAATTGTTTCATTAGTCGACGACTTGTTAGCTGCAGCCCGGCTGACCCCTAAGGTCCGGATCCAGACCTGCGGTTCCCCTGGTGACCCCTAAGGTCCGGATCCAGACGTGCGGTTCCCCTGGTGACCCCTATGGTCCGGATCCAGACCTGCGGTTCCCCTGGTGACCCCTAAGGTCCGGATCCAGACCTGCGGTTCCCCTGGTGACCCCTAAGGTCCGGATCCAGACCTGCGGTTCCCTTGATGACCCCTAAGGTCCGGATCCAGACCTGCGGTTCCACTGGTGACCCCTAAGGTCCGGATCCAGACCTGCGGTTCCCTTGGTGACCCCTAAGGTCCGGATCCAGACCTGCGGTTCCCCTGGTGACCCCTATGGTCCGGATCCAGACCTGCGGTTCCCCTGGTGACCCCTAAGGTCCGGATCCAGACCTGCGGTTCCCCTGGTGACCCCTAAGGTCCGGATCCAGACCTGCGGTCCCCTGCTGACCCCTAAGGTCCGGATCCAGACCTGCGGTTCCCCTGGTGACCCCTAAGGTCCGGATCCAGACCTGCGGTTCCCTTGATGACCCCTAAGGTCCGGATCCAGACCTGCGGTTCCCCTGGTGACCCCTAAGGTCCAGTTCCCCTGCTGACCCCTAAGGTCCAGACCTGCGGTTCCCCTGCTGACCCCTAAGGTCCGGATCCAGACCTATGGTTCCACTGGTGACCCCTAAGGTCCAGTTCCCCTGCTGACCCCCAAGGTCCGGATCCAGACCTATGGTTCCACTGGTGACCCCTAAGGTCCAGACCTGCGGTTCCCTTGATGACCTCTAAGGTCCAGATCCAGACCTGCGGTTCCCCTGGTGACCCCTACGGTCCGGATCCAGACCTGCGGTTCCACTGGTGACCCCTAATGTCCGGATCCAGACCTGCGGTTCCCCTGATGACCCCTAAGGTCTGGATCCAGACCTATGGTTCCACTGGTGACCACTCAGGTCCAGACCTGCGGTTCCCCTGCTGACCCCTAAGGTCCGGATCCAGACCTATGGTTCCACTGGTGACCCCTAAGGTCCAGTTCCCCTGCTGACCCCCAAGGTCCGGATCCAGACCTGCGGTTCCACTGGTGACCCCTAAGGTCCGGTACCCCTGCTGACCCCTAAGGTCCAGACCTGCGGTTTCCCTGCTGACCCCTATGGTCCGGATCCAGACCTGCGGTTCCCCTGATGACCCCTAAGGTCCGGATCCAGACCCATGGTTCCACTGGTGACCCCTATGGTCCGGATCTAGACCTGCGGTTCCACTGGTGACCCCTAAGGTCCGGTTCCCCCTTGTGACCCCTATGGTCTGGATCTAGACCTGCGGTTCCACTGGTGACCCCTATGGTGGGATCTAGACCTGCGGTTCCACTGGTGACCCCTAAGGTCCGGTTCCCCTGGTGACCCCTATGGTCCGGATCTAGACCCGCGGTTCCACTGGTGACCCCTATGGTCCGGATCCAGACCCGCGGTTCCACTGGTGACCCCTAAGGTCAGGATCCCCTGCTGAGCCCTAAGGTCCAGACCTGCGGTTCCCCTGCTGACCCCTAAGGTCCAGCTCTCAGACCACTGAACCGACTTTTGAAACAGGAAGTCTTGTCAGTTTCCAGGAGCTCCGCAGCTCTTCCATCCTGGACCATCAGGATACCGGGAGCCATAGTGGATCATCTCAGAACCCTTCCTGCACTCAGTTGAACCACAATGCCAGAGACTGAGACCACAGGTCCCAGCGGCGCTCTGCTAGTCCTGGTTTTAGATGCTTTGGTAGCAACACTTTGATAGATTTGATCAGGCGGGTCGCAGCCGGCTTCCACACCCACAATCAAAGCGGGTTTTCACAGACACCCTTCAGAGAACGTGTGACGTTACAGGACTACAGTCGTGATGCGTGACACGTCTGTTAATGACCGTCATGTTATCGGGGCGTTGAACCGCCCTCGAGGAACGACTGTGCACCCCTGAAAACACCACTTGTTCTGTGGTGTTTTTCAAACACGTGAACATCTTTACCTGCAGATGAAAATGAAGTGAGAGAAACTAAAAGGGTGAAATGACAAAAGATGCAGATACCTCGTTAAATGACAATGCTTTATTTAGCCCCGCCCCCCAAAAGACAAATACTGAACTAAATGATCAGATTGTGGCAAAGACAAACCCAAAACACATCTCAGTTAAACTAAGTGCAGGATGCATTTCCCAAAACTGTTACAGCAAAGCAGGAGTAACAAGGAAAAAAAACAACCTTTGACCATAAACTGGAGGTTTACTCTGTAAATGAATAATATCTGAAATCTGGAGTTTTAGGAGGAAACACTTCTGTAAAATGTTCCTCTATGCAGATGACACCACTCTACATAAACTGGATCAGATGAAACATTAAAAAAAAAATAGGGAACGTTAAACATTATAAAAGATCAAAATGTAATGTTTTATGACACCAACTCTGTATAAGGCTTTAAAACAAATGTACAGCACCAGTTCAGCCAGAATCAAAACCTGCAGCTGAACTCATTTAAAGCATAAACACAAAATACACAGCAACAATGACTGGAAGATGAGTTCTGGAGAAGACCCTGATGACGATGAGGGGATTAATTATACCGAGACAGAGTTTATGAAAAGTAAATGAAAGCCATCTAGAGTCTTGGTTGTGGGTTTTTGTCGCTGTGGTATCGTTTATCTGGTCTGTTCTGATCCTGCTCTCCAGATTTTTGAAATGTTCTGGTACGCCTCCCATTCACGATCATTTCTCAGTCGCATCAGGGTGGGTTTTCTGGGATGACTCATTCAGTCAATCTGCAGAACTACTAACACCTTGGATCAACAAGTTTTAACTGTAAGAGACAATTGTTCACCAGCGTTCCTTCTTCACTGACGTTCTGGATCTCTTCATTTGATCCTAGTCTGGTTGTAGCTCCTCCTACATCAGATGACTTGTGTCTGAGGGGTTGAAGGCCTACAATGATGGTGTCCGGATGCTTCTTTTGCATCTGTTGACACCGCCCCCTGGAGATCAAAGGTGGAGCTTAGCCTCTGTGTGCTTAACCACTGTGCAAATGTTACATCAGATGAGCCTCCATCTCATCCTGGGTCACATGAGCATGAAGGTTAGTGTCGAGGGACCAGTTGTACAGCTGCAACTGACCCTGTGACCCTGCAAAGGATAAAGCGGGTATAGAAAATGGATGGATGGATGCAGAGGACAGTACCCAGTCACGGCAAACAGCCTTCAGGCTCCCGATCCAAGATCTGTTCGTCCATGTCAGAAACCAAAGGAGATGTGAGACTGGATGTCTTTGTTGATGCTAGTCTGCCTACATCACAAGCATGTCCAATGATGTTCAGAGGACATCACTGGACTCTCCTGCAAGAACATGGAAGCACTAACCAGCAGAGTTCTGGAACAAAGTCCTCTGGACAGATGAGACCAAAGTGGAGATGTTTGGTCTTTAAGTCCACAGCCATGTTTGGAGGAAACCAGCAGAAACACCTCAGAGCCACTGTCAAGCACGGTGGAGGAGGGATGATGGTCTGGACCTGGACACCTGTCAGTCACTGAGTGGACCTTAAAGTCCTCTCTATACCAGAGTCTTCTAGACACCAATGAGGCCACGGCGTCCACATGCTAAAGTGAATTGTGATGTACTTCGATGACAAGCGTCAGCCAATCAAACTGCAGTTGCACAGCTACACGGCCAGGTGGGACAGTTTCAACGCAGCGGCTCGTCCGTGTCGTGACCAGAAGAAGTGTGGTGTGTTACAATGCCTGCAGAGTGTTAAGACGACATATTTGGTCTCTCGTGACTGAACTGGTATAAAAGACTTTCTAGATAGTTTTGGAGCTAAAACAAGCGTGGTTAGTCTCCAGGATCATCTAATGTCCAGCGTTACGCTGCAGAGTTAAAGACCTTCTGCGGGTCTTTCATTGTGTCGCTGATGAGGCCCGTTTGGGAGTTTGTACTGTTCTGGCTGTGAAGTCTCATCAGAGCCGCCTCCTGACCGCTGCCATTAACCCTCCTCACAGGTAACTCCACCCGTAGCTTCTTCCAAAAGTGAGACGACAGCTCTTTGGACTTGTCTCCCTTCCATTGGACCAGCGCCAGGGCCACCCGGGCCCTCTTCAGCTCCCTGACCCACCCCTGCCTCCGAATGGGCCTGTACTGGACCAGGATCACCCGCAGGTGTCCACCCAGCGCCATGCTGTCGATGCCAGCCTTCAGCTCCAGCAGGGCCTGGGAGCCCTGGGAGGCGTAGTTGGGGCTAACGACCACCAGAAGGCGCCGGCTACGAGCCACGAAACCCAGAGTCTCATCTGTGATGGCTGCAGGGGGGAAATGAAGGATGGAGGGATGAACGGATGAATAGATGGATGAAGTACCTAGCAGCTCACCTGTCCAGGTGGAATATGTGAAAGACGGGTACTCACTGCCTCCGGGAAGACTGTCCCTGTCGAAGATGCAGACCGAGTATCCAAGCTCGTTCTCCAGAACGCTGCGCAGCGTCGAGAGAACAAACTGCTCCTCCTCGCTGTTCCTCGCATACGAGATGTAAACGTCGTACTCCTTATCGTCTGAGCGCAGAAACGATGAAACAGCGATGGTTTCATCAAGGGGACGGGCAGAACGAGAGAAAGAAAAAAAGAGGAAAAAAAGAGAGGAAACAAAAGAGGAAAAAAAGAGGAAAAAAAAAGAGGAAACAAAAGAGGAAAAAAAGAGAGAAAGAAAAAAAGAGGAAAAAAAGAGAGGAAACAAAAGAGGAAAAAAAAGGAAAAAAGAGAGGAAAAAAAGGAAAAAAAGAAAAAAAGAGAGAAAAAAAAGAGAGAGAAAAGAGAAAAAGAAAAGAGAAAAAAAAGAGAGAAAGAAAAGAGAGAAAGAAAGAAAAATAAATAAATAAAAGCACTGCTTTACTCGCCTGAACCACCTGACAGTTTCTCTAACATCATATCTGATGTCTTTCCCCCATGGCTTTTTTTGCTCCAGACCAGAAAGTTTTGTATGAGGTCTGCACACCTGCTGACGAGCCCGTCAATCAGGATGATGATGACTCAGCATTAACTCTTCAAGCAGTGAGATGGAACTAAAACACCGACTCAACGTTTTGTCACATAAATAATGACATGGTGTAATGTGTCACGTTGCCATCAGAGCTTGTAGTTACCTCACTTTAAGAGCTGGTCGCCTCTAAATGAGACTAAAACTCCTTGATAACAGAACCACTTCATCTGTAAGAACCCGCCTGCGTCACTAAGATACATTTGAGATAAACCTTTCATGTGTCAAGCCACATTTCCTGCTTCATGTTAAGAAGACACGATGGAAGGCGTCCAGCGTTGATGACATCGTCCCGTTTGTGTTCCTCTTTAAAGTTTAATGTCTCAACGACCCAAACGGAGCCAAAAAACACGAGAACAGATGTGAGGAGGTTTTATGATGGGACATAAAACCAGAGGAGAGTCAACGCAGCAGATACTCAGTCATGTTCTACCGGAAAAAAAAAAGAAAAGTCAAACTCAGGAGCTTTTCTTTTTACTAAAACTACAGTGAGATGCTGCTTGTTGCTAGCAAACGCTAAACGTCAGAGAATCCTGCAGAATTGATTTTTAATAAAGTTGGAAGGTTTTTGTATTTTTATTCTCCTACAATTCAGAATATCATTAAAACATTCCAGGAATCTGGAAGAATTTCAGCACGTAAAAGACGAGGAAACGAGTCCAAGCTGGACATCTGTGGTTCCTCAGACGACGCTGAACCAAGAACCGCAATTTAACAGCTGGTTTTCAATTGAATTGAATTATTAAAAGTCAAAACCAGAACCCTTGTCCAAAAAAGATATTTTTGGACTCAGAGGCATCTGGGATAGACTTTCCGCATGGAAACATGGAATGTACCAACTGTGGAGTACCACAAGGGTCTGTACGAGCATCTCTGCATCTGTAGCCCCTTTGACGGTGGCGGATGACTGCGTTTAACACCCGAATCTTTAAATCCGTTTGTACAGTAACAGGACGTGTGGAGCTGGCCCTGCCAGTAATTTGCCTCTGAGGATACACTTAATCGTGAGTCAGGCCTGAATGACTCATGAGGGCGGGATTTGTTCTGGATAAGATTTCTCCCCAGGAGGGAGAGATTTAAAAAAAAAAAAAAAAAAAAAAGAAAAAAAAAAAAAAAGAAGAAGCAGCAGCTAATTACAGTAGCAACAGCAGGGGAGGCTGACGGACGGGAGCGGGCAAACAAACGTGGGTGTTGGGTTATATGTTCTATGAGATACAACGGGACCTGCGGTGCCAATCTGCTGTCTTGCTTGATTGGATGTGAGCGTGCTCCGCCACCGCGGCGCTCCGCACCCGCACCGGCACCGCGGCGCTCCGCACCGGCACCGCGGCGCTCCCGCGGCGCTCCGCACCGCCTTCTACCTGCAGCCCGGGATTATCCGCCACCAACGCCAGTCCTCGGCTTCCACTCTCATGAAAACTGCACCCGGACAGTAGGGAACATGTTCTATCATGTTAAACCAGAACTTCCAAAGGTACGACGGCGTCAAGGCAACAGCGCTTCCCTTTGTGTCAAGTAACGGAGAAGCATAAATCGGGCTTTAGTTGTAAACCACCAACGGGCTAGTGTTTGCAGCTTGTCGCAGCTGACCGTCACCGGCCCGACATCTCACCTGTGTCCCGCTCGTCGGTGCCGAACCAGGATCGATAGAGCAGCAGCAGCTCCAACCAGAAGATGTGATACACGACAAAGAGAAGCAGCATGAGCACCAGAGTGACGCCAAGACCGCAGCCCAGCTCCACGGACGGCAGCGACACTGAAGAAAAAACAGCGCTCCCTTTTACTGGTCACGTTCAGTAGATTAGTGCTGATCACAACAAGCCAGAACTCTCGCCATCCTGAACGGGAATCCTTGATATTTGTGCCGTTTCACAAACAGCTGTTCCAACATGTTAGGAAGCTACACAGCAAGCTGCCGCGAAAATAAGCTAATGTACATATAAAACTTATCATGCAAAAGGAAACGAACGTTTATGAATATTTACACAAATGTTACGCAGGTTGGTCTTAATGTTTGCTAATTTAATATTAGATGGAAAGTAAAGTATCATCCTGGTTAACGCCAACACGGCATCAACCAGCACTAATGAGAATGGTAGCGCACATATTACTAACATTTATCTCCAAGTTGAATGAAAGGATTTCATTTTTCCGCCAGTGAACTCAGTGTCTCCTAAAAAATGTCACGTGAAACAAATACAGGAAGACACCAACTCCAGCCAACAGGAAGGAAGTCCTGATGTGCAACTTCCCGTCTGGCTTTCAGAGACGGTTTCCTCACCCTCCTCCTTCAGCTGAAGTCGGCGGCTTTCAAAGCCTCTCGGGTTCCTCACAGAGCAGTTAAACTCCCTCTTCAGGTCTTCAGAGTGGAAGTCCTTGATCACCAGGACGCTCTGCACGATCTTGTCTCCAAAGGAGTCTGATATGTTGCTGCAAGAGGTGTTCGATTCAAAGTAACACAAAAAGAGGAGAACAAAGTTACATTCATGACATAATCATTTTTGCATCCATGGAACCAGATGAAAACAAATTTATTTGCCATCCTTCAGACCTCAGACGCGAACCAGGTTTTTTTCCTACCTGTTCTTCTGGATGAATCTGTTACGATCAGCGAGATCAGTCAGCATCTTCCCGTCCACCGTCCACCACATCTCCCATGAAGAGTTGCCCCGGATGATAGGAAACAGAGCCTGGCACACCAGATTCACTTCTAAGTCTGGTGGGGAAAAGACGAAAGAGGAAACAACCACATGATGACATCAGGTGAGTGGGGAGAACGTTTGGTCTACAGCACCGACGCCACGGTCAAACATAAAAACATGGCGGACACTGGAGTTTCCGTCCTGCTGCCAAACAAATGAAACGTTTCTCCGTTTGTACGTCTAAACTCAACTCCCTCAACAGTCCTCTGAACACGCTTGATGAATGAAGTTGTTGAACTTCTCACAGATGTTTCTCCGGACTCCCTGAACCTTTTTATACTATTGTACTTTATAGACATTGAAGAAGAGGCAAAGAGGCTTCTGCACCAACTTCCAGGTCGAAGAACCCTCCAGAACCGTTCCAAGTGGAACTTGACATCCAACTTCAACGAGTGTGTGTTTGAACAGCACGAGTGTGTTCAAACGCAGGGATTTTGTACACGATTCTGCACAGACGGCCAACTTTCTTAACCTAGACTCTCCACTGAGCTTCTCCCCGAAAACTAATTCACTTAATCAGTTCAAAGACGAGTTGCCACAGGACTCAACTAGAATGGATTAGATTATAAATGGACTGGACCAAACTGGATCTTAACTGGACTGTCCACTTTCTGCGTAAAGTGCCTCAGAGATGACTTTTGTTGTGAACTGTTGGAATAAAAAAAAAATTAAAGTCTCCACCTCCACAGCTGCAGCTTCAGGTCGAGTCCAGCTGCAGATGGCGTTTTTGAAAACTGATGCCAACATGCTGGATCCAACAGTGAGTTCATCTCCATTCACCTCCACCTTTAAACGTCCCACTTTACAGAAGAGTGTCCAGATCTGGACAATCCAGTGGTTCCCTGATTGACGGCTGTATTATAGTCTGTGACGTGTACAGACGCTGTCAGAGGCTGCTTGTAAGAATGTGGTGAACAATGAATGAAACCCCTGAGAGAGCACAGGGTGACGGTCGCCCCGCTCCCACCCGAGCAACGGCTCCAGCGCGGCGGCTCGCTAGGTGCAGGTGTGATGTAATCACATACATATGTTAACACGCCATGGGTGGATGGATGTATGGACGGACGCGCGGGTGGACGGACGGATGTACGGGTGGACGGACGGACGGACGCGCGGGTGGACGGACGGACGGATGTATGGACAGACGTGCGGGTGGACGGACGGACGGATGTATGGACAGACGTGCGGGTGGACGGACGGACGGATGTATGGACAGACGTGCGGGTGGACGGACGGGTTGACGATACCGAGCATTGACCTGCATTCATTCAGACTGAATCCATCTTCATTTCTCGTGTCAGCTACCAAAACCGTTTGCTCAGCAGTTTTCATTCAGTTCATTTATTTTCTCTGACATGTTGCTTTTCACTGCAACACAAATAATCACTAGGCTCTAACAAATCCGTTTCCACGCATTTTCAGTTCTCTCCTCCGTGTTTTTTCTTTCAATCTTTTATCAATAACATATTTAACAGATTCTAACAGCTCCTCCATCACCGTGACAACCACATCCTTCAACAAATATGATCTGAGTCTTTCTAGGAGTTTCTTCCAGACATGTGGAGCAGAGAAGCTGCAGGAAGCTTCTCCCCGTCTGGTTCTGACTCTGGGAACTGATAAACCGGATCCAGATGACCTGAGGAGTCTGGAAGTTCCATACTGGGTCAGGAGGTCCTGGACCATTCAGAGCTTTATAGACCAGCACCAGAACTTTAAAGTCTGTCCTCTGACGGACAGGCAGCCAGTTTAAAGACCTCAGAGCTGGACTGATGTGGTCCAGTTTTCTGGTCTCAGTGAGGACTGGAGCAGCAGAGTTCTGGATGAGCTGCAGGTGTCCAACTGATGTTTAGATGGACCTGTGAAAATCTGAACCATATCATTTTTTTCAAACCCCTTGAAAGGAAACAAAGAAAACCCAATTTATTATTTTAGACTCAAGGTCTAAAACTCATCTCCCACTGGGACAATGACGTCAGTCTTCAAAGAACCCACCTTGTTTGACGTAGAAGACCTGGTTCCCATAGGGATGTAAAATCCTTGGCTCTTTGGGTTGGTTGGTCGACTCTGATGGGAAAAGGAGGCGGCGTTTACCTGCATGAACGTCTACAGCAGTAGCAGAAGTAGTAGTCTGGACTCACGGATGGCGGTGACATTGATGCTCCGGGTGAAGTTGAGCGCTCTGCCTTTCCGCTGAAAGTCCACCGTGCAGAAATATAAACCCTGGTAATGCACCAGCATGACATGAAACTGCAGGCCGGTTCCCTCCTGCTCCCGCTGGGTGCTCCAGAACGGATACGTGTCACATATCTGGAGAGGCAGAAAAGGATGGACAGACCATCAAGCACAGTTTAGGCAGAAGTGAAGCCAGAAAGAGCCGAATATTGCGGGCAGCCCCCAAAACCGCCTTATGGCGTTCACAGACGTGCAACTTGTTGCTGCTCATCATCAGTTGTCGATCTTCTCAGGAGTGGACAACCCAGAAGATTCACTCAACATACAGCCTACAGGCCTCAGAGAACTTATTACATGTTCAAAGTCCATGAGGAAATGAAAAATAAATAAATAAAAGAAAGACTGAACCAGAACAGTTAGTTTAGAAGAGAGAAAACATGAGTATTTTAACAACATGGAAGCATGACCGAGGTTCTCAAAACTGCATCTTAACAAACCAGCAGACCTCTGGACAGACGAGACCAGAGCGGAGATGTCTGGTCTGGATGTCCAGAACATGTTTGGAGGAAACCAGCAGAAACACCTGAGAGCCCCTGTGAAGCACGGTGGAGGAGGGATGGTGGTCTGGGCTCGTTTGAAACCCGTCCTACATAAAAGTGGCGGTACTTACCATTACACACACATTACTTTTAATCATTGTATTTATTTAAAAAGTCAAACTTTTGGATGACAAAGGGACTCAACACATTTATCATGAAGCCGGTAAACCAGCTGGCGCAACACTGGGAACCAGCAGAATGGCCGGAGCCATTACCGAGTGCTCCGGTCTTGCGTGGTACCAGGAGACTTTTGGCGGGACATCCGACATCTTGGCGGCATCCTGCAGATCCGGACACTCCAGCTTTTCCCCCTCCTGCAGTGGGATGTAGGCCTGGACCGCCTCCACAGCAACCGGAGGAACGCAGGCGGCGACGGGGACCACCTGGTCTCGCCGCAGCACCTTCAGACGCATGGAGATCTTACTGCAGGACGACTTGTTGCTAGGGGACGGAGGAAGGACGGCAGAAACAGGGATGTGGTCAGGATCTGAACGCCGCCAATTTCTAAATCTGAAGCATTTCACCATATTTTGTTAGGCATTTGCTTAAATCTATAACTTAAAAACAAAGTCTTCTTGAATTTAACATCTTTATGGTTCATCCATAGACCATATAACAAGAACTGGACACGCCCCCTGTGATGTCACCCACAGGTTTCTGAATACTGGTTTGGTAGCTTTTTAGGTCTATGGGGGTGGAGCTGGCAGGAGCCAACTCCGCCCAGCTCCACTTAAAGAATGAGCAGGACAAACACGCCTGCCAGTCACCTGGAACACGCCCACCTGAACTGGGAAACCACAAGCCAACTAATTTTAAGTTAGCTCATGCTAACCTTTGATAACTGACGTCATCTTATGATCAAAAGTCCAGCTTCACAAAAAAAACTAAAACAGTTAAAACCTGGAACAGCAAACGCTTCTGGCCTTCATAACTGGGGGCGTGGCCTTATGATTGATGGCTTTCTAGTTAACCATTGCTGAAGCGACCGACGATCCCGCCCACCGATAGCCGTTTCATCTTAGCTCTAACTTTGTAACTCAGGTAAGGTGGGTGGGTTGGCGCTACGCTTGTTTAAAAAACTGGACACGCCCCCATTGACATCAACCACAGATTTTCCTCTCACCAACCAGTCACTAAAGGGGAGGAACGAGCAGGCTTGGACACGCCCACCTTAGTTCAGCTAGCTCCAAGCACCAGCAGTCTTCTTTCTGGAAGAAGAAACTTATGGTTCTGCTACCGACCACCAAGAGCTGAATCCAAAACTGAGTCCAGATTCAAATATGGTTTTGGTGGCAAAAACGGCCGCTGCATTCAACTCGCTCAGTTAGCAGAAGCTGCCTGCTCGTAGCTGGACTTCGTCCTTGGACCCTTTCAGACCAGCCAACAACCAGTCGGAGGTCCGTTAGTGAAATTAACAAAACAAAATGTAAGTAAGAGTGATTATGTTCCGTTGGGTCTGAATCTGACGACAGCTGCTCACTGGCTGGGCCTACTGCAGGTCAAAAGCGCTTAATTATACATAAAGATGTAATTTTATATCATTTCATCTGATGAGCTCCATTAAAGTCCCCCCATAAAAATGCCATGGACATGAAAATCCAGCCCCTAGTGGTCAGTGCAGAAACTGCAGTGTTCTTTGGTTCTGGATTCCTTCAGACAAGCAAGTCAGATGTAGGCTCTTGGCTCCGCCCATTTTCCCTATATTTCCATTACCTGGTGGGGGATGGGGGAGGTCAGTACCTCGCATAAACTCATCGTTTTAAGATAAGATGCATAAGAAAAAAAAACGGCAGCCTTTTCTGTCAGAGACAGAAAATATTTGTTTGATTACCATTTTAAATACTAAAAAGAAAAAAACAGTCCAACAAAGCAGCACGGACCCTCTGAGTCCTGGAAACGCGTTTTCATGGCGTCTGCAGCTGCGTTCAGTCGTTTAATCGTCGGCGCCGTGCTTGCCTTGAGCTCCAGTGATGAATGAGCTCATTTTAAGAAAAACACCGACGTGAACAAGAAGCTCTAAAGGTGTGAAAAATGACTGGGTTCCTCTCGCTCGCTGCGATTCGTCGATGCACTTCAGCCAACCTCTCTGAGCCTCTCAACTCCAGTAAACTGCTTTTTAAAAACAACTCGAGGAGCAGCGAAAAGACGGAAATACAAAACGGCATGAACCCAACGGTGCCGATCTGGGTGGACATGATCTTCAGACACCATTTATATTCATGAGTTTTCAAAGTTGTCTTTGATCCTCAAACACAACGTTGGGTGAAGCTGAAGGAAAGGCGCCAGCAGGCGTGGCGGACCAGGCAGCGGCCGTCAGTGATGTTTCAGTAAGACAAAACTCGCCAAAGCCAGTACACACAGATGCAGATCAGAGAAGAAACAGTTGGTCTGCCAGTTTCTCAGAAGACGATAAGACACAGGAAGCAGGATGACGATGCAGGAAGCTAGATCACCATCATCCTGCGCCGATGCAGCTCCAGAGCTTCAGACAGCCGTCACTGGATCCAGACCAGCTTTCAGCAGCTTAAGGCATCCATGGACAGAAAATCTGTTGTTCCTCATCAGTCCTCAGCATCCTGCAGTGATGTTGGAAAGACAGCATGACTCCAGTAATGTTCTTTCTGGCAGAGACAGAAAGCATCTGTGCATGACCTCCTTAAGTGCCATTAATCCGTCTGATGTGACGACGTTCAGAGATTCAGACCTGTGAGGTGATGACGTTGCAAGAAAATCACAGATCATCCAAAGAAAGAAGAGCAAACACCAGCTGCCTCCTATTAGAACCAAGGATGAGCACAAGCTGGGCGATGGAGAAACTCCAACAAGTCTTCTAAAAAGGTGACTTGTTCTGTAGCTTCTTCCCGAAAACTAATTCACTTAATCTTAACTGGACTGTCCACTTTCTGCGTAAAGTGCCTCAGAGATGACTTTTGTTGTGAACTGTTGGAATAAAAAAAAAAAATTAAAGTCTCCACCTCCACAGCTGCAGCTTCAGGTCGAGCCCTACACCCAAACGCCCTACACCCCAACGCCCTACACCCAAACGCCCTACACCCAAACGACCTACACCCAAACGACCTACACCCAAACGACCTACACCCAAACGACCTACACCCAAACACCCCAGCAGCCCTACACCAGGTCTGTAGAAGTGGTCAGTAGAGTAACCGCAGGTCTGGATCCAGACCCTGGCACCCAGTAAAGGAACTGTAGGTCTGGATCCGGACCCTGGCGGTCAGTAGAAGAACCGCAAGTCTGGATCCAGACCCTGGCGGTCAGTAGAAGAACCGCAGGTCTGGATCCAGACCCTGGTGGTCAGTAGAGTAACTGCAGGTCTGGATCCGGACCCTGTCACCCAGTAAAGGAACTGCAGGTCTTTGTACTACAACCGAGGACACCAGATGCGTCTCCTTATTACCAGCAGACCAAAAAGACAGCTGTTCTGCATCTCTGAGGCGTTTCCACCAAATACATCACAGGTGTTTCATTAAGAACACTGGAAACATGTTGGAAAATAAAAATATTCCTCCCTAAAAGCTCAGTACTGAAAGGATTAACTAAAGCTACCTATGTGTTTGTATGTGAAGGGATGGCGTGTCTTACCGCAGCATGCAGATGTACTGCCCGCCGTCGTTGGCGGCGGCCGGCAGCAGCCACAGTCTCTCTCTGTCTTTGCTTAAGCTCGAGCTGCTGAACAGAATCACATTGAACTGGATGAATAAATCAGACATGAATCAATTAGGATGACATCAGAACAAAGAATAATCAATCAGACCATCTCAGGTGTTTGGTATCACCTTAACTACCGTCTATATACACACACAGTATGTTGCCAAACGTATTGGCTCACCCATCCAAATAATGGAAATCAGGTGTTCCAATCTCTTCCGTGTCCACAGGTGGATAAAATCAAGCACCAAGAACAGTGTTCAGAGAGCTTCATGGATGGGTTTCCATGGCCGAGCAGCTGCATCCAAGAAAAACATCACCAAGTGCAAAGCATGGAGTGGAGACACCTTCTCTGGAGTGATGGATGGTGCTTCTCCATCTGGTGATCTGATGGACCAGTCTGGGTTTGGTGGTTGCCAGGACAATGGTACTTGTCTGACTGCATTGTGCCAAGTGTAAAGTTTGGTGGAGGGGGGGTTATGGTGTGGGGTTGTTCTTCAGGAGCTGGACTTGGTCCCTTAGTTCCAGTGAGAGGAACTCTGGATGCTTCAGCAGATCAAGAACTTGTGGACAATTCCAGCTCCCAACTTTGTGGGAACAGTTTGGATCTGGCCCCTTCCTCTTCCAACATGACGATGGGCGGTCAAAGCGGACACGGGGCGCGGCCGATGGGCGGTTTCAAAGTGAGACACTTTGTGTAGCGACGAAGCTCGTCACGCGCCCCACCCGCGGGGCGTTAACAGTCGCTGCTGCGGTAGCATTTGAACATTTTTCCAGATATTTTCAGCCCTTTTGCAACCATGTGCCCTACACTGAGTCTGTGGTGAGAAATAGAGGCCGTTTCCGTGGTTACCTGTAATTGATTGGCTGCTCCAGGTCCTGGCCCTCTGGAATGTGGTACCAAAAGAGGTTGTGTCCGGCGTTCTGGGCGGAGTTATAGTTGTAGACGTTAGGATGAGAGAAGAGAGGACAGGAGAGCCAGCCAGCCTCCCCTTCCATGACAGAGACCGCCCCCTTGCTGGACTCCCCCCAGTCATAACACATGGGCTCTGAAAGGAGGATGAGAGAATAAATTCACATCTCGGATTTTTTTATTTCAGTATTTATTTGATATCAGTTGAGTTTTATAAAAAGGTGTAGTTCAATGCTTCTTTAATTCTACATGCAAACACCATCTAACGCCATCTAACGTCAGGTGATCACAAATGCCAGTTAATACGCAGATGACACTGATTTATGTTCCCCATCAGTATTACACATCATTTTTTTTGGAAGAAATGGGCAGCAGGTGCTCCAGACCCAAGGAAAAGGATCAAATTGGACCAATAATCAGCAACAAGTCCAGAACCCAGGCCCAGGCTTAGACCAACATATGCTGCCTTCAAGACGGGATCTTTTCCTGGTAAAAATCTTTACTGTGAAACGTTTTTATGAAAATGTTGCAGATCTGAAATGTGGAAACTTTTCACACCTTTAACACACCTGTTGCCATTTGCTGCAACAGGTGGGTGTGGTTTGAGAGTGTCACTGGGTTTGAGTGATTGCTGATGAAAGGCACCTGGATCAACCTGGGAAATGGGGTGTAAGTGGTGTTGGGTTGGTTTTGTTGGGGTGACAGAGGGGGAGGGGGGGCAATAGTTTCTGTTGAACGCAAGATTAAATACAACCAAATGTCAATTCAATTACAAATCAATTCATTCAATAACTATGCAAGAGGAAATATTTAAGGAAAGAGTAATAAATATCGTAAACGAAGAGAACTGAAGCAAAGATTGTTTTATGCACCACAAGGTCAGACCGATCCCTGCCTTCCCTGCATTTGGCTGTTCGGGAGCCAAATGTGACCCTTACAGGCGTATTGAAGAATGTTTGTTTTCTGCAATTTAGAACGTCACAGACCTCAGGACCTACTTGGGGAATCAAACTTGAGATGACTGAAAACACTTGGAATCTCTAACAGAGTACAAACATTCCATGTTGTGGATTCTGGCATCTCTCTGAAGTATCGCCTCCCTACTTTAATATTTGCTTTTATCACTATAGAGAAAAATAAAACAGCTTTGGGAGTCACATCTTTGTGTCCAGATGTACAAAAGGTGATCAAACCATGAACATGGCAGCAGAGAACTTCCTGTACAAATGTTATGCTTTTCAAAAAAGGAACAAAAGTCAAACAAGGCAGCTCAGAGGACGACTTGAGGACGAAGGCAGTAACTGGAGACCTGCTACGATTTACTGCTCAAACCAAGAGGTCGACGTGAAAACGCCTCTTATATCCTCATAAGTGTATACTGAGGAGCGTGCACGAGGACATGGTTCTTTTCCAGTCTGGGTCTGGTCCAGGACGCTGATCTAGCTCTGATGTGGGATTTTCACATTAGAGGATGTTGTCGTTAACGGGGCTCGTTAAACGCCCATCATACACTCCCATCTCATTATGTGATTGAACCACAGCTGATCCTTTAAAACAAACAAGCTGCTCTTGATGTCCAGAACATGTTTGGAGAAGGCTGGTGTGGACTTCAGTCATAAAGGTCATGGTGGTCCTCAAGGGCTTAAATCAAGCAAATGGGATCGATTTTCTTGGTTTTGAGGCCATTTCATCTTCCATCCAGACGTTTTCCCTCAGTTCAAGCAGACTGGTGGGGAGTTCCAGCTCCTGAGGAGGAGCCGTCAGGTATCTCCAACACTTACAATGCAACCCTGAATCTCCTGCGCAGGACGTTTTACAACCAGTCACACCTTGATTCATGTGACCAAATCCAGGAAAACAACTTGGTTTATGACTCAACATTAAACCGACGCTGCTACACCGTGATGTACACCTCTCCAACAATTTAAAAGCTCTAAACTCCCAATCAGCTCGTTGAAACGGAAGAAGCTTCTGGGAGGAGGCATAAATGTCTTCAAGAATTAGGGAAATGAAGTCCAGATGCCTTGACTTAAGCATTTTAGAGTTTAAATGTTCGGAGAAACCAAACATTTCAGCAGAAACACTTCATATCCACTGTTAAGCATGGTGGGGGAGGGGAGATGGTTGGGGATTGTGTGGACCAGAAATTCCTCTGATTATTTTGGAGACAAATGTGGGGACATTCAACAGCTTTGGCTTGACTGGAACTGAGTCATGTGACAGAAAATGATCCCAAACATGGCAGCAAATCAGAATTACCGAGTCCAGACCTGAATGTCCCCGACCCCGTGAGACACTGATGAAGTCAGACAGAAACCACTGATGCAGGTGCATCTGCAAGCTGTTAAATTCAATTTTATTTATATAGCGTCTATTACAACACAAGTTGTCTCCAGGATCTTTCCAGAGACCAGAACATGACCCTGATCAATTATTCCATAACGGCAGAGGGAAGACACCTGGACCAGGACCTGGATCATAAGGGGGAAGAAACCTGGACCAGGACCTAGATCATAAGGGGGGGACAAACCTGGACCAGGACCTGGATCATAAGGGGGGACCCTCCTGCTGAAGGCCAGCAGGTAGAACAGGAAGTAGAGAGAAGAGACACAGACACACCGTCAAAGGTACCAAAGACCAGATCCATCAGGATAATTATCTGTTACCTGGAGAACTGAGAGTTTTCTGTCCATCAGACTGGTACCTGGTTAGTTGGTGGACTACAGAGACCACTATCTAAACAGGTGTGGACAGCAGACACTGAGGTGGTCAGAGGTGGGACTGCAGGTCCGTGGATCATGGTGGTGTCCCCCTGCAGCAGGTCTACAGCAGCAGATCCAGGATGAAGCTGTGTTGAAGACCAGCTGCTCCAGTCTGGTCCTGCAGCTGCAGCTGTGACTACTGGTCCTGACACACTAAAGTTTACACCAACTAGATGTTTTACTGAACACAAACGTTTGAAGTTTGGTTTTAAAGGTGGAGGTGGTGTCAGCCTCCTTCACCCAAACTGGAAGTTGGTTCCAGAGTGATGGTTCCTGGTAGCAGAAGACCCGTCCTCCAGATCTACATCTGGATCTTCTAGGAACTACGAGTAAACCTGCACTCTGAGAACGGAGAACTCTGTTAGGAACATGAGGAACCATCAGGTCTTGGAGAAAACCAGGAGTTTGGATGTTTAGGACTTTATACACAAGTAATAAAATGTTGAACTGGATTCTGAGTTTTCCGGGGAGCCGATGGAGGGAAGTGAACTCTGGAGAGACGTGGTCTCTGATCAAAACAACAACAAGGTTTCTCACAGTTTTACTGGAGGTCATCACAACACCATCTAATCCCTTCCTGAGGTGTTTGGACCACAAACAACAACTTCTGTTTTATTAGGAGATAAAAGTTAGTGGACAACCAGTCCTTGATGTCCTGAAGACACCTGAAGTTTGTCTGCTGGTTCTGTTTCATCTTTCATCAACTTTGACGTGTCCTGTTTAATTACCAAGAACAACTATGATCAGTTTTGAACCTAAACAAAAAAAAAAAAAAAGTGTGGTTCCAACTTCTGGACGAGAGTATCTAACAGGAAACCGACATGATTATGAGGAGTTTGTTGACCCCGACCTTAAAGCTGAAAATAACCCAACATCCAGACTTATTTTTGTCCAGCTGGGACCCACGAATGTCTGGACATCCGTTTCTCGCTGCCAAGTTTAAATCTGGTTCTTTTGGCACCAAGTTTTAAAATTATGTCCAGAAGTGTGGGGACCAGGATGTGAGGAGTTGGATGTTTGTACTGGTCAACAGACCAGAAATACTGATTTGTTTTTAAGTAATTAGATTACTATCTGCTGTGATTGGAGGAAAGCAGGACAATGCTTGCAGGCCTCAGAGCTCCATCCCAGCTGTGAAGCACGGGGCGGCAGCATCATGCTGTGGGCCTGATTTCCTGCAGGAGGGTGTTTTGCTCTAACAGACTGGAGGTTGACTCACTTATGGAGCCAACCCCTAGTGGTAAGTAGAAGAACTGCTTTGTGACTTAAGACAGAAGGATGACAGTAAAAACCCTGAAGCTCATTGGTGCTGGATTTATCACCACCGTGTCCAAGTCAGGGTGAGTTCCCAGGAGGAAAGATGAAACACTACTACAAACCCTCGCATTGGACTTATACCCAAAGGACATAGTGATGGGTCATCAGAATTCATGCAGACTGATTTCCTTCGAACTGATTTAACAAACTAATGGCATTAAACCAACCAGTCAATCAAGTCTTCAAAGATATTCTTTAATGAAAAAGATAATTAAAATGAAAGATGAAAATGATGAAGTGATGGCTGATGGGTTCTCCACAGTGATACCTCCATCGTCCAACCTAAAGAAGAACAACGAAAGACATCTTATCCACAGGAACCCAAAGAGCACTGGAACCATGTGTGGGATCGTCAGAACTGCCTTTTAAACCCCCAACAAAGAACAAAGTTCCAAAGACCTTCAGACATGGAACCGTTTAGAGTCGTAGCACCCCCAAATATTCCTAAAACTTTCCTAGAAACTTGTTTTTCAGGCTTAAATAATGCAAACTGGGGGATTTTGGGGACCATAACACTCTTTAACCACAAGAAAATAAAAGGCAAAACGATCTCAACCTCTAAGAATCCTCTAAATAAATTAAAAAAAAAAAAAAAAAAAAAAAACTAAGCTATAATGATTCAAAGACGGATAAAACCTTCTCACTCTCCCATTAAACTGGTTCCCCCATAACATCAAAGCCCACACAGTCTCCAGCAGACAACTAGACCTCCTAAAGACCTCATGAATGGTTCAGAAAACCTGAAGCACTACATCTGAAGACCTCTAACTTCAGGGAGATGTACAGCAAACCCATCATCTTTGAAAGCCCCATGTGGGATCAACAGAACCTCTTTTCAAAACCCTTGGAAGAATTCGAAGGCCACCAACATGGATAGATCTCAGTGACATGATCTTCAACCACTGGGACAACTTCAGTCACCTCCCAGCATCCTCAAAAGACAAGCAGAAGCACTTAAATGATTTCTTCCACCCAAAAACTCTGAACCCCCGAATTTAGGAACTGTAATATTTCAACCTGAAGACAAAATCAGGGATGTTCCTGAAAGGACCACTGAGAAGCACTTAGAAATGTAACAGAACCATTAATTGTGATTTTGATATAGTTCACACTGAAATGTTCAATATATTGTGCAGCCCTACTTGGCACCCAGCATAACCACAAACGGCAGACTGGGCTCAATTGTTTGGTGATTGGTCAGATTCCTGGAGGCTTACTGGTGGGTGGGGCTAAAGGAAGGAACCCAACACAGACGCAACCTTTTAAAGGCTGTAAAAGCCAACATTTCCAAAACAGGAGTCTGATCCTAAAAACTCCTTGTGACGCAGCAGAGGCCCGTCTAGGGTCGTGAGCCGCAGCTTGAGAAACCACGAGAGCTGGGTTAATAGAGGCTCGCTGCTCGCCCTGCACAGACAGGAGCAGATGTGTGCTGTAATTGACCTGTCAGGTTTTCTCGGTCCAAGTATTAGTCTTCCTATTAAAACCCTCTCCAGCACAGACCCCTCCCCCTCACGATCTATCCAGTCATCCACTCATCCCTCCATCCGTGCCTCCACCTCCAGACATCAAACATCATTAACGCGCTGCTGGAAGACCATCACGTGGTCCACCAACACGTCTGCTAATCCCTTTAATCTATATTTCTTAATTTAACATCTGAGTTGTGGATTAAGAGCTAAAAGAGCATTAACAACATTTGTCTGACCAAAGATTCAAAAATTGTCTAAAAACTTTCATATATTCCGTTTTCCGGCGTCTCTGTCAAGGTTGGAGTTCCTGGTGCGGCCGCTCCAACAAAAATTTAAAACGGCTTCCTGCTTCCACAAGATGGAATTTCATCTTTAGACCGGTCCACTACACAGCCACGCCCCCTTACACACGATTCAGGTCAAAAAGAAACACCCTCCAACTGACCTGTCATTAAGCCACACCCCTCAAACACAGATGAGCCAATGGCTCCTGAACTCACTTGTTTTATGGAGTTTATGACAAAAATAATAATAATAATAATAATAATAAAATGTGTAATACTGTTTCAAATATCCAAAGAGGATGCATAATTGAGTTTTCAGTTATTTTTATTGTCTATGCCTTTTTACAACATTATTAATTAATGAACTTATGACACAATTTAATGAGACTCGGGCCAGTCTGCTGGGAAGACCGACAACTGCCACCTCCATAACCACAGAAGGTTGAGAACATTCTTGAGAAATGCTTCTGAAAACTTTTCCAAATTAATTTGGATCTAAGCTTACTCCTCCAAGACCATTGCAGGACACGCCTGAGCTCCTGTCAGTGAACCGGTTCACCAGTCAGTGTCTCCTAACAAACTCAGCGCCATCACCTACCTGTCAGGTTGCTGGACTGACTGACAGCTGGCCGGGTCCCGCCCATCAAAGAGAGGAGGAAGAGAACAATGATGAACGACGCCCTGCAGGAGACAACAGATTTGTAACGACAATTCTTCAATAAAGTACACTGATGTTCACCTTAAATGCCACAGGAAGTGGAAGTTAAACATCTTAGAACCAACAATCACCACCACCAGCGTCGCCACCACCACCGCCACCAGCGTCGCCACCACCACCACCGCCAGCAGCGTCGCCACCACCACCACCGGCGTCGCCACCACCACCGCCACCGCCAGCGTCGCCACCACCACCGCCACCGCCAGCGTCGCCACCACCACCGCCACCGCCAGCGTCGCCACCACCACCGCCAGCGTTTCCTCATCTCCACGTTGCTGGTTAATACCGACTAAGACTTCACCGCTCGCTGCCGACTGCTCTCATTGTCCTGAAGAGTTTGTTCTTCTAGTAATTGAACAAATCTTTGTGTAGTTCTGTTAGCTGCACAGCTGCTCTAAAGGAACCTAAAGATTTAAATAAGTTTCATAAATCACTGTCTGCAAAGCTCAATGATCCGAGGCAACGTTGTAAGAAATAAAAAAATCATTCACATGTGGGACCAAAAGGTCGGCCAGGAAAAGACTGGCCCTTCTCCTGCCGACTCCTCGCGGCTACAGCCGTGTACAAATGACATTTCCCCCAACATCACATCCATGAAGCTCTCAGAGCAGAAGTCCACGTCTCAGGATGCCGTTTCCGCTGACTGCAGTTGCCTGGTTTTCCTTTTGAAAGTGGCAGCAGTGTAACGTGCAGGAGGCTCCGAGGACCCAGAAGTCATCCTGGTTACAGGACGATGACCGGCGGTTTTTCTGCTCGGGGGCGGAGCTCACAACCGTAAAACTCAACTAAGAGGACACCTGGGAATTAGACGAGTTTATGAGAACATTTGACAAGAATAAAGGAACGATAACGAAGGAACAATGATGACCTCACTCTTATGCAAAATCACCATGGAGACACATCCAGCGGGATAATCTGCCATCTACATGACAGCTGCTAACCAGCGGGTCCTCTACCGAGCGCCAGGCTCCAGATCCGGACCCGGGGTCGCTGTACCGAGCGCCCGCCAGGCTCCAGATCCGGACCCGGGGTCGCTGTACCGAGCGCCCGCCAGGCTCCAGATCCGGACCCGGGGTCGCTGTACCGAGCGCCCGCCAGGCTCCAGATCCGGACCCGGGGTCGCTGTACCGAGCGCCCGCCAGGCTCCAGATCCGGACCCGGGGTCGCTGTACCGAGCGCCCGCCAGGCTCCAGATCCGGACCCAGGGTCCCTGTACCGAGCGCCCGCCAGGCTCCAGATCCGGACCCGGGGTCGCTGTACCGAGCGCCCGCCAGGCTCCAGATCCGGACCCGGGGTTTCTCTCCCAACCGCCAGGGTCCAGATCCGGACCCGGGGTCTCTGTACCGACCGCCAGGGTCCAGATCCGGACCCGGGGTCTCTGTACCGACCGCGAGGCTCCAGATCCGGACCCGGGGTCGCTGTACCGACCGCCAGGCTCCAGATCCGGACCCGGGGTCGCTGTACCGAGCGCCAGGCTCCAGATCCGGACCCGGGGTTGCTGTACCGAGCGCCAGGCTCCAGATCCGGACCCGGGGTTGCTCTCCCGACCGCCAGGGTCTGGATCCAACAGTGAGTTCTCATCTCCATCGACCTCCACATTAAAATGTTCAACTTTACTGCAGTCAATAAGCTGCGCGTCAGATCGTCAAGAGTCCACTTGGTTCTGGATTGGTGCGATTTTAGTTCTGGTTTCAGTAGCAACAACAGAAATGAAGATGGATGGACAGATTTGATCGGGATCGGTGTCTGATCAGCCTCTTCGAACGGTTCAGACTCAATGTCCCCCACCGCCCCCGGAGGCGGTTGAGGTTCCGTCTGAGATGGGAGCTGAAGATCCATCTGCTGCCAGGCGGTCCCAGCAGACCCTCACTACACATGAGGGCCTGCCGGGTCTGTGTAGAACGTGAACTGTGTTTAAACTGGGAGGAAAAAGATGTAGGGAGGCAGGAGACAGATGGAGGACGATCAGATAGAGAGAGAGGATCCCTGGGGGGACATCCAGAACCGGAGCCGCCCAACAACACCATCCATCACGCACACACAAGTTCATACAAGCGTGTAATACACCGCAGGTATGCAGATGTCACCCCCAAGTGACACCCCAGAGGACTATGGGTAGTTGACCATCATTCCTGAACATTTATTCACAAAAACAAAGTGAGCAGCTTCTTCTGCGCTGGTGAAAGTCCGATCTTCAGAATTCCTGCACTGCTTCGTCCACAAGCTTTGCTGTGTTCATTCATTTAATTTAGCCCAGACCTGATGATGATGATGATGGTGATGAAGAGGCTGCAGCCGGGTTTCTGCTGATCACTGCAGAGTCCTCGAACTGACCCGACTGACTATAATCTGATTATCTGAGCGGATCGATGCAGGACGCCGGCAGGCTGTCGCAGAGCAAAGGCTTCGCCGCCAACTCCATCTTTACCAAACTTTTCATGAATTCAGATGCTTCACCAACCTTTCAGGTCTTCAGTATCATTCTGCTGAGATGCACACGTAGATAAAACAAACTCTTCTTTTAAATCCGTACCTAATACAAAGATAGAAAATATTGGGACTAACGTTGTCACTGTTTATGAGTGAAGGCAAGCTGGCGTTTCCTGGGACCAGCCACACCCACCGTCTTCACTAAAACTCCCTCTGGAGGAACCTGCCCGTCAGCCCTGCCATCCACAGCCTTTTCCACCGGTACAAGACGTACCAAACCGATCACAGTGGGGCGGGGCGGGGCGGACTTTAAACGACGATGCAGAACTGCCAACACCACCTCAAATCGAAGAGTTACTGTAAAACCAACACCAGTCCGTCACCGGCAGTCCAGGCGACGTTCTGGCTGCATTTTGTGGTTTCTGGTCTGGTTGCAGCTCCGCCTACATCACATTTCCTTTGTCTGATTGGTTGTCTGCCTGGACAGAGGTGTAGTTCTGCATCAGAACCACCGTTGTCTTTGAGAATATTCTATATTAATGTTTATACAGAAAAAAAGTTATTATTATTATTATTAATTATTATTATTTCTTCTCACAGCTTCCAAACCACGCGACCCAGTGACTCCAGACCAGAACTGTAGTCTTACACCAGACCGATGCTAGTCAGGTTTATCAATACAGCAGTTTAAAGGCCCCAAATGAACAAAATATAAGCAAATATATCTAATGAACCAAAATAAAAAGCAAAGATGCAGAACAAGCAACGTCTACTAAAAAAAGACATGTTCTAAAATTTTTTTAAAAATTACATACCAATATATATATATATATATATATATATATATATATATATATATATATATATATATATATATATATATATTACAAAAAAGCGAGAATCTTGCATTACACGTGTCCTTTTTCTATTTTGATATTATTTTTAAATATTTTAGTTAAATTGCATGAACTTGTCAGGCGGTCTGAAACTATCTAAAACAAATGTTCTCTTGCATTTGTACCAGGAAGTTGGAAATTTGGGGTTCCTGCAGAAACAATCCCCGAAGTGTAAATCCAACTCAGAAAGAACCGGGTGCCGCTTTCAGGTGTTTCAGATACACGTGTGAAGTACGACCCGCGTCACGACCCGCGTCACGAGCCGCGTCACGACCAGCAGCGGTTACTCCGCCTTTTGGACTCGGTCATTTTCCCAGTTTTCTACTGGAACACGGTCAGCCTGGGTGTGACACTAATCCGAGTTGCGAACCTGAGGTAACCGGAATACCAGAGTACTCCAGAGACCCAGACGCCTCGGTCACACACCAACCAGAAACCAACTTCGCTGCAGGTGTACTACGCCCAGTGTGAACAGTGACCGTTAACCATAATCAGAGTCCCACATAAAAAGCACATGATTTTTTAAATACGATCCCAGTGGGGGTGACTTACATGGGCTGCAGGTCGGGGGGGTGTGACTGATATGTGTCTGGTCAAGATGTTCCGTTCGGCGTCGTTCAGAACCCGGTCCGGAGCTGGGGAGCAGCAGGATCCGGACTGTAGTGCCAAAGTCCCGCTGTTGGATCACAAACACCCTCAAGGGAGCAGGCAGCGGACGGAGCAGGGCAGATTAACGGCGGCGTGGCAGCACCCCTCCGCGGCCGTAAATCTCCGAGGGAGGGGGCCCGCGCCGGCTCCCGGAGCTCCGGGAACTTCTCCAAGCTGGGCTGTCCCGGTGATTAATGGTCCCACGGTAACACCATGGGTGTAACTAATCAAACCACCCAGGTGGCGCAGTTATCTGCAGAACTGGAAGCACGGAACCGGACCCTCCCCCCTGGACTCGAACTGGACTTCACCGCAGAGAAAAGTGCGTGAAACCCGCAGAGACGCTGCGGGAGCAGAAAACGGAGTGTTTTTAAGTAGGAAGCAGAAGTTGAGTGGATTCCGGTCCACGCTCCTCCTCCAGACTCTCGGGCTGTTGCGACATCGATCTGGGTGATTTCCCCGCTGGGCGAGGCATCCAATCACAGACTGATCACCCCCCCACACACACAGATGAAGCTGATCTTCTCTCTTTCACGCACACACACGCACGTACACGCGCTCACACATACAAAATGTAAACTTCAGTCATTGTTGCAGGACGTTTTTTGTTCTGCACTCCAACCACCCTTACATGGACGGTTTTAACTCTTTTAGGGGTCTTGGTCAGGTTCCTGCTTAGTAAAGCAGCAGGATGCAGTTGGAGTTTGAACTCTGTGGCGGGATTCATCTGTTAGAAAACAGGGCAGATCAGTTCAAATCCACATTGACACCGTGCAAAAAAACGAGCGGAGCGGTTCTTCTTGTATGTCTCAGTGGGGTGAGATAAATCAGGCCAAAAGGCTGGATGAGAATGAAAAACAGAAGAGGACCAAGTACTGGACTCTGAGGAACACCGCAACATCTGGCAGCTTGTAGATATTGTGGAAAAAGTCTCTAATGCCTCAGAATAAACACATCTTATCCACTAGGTGATTGCAATATCTGAGTAGGCTGAAATAATATAACAGCACTCTAAAATGAAGAGTTGGCCATATGGTTTTGGATAGTAAATTATTTAATCATCTTTTGCATGCAAAAGTGTCTAACGTAGATCTCAAGTCTCAGTGCAGGAATGACCCAGGGAGTCTCCAGTACAGCAGTTTTACAGAACTGACGAGTTTAGTTTTAGACAACTTAAGGCTCAGGTCAACCCCAGACCTTCACACCTCCACCACCATGCTGACATCGGGCCTTCGACTGAGCTTATACTCTGAGATGATCCTTCTTCGTTTTCAGATCTATCAATTTTACGACTTCCAGCTGTTTTTAAAACAAAAATAATCTGATTACAAACGGGCGGATTGCTCTGTGAGTTGCAGGTGTGTGGCTGCATGGAGCAGCGATTCCTGTTGCTCTGTCGCCCTCTGCTGGCGTCTGGCGGTAAATGCTGCAGACTGTTTATTTTAAACATGAAATACAAAAATAACTGTAATAAAAACGAGTGCAGGAGCTTCAAGTGAAGGGCAAAATTAGAAGAAAATGTTCCTGGAAAGAGGAACATAAACGGTCTTGTTAAATGTGACAGAAACCAGGAAATCTGTAGGAAATACACCTGTCTGAGATGAACTCTTAACTCCGCCTCTCCGAGCTGAAGCTGGAACATCATTTATGTCAGAGGTTCTCAACCTGAGGTCCCCATCCCCCTCAGTGACCACCAAGCTTGCTAATGAGGACCACAGGATGGGCACTGAGGAGGAACTAATCAGACACTAATTAACCAGGTTAATTAATCATTACCTGATAAAGGAATCCAGCCTGCATTAATATGACTGACTCCTCATGGGTTTGTCTGATGGTTCCCTGGTGGTTCTACCTGTGTTTGTGCTCTAAAGGTTCACCTGGATTCCAGTTGGGGCTCAACCACCTAATTGAGCCACAACATTTTAGCCCCTCCCATATATTTTTGCACCGATTTCCCTAACCCTACTCTGGAGGCTCTGAAACCATATGGACCCTCAAGCCCACTCTGTACCAAAGTGGTCCAAGAAGTGATTCCGTTCTCAATGACTACGATTTTCTTTATTTCATTCAAGTGATGCTTGACTAGTCACTAACCAACTGAAGTTTAGTGACCTAATGAGTCATTAATTACCACAGTTGACATTGTTACACGTCCACCAGTAACTCATCGTTATGTATGACAGTCGAGTACTTTGTTAAGTACCCGTTTTTGTTGTTTTTGGTTAAACATTAAAATGATCTGATCAGAGTGGATCCCTGTCACAGACTATATAAGAAGAACTGGACAAACCGGTGACGTCACCAACAGGTTTTCTGGATGGTAAATTTGAAGCCTCTTTTGTTCTCATACTGGACGGCACCATGTTGGAAATGGGTCGACCTGGAGCTGACCACTAGGGTCTGGATCCGGACCTGCGGTCTGTCTACCGACCACTAGGGTCTAGATCCGGACCTGCGGTTCCTCTACCGACCACTAGGGTCTGGATCCGGACCTGCGGTTCCTCTACCGACCACTAGGGTCTGGATCCGGACCTGCGGTCTGTCTACCGACCACTAGGGTCTAGATCCGGACCTGCGGTTCCTCTACCGACCACTAGGGTCTGGATCCGGACCTGCGGTCTGTCTACCGACCACTAGGGTCTAGATCCGGACCTGCGGTTCCTCTACCGACCACTAGGGTCTGGATCCGGACCTGCGGTCTGTCTACCGACCACTAGGGTCTAGATCCGGACCTGCGGTCTGTCTACCGACCACTAGGGTCTGGATCTGGACCTGCGGTTCCTCTACCGACCACTAGGGTCTGGATCCGGACCTGCGGTCTGTCTACCGACCACTAGGAGTTGTCCAGTTCTTCTTATACAATCTTCATAAATGAATCCTGATCACTATCAGCACAAATATAAGAGCTCTGTGGTGATGTCTTGAAAACCAGACTAAACCAGACTAAACCAGACTAAACCAGACTAAACCAGACTAAACTGGGCTAAAACACATCCAACAACAAAACTAGCTTTTGTTAACTGAGGTAAGGTGGGCGCGTTCCAACCCACTGCCAGGCTTGTTAGAATTGGATAATTTTTATGATTAATCAGTTAGTAAGTTACCGTCTTATATCCTCTGGAAGCTGTGAAGGTGGTACATAGGATTGGCTACTTGTTTATTTTTGTTTCTGTTTTGCTTCTTTTTTATTCATCTATGACTGTATTTGGGTGATACTGAGACAACAGACAATTCTTCTGTATTTCAGATCAATTGATACCAGCTGAGACGTTGTTTTGAGTTTCCTCATAAAAGTTGAATAAACCGGTGCGGATGTCCGGACATCATAACCTTCAACAAACTTGTTCCTAAAGTGGAAACAGCTGCTTGGTGGGAACGCTGAAGCTCGGAGAGCTTTCAGCCGTCTGCTTGTATATTATTGAAGTAACAGAGGACTTCTGAGAAGCTGAAGAAAGAAAACACAGAATCCATCCTGGTCTGTCCTCCAGCATCAGTCTGAACCTGGACGACGTCTGTTCACGGACGGAAACGGGTCCCTGGTCGGTTCACTGGGACAGAAGCTGTTTGGTCAAAGTCGTATTTACTGAAGTAGAACAAAACAGAGTTGACTTAAAACAACCTTTAGAAAAAGGCATTTATTTTTTTCTGCATTAAAAGAATCTGTTTCTGTCAGAACATGTTTTCACTCTGCTGTTGAAATAGTTTTTACCTCCATATAAATCATGTTGGATTGTCGCAGTTCTGCGTAGCTGAATAATTCACATTT
This sequence comes from Xenentodon cancila, assembly GCA_014839995.1. Taxonomy (NCBI): domain Eukaryota; kingdom Metazoa; phylum Chordata; class Actinopteri; order Beloniformes; family Belonidae; genus Xenentodon; species Xenentodon cancila. Next base: position 31,937,584 of record CM026201.1, read on the forward strand.
CCATGTAAAAGCATCTTCTGGAGCTTCAGCCTCCGACCAGGTTCCTCTTCTGTTTACGTGAGAACGTATGAAGCGTTTTACGGCTGCTGCAGAAGCAGGATCCCACCTGAAAACATCAACGTATTCATCTGGAAACGATGGTTCCTGAATCCTTCTGGCGTTTGACTGACTGACGTCGGCGTGGGCGGGACTCCGAACTGCGGTAGACTTTTATTTTGTGTCACGGTTCCTGGTTTTGTTCAGTTGACCAGATGTTCTTATCTGTTAGCTTAATGGCTACCGGTGCTGAAATGTAATAGCTGCTAAAGTGAAATTTTAACAGTTGTAAAGTTGTTTTTTTACTTTTGTAGATGCTAACAGACACACAGCTAACAGATGCTAACAGATGCTAAAAGACACAAAGCTAACAGATGCTAACAGATGCTAACAGACACACAGCTAACAGATGCTAACAGATGCTAAAAGACACAAAGCTAACAGATGCTAACAGATGCTAACAGATGCTAACAGGTACACAGCTAACAGATGCTAACATATGCTAACAGACGCTAACAGACGCTAACAGACGCTAACAGAAAAAAAGCTAACAGACGCTAACAGACACACAGCTAAAAGACACACAGCTAACAAACAGCTAACAGACGCTAACAGACACACAGCTAACAGATGCTAACAGACGTTAACAGATGCTAACAGACTCTAACAGACCCTAACAGCCGCTAACAGACACACAGTTAACAGATGCTAACAGATGCTAACAGACGTTAATAAACACACCTATATCAGATGCTAACAGATGCTAACAGACGTTAACAGAAACACAGCTAACAGATGCTAACAGATGCTAACAGACGTTAAGAGACACACAGCTAAGATGCTAACAGACACTAAAAGACACAGCCAACAGAAGCTAACAGACGCTAACAGACACACAGCTAAAAGACACACAGCTAACAAACAGCTAACAGACGCTAACAGACACACAGCTAACAGATGCTAACAGACGTTAACAGATGCTAACAGACCCTAACAGCCGCTAACAGACACACAGTTAACAGATGCTAACAGATGCTAACAGACGTTAATAAACACACCTATATCAGATGCTAACAGATGCTAACAGACGTTAACAGAAACACAGCTAACAGATGCTAACAGATGCTAACAGACGTTAAGAGACACACAGCTAAGATGCTAACAGACACTAAAAGACACAGCCAACAGAAGCTAACAGACGCTAACAGACACACAGCCAACAGAAGCTAACAGACGTTAACAGACGCTAAGAGACGCTAACAGACACACAGCTAATAGACGCTAACAGACACACAGCTAACAGACACACAGCCCACAGAAGCTAACAGACGTTAACAGACGCTAACAGACACACAGCTAATAGACGCTAGCAGACACACAGCTAATAGACAGCTAACAGATGCTAACAGACGTTTACAGACGATAACAGACGCTAACTGACACACAGCTAACAGATGCTAACAGACGTTAAGAGACACACAGCTAAGATGCTAACAGACGCTAAAAGACACACAGCCAACAGAAGCTAACAGACGCTAACAGACACACAGCCAACAGAAGCTAACAGACGTTAACAGACGCTATGAGACGCTAGCAGACACACAGCTAACAGACACACAGCTAATAGACAGCTAACAGATGCTAACAGACGTTTACAGACGATAACAGACGCTAACTGACACACAGCTAACAGATGCTAACAGACGTTAAGAGACACACAGCTAAGATGCTAACAGACGCTAAAAGACACACAGCCAACAGAAGCTAACAGACGTTAACAAACGCTAAGAGACTCTAACAGACACACAGCTAATAGACACACAGCTAACAGACGTTAACAGACGATAACAGACGCTAACTGACACACAGCTAACAGATGCTAACAGACGTTAACAGACGTTAAGTGACACACAGCTAACAGACGCTAACAGACACACAGCTAACAGATGCTAACAGACGCTAACAGATGCTAACAGACACACAGCCAACAGACGCTAACAGACGCTAACAGACGCTAACAGACGTTAACAGATGCTAACAGACACACAGCCAACAGACGCTAACAGACATTAACAGACGCTAACAGACACACAGCTAACAGATGCTAACAGACATTAACAGACGCTAACTGACACACAGCTAACAGATGCTAACAGACGTTAACAGACGTTAAGTGACACACAGCTAACAGACGCTAACAGACACACAGCTAACAGATGCTAACAGACGCTAACAGATGCTAACAGACACACAGCCAACAGACGCTAACAGACGCTAACAGACGCTAACAGACGTTAACAGATGCTAACAGACACACAGCCAACAGACGCTAACAGACATTAACAGACGCTAACAGACACACAGCTAACAGATGCTAACAGACATTAACAGACGCTAACAGACACACAGCTAACAGATGCTAACAGACATTAACAGACGCTAACAGCCAACAGACACTAACAGAAGTTAACAGACATTCACAGATGCTAACAAAAACACAGCTAACACACGCTAACAGCTAAAACGCTAACAGCTAACAAACATTAACAGCTAAAAGATGCTAACAGCTAACAGATGTAATCAGCTAACATGCTAACAGCTAACAGACGCTAACAGCTAACAAATGTTAAGAGCTAACAGACGCTAATAGCTAAAAGATGCTAACAGCTAACAAACGTTAACAGACGCTAACAGACACGCAGCTAAAAGACACTAAAAGACAAACAGCTAACAGATGCTAACGGCTAACAAACGTTAACAGCTGACTGTATACTTGTTAGCTTGTTTCTTGGTCAGGCGTGGTTTCAGGTACGGCAGCGTGGTTACAATGAACCCAAACCCAGTCACTCTTCGTTGTTCTGGCTTCACCTGCCAACAGATCCACGAGTGCTGCCGCCTGCGGCTCAATTCACCACTTAAAGCTGCAGGGACCCACAAAACTGAAAAAAATGATGCGTTCAAGAACCAAACAGCAGTAAAATAAATAAAAAACAGACTGACACTTATCTCGTTGTATTGTTCTTATTTTATTGATTTTTTTTCATTTTCCAGTACTCTTTTTCATCCTGCTGCATATTTGCGATGACTTTTTTCTAATATATGATGCGATACATGACAGTGTGTCAGAAAAGGTGCAAACATCAGCAAACACAAAGAAAGATCAAAAAACATTTCAGGCTTCTTTGTTTCAGCGTCGGTTCGACCTGACTTCCTCTGAGACGCCGAACAAACGCTGCTGGACTTCTGGTGGACGTCAACAGACCTGGAAGTGATGGAAACAGCACCCCCTACAGGCCAGGCGCTGAACTGCTTCTGGATAAAGCTAAGGAGATAAGCAGCTTTAAAAAGCTTGAAAAGCTGAGTGGAGCTTTCCCTTCAGAGCATCTTTCCTTCTCTTTCTAATAAATAGTTCACATACCCGTGCTGCCTTCAGGTGACACATTTAACCTCAGTAAAACCAGCCTCTGTCCATTGTTTGCCCTTTCTCATCTTTCCTTTCCACAGGACGTAAACACAGCTCTAATCTCATGCTGACAATCACAAATGTGCTTTTAAAATCACATCTCTGCGTTTTCACAGAAGCTTCCGAGGTCGTATGGATTCTAGCTGTTAGCTCCGCCCACTGCAAACTACTATTTGACCAATCAGAAACACTTCAAATCTGCCAACTCTCGACGAGAACATCACTTTGTTGTCTTTCTTGTTCTTGAGTTTTTTGCCACAGGATTCAAAGCCAATTTTTGTGATCCAACAATGTTTTTCTTGTAATTTCATGTAACTAGTTTCTGTTGAGTCGTAGCAGCTTCAGCTAAGCAGCAGGTACAGAAGACGCTGGCGTCGCCACGTTCTGGAGCTCAGAGGAACAACCACTGAATTCACTCGACGTGTTCTGGATGTTCAGGAAGCAGTTCAACCCTGCAAGTGTTTTTATTGGTCTCCGCAGTCGTTGTGGTCCAACAAAACAAAATAAAAACCCAAACTGAAAGACTTTCTCAGTGACATTTTCTGTGCATTTCAAATGCACAAAAATCTCCAAACATTAAGAAGCGCCTGTGTGACGGAGACCAATGAGAGGAGCAGCCACTTTGCTCCGCCCAATGTGGCCCCACCTCCTGGAACCGTGGCAGCAGCTGCAGCAGGGTTTCTCCCAGGGGCTTTATTTTTTATAATCGATGTACGGCGTATATGCGGGACGACTTGTTGGCTGATGGGAGGCGGCCTGGTTGTTACAAATACTCACATCTGGGTTTCATTTAACTCTGTAATATAAACGACTTTTGCAAAATGTTTCACTTTAAAGTAAAACTACGTAACTTTTCACCTAAAAATTATAGCTTTCAAATCGTGCTGACCAAACATCTCATGTCAACCTGGACCTCCACACGTCCGGGTCGTTTCTGAGTCTGAAGAAAAGGAAGGACGGGAGCGGAGACGCCACAGCGTCCAGGTCTTCCTGCGTTCACATCATCCAGAGGACCAAAGGGAAACCTGCAACTTACTTATTTTGATTAAAAATAAGAAATTCTTCATAACTCAGAGTTTTATATATATATATATATATATATATATATATATATATATATATATATATATATATATATATATATATATATATATATAAATGTGTACTACTGTTTACTATTAACAGGGCAGTTAAAGCAATAATGATGGAGGGAGCCAAAGGTGGTGATTCAGGCTGAGCCTGGTTTATGACAGGGTTTACTGGTCCACAACTGGTCCAGTTGTGGACCAGATGTGAACCAGATGTGGACCCCTAAAGAAAGTCAGATTTGGTCCATGTCGGTGGCTACGTGGCAGAATTCAGGCAGCTTCTCTCACCCTGAGTCAACAAAGAAATTTGAAAGAAAGAAATTTCCAGACATGTTTGAGCCAAACAAACAAGGATCTCTGAGGTATTTAATTATAGAAATTAATATAACAAAATATTTTAGATGAATCCGGATTAGAGGGACAGTAAAAGAAAAAAAAACTGAGATAAACATTTTAATTCTGATGTTCAGACTGCCGGAAAAAAAGTAATTATCTGAATTTGATCTCAGAATTTAGACTTGTTTTACCTGGAAATCAGACTTCTTTAATAGTTCTGAAATTTAAAAAAAGAATTCAATTCAGAAAAAAAACATTAACAAAACAATTTTTGGATTTTGATTTTAACCTGATAATTGTGGAGAAAAACGGAGCAAATTCAGGTCAGTTTTATTAAATTTAAGGTCAGTATTATGACTTTAATCTCAAAATTCAAACTTTACCCTCCTTTAATTACACTTTGAGGGGCCAAATCCGCAAGAAATAAACATACCAAGCAAGAGCTCAGGACTTTGGAGGTTATATCAGAATTCAAAGATAAATGTTACAGAAAAAGTCAGAAATCTACTTTCAACAGAGAACGTCAAAAATTCAGAGAGGTTTTGTAAATTTAGAGACAAAAAGCTGAATTCTGACGTGTTCTCTGGATACTTGACTTTTCCCATAATTCTGTGGACAAAAATGTGAAATTACGACTCTAATCTAAGGTTAGAGGTGGAAAACAGTTCGGAGCGTTTAAAACACAGGAAGTCGTTTTTTTTCTTTTTGAATAATTCTTTACATAATTTTACCATTAAATAAATCTGTAAAAATACTTTTAATGTTTAAAAAAAGTACTGATAGTTTGGATAATTGTAACTCCCGAGTCACATGAACCCCGGTGTAAATAAAGGCACGGCTGAAAGTAATCACATGACCACAGCACCATCTAAAGATTTTCTCACAAAAGGTGTTTTTTCAGATCTCCCAGAGCAAAACAATGACAATAAAGATCGACAGTGGACTCCTGGGGTCATGTAGGTCATGTGACCCAGGAAATCGTCGCAGCAGCTGTGACGTGAAGATAACATCTAGTAACATGATTTAAGAGTTTGTACTTTACAAGAACCATGATGTTGATGGCGTTAATGACGCTGTGAAAAAACGACACGCCTTCATTCTAGCTCGCCTCGGATTGGTGGAACCGGGACTTTCTGTTGGCCCAGGAAGTGCAGACGTTGTCGGACTAAAGCAGTTTTCAGGGCAGTGTTTTCAGGGCAGTGTTGAACCGGCGAGCGAAGCCTCCCATCAGCCAACACCTGAACGCACCGCAGTGGACCGGCCCGGAGACCGGCCAGGAGACCGGCCCGGAGACCGGCCCGGAGACCGGCCAGGAGACCGGCCCGGAGACCGGCCCGGAGACCGGCCAGGAGACCGGCTGGAGACCGGCCAGGAGACCGGCTGGAGACCGGCTGGAGACCGGCCAGGAGACCGGCTGGAGACCGGCCCGGAGACCGGCCCGGAGACCGGCCCGGAGACCGGCCAGGAGACCGGCCCGGAGACCGGCCCGGAGACCGGCCCGGAGACCGGCCCGGAGACCGGCTGGAGACCGGCCAGGAGACCGGCCCGGAGACCGGCCCGGAGACCGACCAGAACATGGTGACGTCCCATCGTCGCGTAAACGTCTCGTTCTCAGGTCTGAAATGTCACCGAAGGAACAAAACTTAGAAACGTTCAACCTCATTAAGGTCAAAGCGGTCGCGGCGGCGCCACGTGTTGGTGACTGAGTGGAAACGTAGATGTGGATTTTACGATTTTGGGGCGGAACGATCCAAAAACAGGGCGCCTCTGGAAGAATATTTCTCCTCAAGGTTTTCTTTCTTCTTTCCCCCTCAGATGTATGAGGGGGGTTATAACAATTCAAGTGGCAGAAGCAACATCGGCCAGGTGTTTGCAGGAACCGAAAGGAACCTGTCAGTCACTGTAGGGGGGCTGAAGTCACGGTTGAGTCTATTGTGAAAAACTGCAATAAAAAGGTGATTTGTGATTAATCTGCAGATTACTCTGATAAAAAAAAATTGTACAGCTGATATTTAATTTAGAAAAACAAAAATAAATAAAATGTAATTCAATTAAAACAAGTTCCAACTTTAACAGCTTATTAAAACCTGGAGGGTTTAAAAAAAGTGTGTAACTAATACATTTTTTCTTGAAATCGTTTTAAGTAAAAGTAAAAGATTTTTCTGTAAATTCCAGTGTGCCAATAAAATAATCAATAATACTGTATTCTCGTGTCAATATTTGTCCTGGGTGTTGTGGTTTAATTAAAAAGAATATTTTTTCAAAATTTGCCATAAAGTCAATAGAAATTCACCAATCACAAAGCTGCTGATTCTTGCCAGGAGATGACATCATCAGTGACATCATCAGGTTACTATGAAACTCTTTTTCAGACCTTGGACGTATCAGCAAAAGTGGGCGTGGTCAAACCTTCAGGAGGTTGAACATCAGCAGATGGATTTAAAACAAACAGCTGAGTCTGTTTCAGGCTGCAGAAACTCCCGTCTTTATCCCAAGTTAACGTTATTATTTCAAATGTAACCTCAGAATTTGAATTTGACGGAAGTCTGACTTTCTTTTCAGTAATTCTGAGATAATAAAATAGAAAAGTGCCTTTAATTTAAACATTTTTTGACAGAAAAAATTGAATTAAGAGAGAAAAGTTGAAATTCATACAAAAATTGTTAGGATCCTGAATTAATGTTAGAATGATCAGAAAAAAGTCAGGATTCAGGAAAGAAAAAGACTTTTTCAATTTGTTTTGAAAGCTCATAATTCTGACTTTAACGTCAGGATTCCACGTTAGAATTCAGAGAACAAAGATCAAAATTCAGAAAAAATGTGACTGTTCATAGAAGAAAGTCATAATTATTATTCCCATTAGAATTCAGATTTTTCCCATAATTCAATAACATCATTTCAGTATCATATCATGATGTCATGCATGGGCGGGGCTCCCGTCAGTCCTGTTCAGACCAGTTCTCAGTTACACAACTCTGCTGTCAGACTCTATAAATGATTTAAATTTCCTCTGCGTCTCTGGGGACACAGCTCTGCTTTCAGACAACCAATCATGCATTGTCTTGATGCTGTGAGACACAAAGCTCAGTGTGTGAACGGACCCTGAACGCAGCACGAGGTCATGATGACACCAACTTTTCACCAACCTTCAAAATAGTCCAATTCCAGCTCTGATTGACACGGGGGTAGCTTTCTGAAGTTTTCACACACGAAGCATCAAGGCCCAGTACAGCAGATAAAACCTACTGAGGATTTTGTTTTTATAATTTACAATGTGAGAGGATAAAATTATTGTCAGAAAAAGGAACCTGAAGACGGATGAATGGACATGGAGAAGCCCGACTTCCCGAATCGCCTCATTCTGCTGAAGTTAATTTATGGTTGCAGCTGCAGTTCGTAGGCAGGTCTGTGGACACACGGTCGTCTAGCCAGTTCATCAGGACCGTGATTGGCTGAAATTTGTTGACAACAATTTGATTGTCTTTTGGACAACAATTTGTGATTTATTTTTAATCATCTTTGAAAAGGTTTTGTAACGGTAATTTGTGGGTTTTGATGGTCATGCTTTTAAAGTTGGATTTCCACCCTTATCTCAGCAGGGTGTCCTTTGTTTTAAACCCACTGTGAAGCTGACGTTGGGGAAGCCGCCGTGAGGCGACACGACCTGGACACGACCAGAACACGACCTGGACACAACCTGGACACGACCAGAACACGACCAGAACACGACCAGGATACAACCTGGACACGACCTGGACATGACCAGAATATGACCAGGACACGACCTGGACACGACCAGAACACGACCAGGATACAACCTGGACACGACCAGAACACGACCAGAACACGACCAGGATACAACCTGGACACAACCTGGACACGACCAGAATATGACCAGGACACGACCTGGACACGACCAGAACACGACCAGAACACGACCAGGATACAACCTGGACATGAACTGGACACGACCTGGACACGACCAGAACACGACCAGGATACAACCTGGACATGAACTGGACACGACCTGGACACGACCAGGATACAACCTGGACACGACCAGAACACGACCAGGATACAACCTGGACACAACCTGGACACGACCAGAATATGACCAGGACACGACCTGGACACGACCAGAACACGACCAGAACACGACCAGGATACAACCTGGACACGACCTGGATACAACCTGGACATGAACTGGACACGACCTGGACACGACCAGAACACGACCAGGATACAACCTGGACACGACCAGGATACAACCTGGACATGAACTGGACATGAACTGGACATGACCTGGACACGACCTGGACACGACCTGAGCACGACCTGGACACGACCAGGATACAACCTGGACATGACCTGGACATGACCTGGACACGACCTGGACACGAACAGGATACAACCTGGACACGACCTGGACATGAACTGGACACGACCTGGACATGAACTGGACATGACCTGAGCACGACCTGGACACGACCGGGACACGACCGGGACACGACCTGGACACGACCTGGACATGAACTGGACATGACCTGAGCACGACCTGGACACGACCGGGACACGACCGGGACACGACCGGGACACGACCTGGACACGACCAGAACATGACCAGGACACGACCTGGACACGACCGGGACATGACCTGGACACGACCAGAACATGACCAGGACACGACCTGGACACGACCTGGACAGGAACTGGACATGACCTGAGCACGACCTGGACACGACCGGGACATGACCTGGACACGACCTGGACATGAACTGGACATGACATGAGCACGACCTGGACACGACCGGGACACGACCGGGACACGACCTGGACACGACCAGAACATGACCAGGACACGACCTGGACACGACCGGGACATGACCTGGACACGACCAGAACATGACCAGGACACGACCTGGACACGACCTGGACACGACCGGGACACGACCTGTACACGACCTGGACACGACTGGGACACGACCGGGACATGACCTGGACACGACCTGGACACGACCGGGACACGACTGGATATTTGCTGGCTGCACAGGAAGACCAGTCCCCCGAAACATAATCAGACAAGCCAACAGGTTTCCAGACGGCTCTGGCCCGGGTTGTGGCCCGGGTTGTGGCCCGGGTTCCGGGACTACACATCAGACCACTTCATGCTCTGGGGTGTACTGAAACGGCCTCTCGGTCGATTCCTGTGTTATTTTACATTCTACTGACTTCAGCCAGCTTCATGCAGTTACCTTCTGTGTATGTGTATCTCTTATTTCACTCGTCTTCACCTACATTCTTTTATTCTGTTTCCGCCACCACAGACTGTAGAAATGACGGAGAAGTCAACTGACGCAGAAATGGTGCATGTGCAATACCACCGACGGCCACTAGATGCTGCTCCAAAACATCTGTGGCTCCTAAAGACTCCAATTCAAACATCACCTACTTCTTTTGTAAGTTGGTCAGTTTTTCCAAAGAGTCCTTATGATGTCCTACGAAAGCAAAGGGGTGTAATTGAGACTGTGGACCTGAAGAAAACGCGTTTGAGGTTTTTAAACATGTAGCGGGTGGACGGGTGTGAACACGGGTCCAACAGCTCTAGTTGCACGTCTGTTTTGCTCATTAAGAAAATTAATTTGAAGAACTTGTCCTCGTAAAAGTATCCCGTCAGTGTGCAGTGGAAGCCGAAAACAGGAAAACTGGTGAATCTGAAACGTTTTGAACCGTTTTTGGCTGCTGACAAACACTCGTCGGCTTTCCTGAGGCGGCGCGGCTAACTTGAGCTAACTTGAATGTTTTTTTACATTGCCAGCGTGCTGACCCGCTCGCCCGTTTCCGGAGTTAGCCCTGTTGTGGGGGACGTTTGGATCAAGAAACATTTACGATCGGCGTGAACGTCGCGGTGTTGTCTTCGCGTTAGCAGGTAGGCTAACATCTGTTTATGACGACGTCATCGGCGTTGCCAGATGTTCGTCTTTGACTGTCTTCGTGCTTCTCTGGACCGCTTCCCTCATCAAGCTGCAGTAATTAAAGAGGAAACGAAGCGCGTTTGTCTCGTGTGAGCTTGGACCTTATGGCTACTAGACTTCGACCCTTGTTTCTCCTAAACCAGGACAGAACTGATCCAGGAGACGTCTTCACACTACACGGACATCCGTCCGTCCGTTCTAAAGCAGGTTTGTGGTGACGTCTTTGTAGGACAGGATGGGCAGTCCTCCAGACTCACTACTTCCCATCACTGTGGTCCTCCTGTCCACTCATTCATGTAAAGTCCATGTTGAAGTATTTGTACTTCTAGTTTCATTGGTCGCAGTTCACAAAAGTACTCCAACGGACCGTTTTTCTCGTGTCTTCCTGTTAGCTTGTGTTTCTTTATGTTGGGCTAAATTTACACTTTGATCTATTTTTGAAAACCTGCCTCACACCTTGTCTCAACTTTCCTCCGTGAACCCATGTGGCCCCACCCGTCCCTATGGGAACCCCCTCTCACGTAGACTCATCATACTGGTCTTTTGGGGCGTAACCCGGAATTAGCTGGCTAGCACTGAAAAACCACAGAGCTAGCAGGCTGCTTCTTTGGAAAATCAAACTTCCTTTGACTCGGTAATAAGTTGGCGTTCCACCAGGACACGCCCCAACAGCTGCCACATTTTGGCTTAATCTGGGCGCCTTTTGGCACTTACGGCTAAGTTACTCGCTGGCAAGTGCTATGTGGGCCAGATGTTTCCCAAAGCTCGGGAACTGGGTCAAACTTTGTGTTTCCAGGCGCTAGTTTTGGGATACAGCAGGTGTGGCCCAGACTAAGGGGAGGAGCTGGGTCACGTCTGCAGGATATGTGGCAGTTTCAAGCTCTCAAAGCCAAAGAAAACTGCAGATGTGGGCCAAGTCTGGGCCAAACGGATCTACAGAGCCTATGTACAGAAATGAGGAGCTGTTTCTCACCAGCTTCGGGGAACTGAACCTACGACAGCAGCAGCTTTGTGGAAGAAGAGAAGTCCACCAACTCCCAACGATTTCAAACATGCAGAAAAGTGGAGTCTGTGTGACTTTGTAGTAAACAGATGGCGTTCTCCTGCAGGAACCGGCAGGCGGTTCTCTCAAGTGCTGACTGACGCCCCCACCCCAAGGGAAGCAGTCCGGTCACGACAGGAAGTCCTTCTGGATACGACTCTCTGGACCGTTTAATCGGCAGTGTCTGCGACAAAACCCCAACAAAACCCCAACCTGTAAAAACAGCACAACCGAAGTGGATGTGGCAGCTGAAGAAGACGAAACAGAATCTGGTCCTTTGATCGGACGGAACAACACATCGAAGAAGAAGAAGAAGAAGCACGGCGTGAGGAAAGTGCGGAAGTTTCAGCATTCATCAAGAAATGAGAGGAAGTGAAGTTACTACATGGCTTAAAGCTTCAGAGTTCTCAGCGCTCGCTCGACTCCGTGGTGGTTGTGATGTGGTGATGTGGTCAGGTGTGCTAGCCTCCTGGCACCGTCTCAGCAGGGCTTTTTGCATAAATGTAAATCACCATCATCAACGTCCTGATTTTTAGCATCTTCAGACAAGCCCCTCCCCCTCCCCTGTTGAGTTAAAATATTTCATCACGAGCAAGAAGAAATTTTTCCCCAATTTTTTTTTGTTCTTTTTTAAAAATCTTTTTCTTTGTTTTCATCGTGGTGGCTGTTGTCGTCGTGTAGTTGGAGTTGCTGTCGTTGCTGAACAGAGGGAGTGTTAAAATGGGAGTTCCTCCTCTTCCTCCTCCTCCAGCGGGGGGCGCTGCAGGCTACGAGGCCTCCCGCTCTGTGGAGGAATCCGGCTCCCGCGGCACCCGATCCAGGCTCCTGGCGCGCTCGCCGCTGTTCAACGTCGGGCTCCGTGACGACTTCAGCAGCTTCTCCTCGAGTTCGTGCAGCGACGGCTCCTTGTACATGCAGACTGTGGGGGAGGGGTGAGGAGAAAGACGTTAGTAACTCCCGCGACGACCACCACAGACCGCACTGCAGTGACATCATCCATGGAATTCTGTAGAGCAGTTCTGAAGCCTGAACCAGAAGAAGCCAGAACCAGGGCAGGAAATGGCCCTGCCCACTTCTGGTTCATCCAAATGAGGAATTACCACCAGAACTGCCAAAACCAGCAGAACTGCTGGTTGCAGCAGCTCTGGTGGAGGTCCGGTGAAGCTCAGGTGGAGCTCCGGTGAAGCTCTGGTGGCGCTCTGGTAGAGCTCCGCTGGAGCTTCGGTGGAGCTCAGGCGAAGCTCCGGCAGAGCTCCGGCGAAGCTCCGGCAGAGCTCCGGCGAAGCTCCGGCGAAGCTCCGGCAAAGCTCCGGCAAAGCTCCGGTAGCTCCGGTGAAGCTCTGGTGGAGCTCTGGTGGAGCTCTGGTACTCCGGTAAAACTCTGGTGGAGCTCCGGTGGAGCTCTGGTGGAGCTCTGGTACTCCGGTGAAGTTCTGGTGGAGCTCCGGCGAAGCTCCGCTGAAGCGCCGGCGAAGCTCCGGTAACTGAGGTTAGGTGGTGTCCTGCCAAGATGACGTCAGACCAGAAACCGGGCTTCAAAATTCATCAGAAATCTATGGATGATGTCACAGAGGGTTCGTCCACTTCTTTTTATATACAGTCCTTTACATGTCACCCTAAACCACACATAAAGCCATGCATACATTTATTTATACATTTATTTATATAATTTCATCTGACGAGGGTCATAAAAACTCTCCGTACAGTCGTCATGGATGTGAAATCTAACCACGGAGAAACTGGTCGGTAGAGGAACCTCAGGTCCGTATGCAGATCCCGGCGGTCGGATCCACACCCTAGAGGTCGGTAGAGGAACTGCAGATTTTGGATTGCTGTATGGTAAGCCACAAAAGTCTTTAAATGTCACTTAAATAACAGGTTTTTGTAATAAAAACTGTGTGTTCCTGTGAAGAGTCTGCTAGTCTTTTGAGGAAGAGCAGAATGAGATGAGAGGATGGGGAGAGTGAGTCAAATGAAGGTGGGGGAGGAGGGATGAAGGGGTTTTGAAAGCAGAGACAGGGCCTCATATTTCCTGTTAAACCTCCATGTGTGATATTGGAGCTTCACCGTGTCCCCGGACTTGGAGGAAGTTCCTGCAGGACGACCGACTCACCTCTGAGCTCTTAAAACTTCAAACTCATGATCCAGCATCTTGTTATGCAGAGAGGACGACGCTCGACCCTGAACACCTCGCTGCTCACTCAGTTCATAAATCTATGTCATTCCAGGTAAGATGCAACCAGAATAAAGACAAAACTGTCAGTTATTCAAGATGGTACTGAGTCGTCCTGCCCTTGTACACTTCTGCTAGTTACAGAAATACTGGGGATGACACGGATCAGGTCAGGTTTTCCACTGGAATCGGACTGCTGATGGTGAACCGTGACGGGACGGTGACGGGAGCTGGACTCACAAAGTCAAGTGAACTTTTGTCTTCCTCTTCGGCTGCTAGTTCAGTGAGTTTCTTTGTACCGGCGGGAGCTGACCGCTCCGACCATCTGTGGAGTCTAGTGCTAGTGGGACGTGGCGGCTGGTTGCTATGGTGATGGTTTTCTGGGAGTTTCATGAATCTGGTGTCCTGGAGGCTGTTGGTCTCACCTTCGATGGGTCTGGGGACGAAGTGTGAGCAGGGTTTGGTTTTCTTCACCCGGTTCCCCTTCATGATGACCCCCTCCTTGTTGAGACCCAGGAACCAGGCCCGGCCCGACTCGTGCTGCCGGTACAGCGTGGACGAGTAGATGACGTAGTAGTTCTCAAACACAGACTCCTTGAACTTGCACTCCGGAGTGAACACATCCTGAAACAGACACATTTTATATTTAATATTAATCAAAAGTGTCCTCGTTTTTTTTCCACCAGGACGTGAAATCTGGACTGACATACGGTGGGTTTTCATCACGGCGCCGTGCATTACGAGCAGAACCAGGCTGCAGGGGCTCTCTGTCCCGGTCTGCATCTACAGCTTATGGACTCTGAGCTCCTCGAACCCTCTCCAAAGACGAGTCCAGACCGTTCGCGGCATAAAACTAAAGACTAAATGAGGAGTCATTTGAAGGCCGGTCTGGCCGGACCGGAGTCCACAACCCTCCTGCCCTGACCCCACCTTACCTCGGGTACCACAGGTGAACCAACCCAGGTGGTGAGCAACTCAACATGCTCGTTCCAGACGACCCGAAGACAAACGTGGTACTGGTTCGTGCTGAGGCAGAGGCCAGGCGGCGCTGCGGCAGCCAGGTTTAGTGTCCTAGTTACCACGCTGCACTCGCTTCTACATAAAACAGGTGTGCACGTGCACGTGCACGTGCGTGTCCCCTCTGGGTAGAACAGGTGGTCAGGATAAGTCAATCAGAGCAGAACATCTCCCCCACAGTAACACAGTCCTCGTCGCTCTCGTTTCCATGTCAAGTCCGCGACCGACAACCGTCATCGTGTTACGTTTGTTCGCTGAACGAAGTCACTAAAGGAACTAAACCGAATTCAAGACTCTTATCAATCTTTAGCTCATATATTGGCCGTTCTCCTCTAAAATTACAACCTTGTTGCCTCATAAAATTCCTTTTATCTCAGAAAAGCACAAACTCTTTTGTTGTAAAATTACAACTTTTGTCTCATAAAGTTATATGTTTCTTGCACAAATCATCTGCCTTTTTCATTTATACTCATCTGTCTCCTGTAAAATCATTCCTTCTCATAAAATTACGGCTTTTTTGTAAAATTTGTAAACAAGTTCACTTTCAGAAAATGTGAACTTGTTTTATCAGACATCCTTTTTGTTTCTCAGACTCATAAAGGTGCTTCTAAAAGTCCTTAGAAATGACTTCTTTTTCTATGAAATGACATCCTTTTTCGTGTAAAGCTATGACGCAGATCCGTCGCAGGAGACTCGCCAAAGCCCCCGGATCTACACCTCAGACCCCACAGACCTCCGTGAGAACGCCCTAGCTGCTCGATGTAACGCCACATCCGACCACATGGAGGCAGCCCATCAGGAGAGTGTTGATCTGACCTTCTCTAGTGGCCCTCAACTGTGCACCTCTAGCGGGACGAAGTGGCATCCCGACATGTGCCGGACCGTCCCCGCTCATCACAACAGTTCAGAGGCTCTTTTGTCAACATGGCAGATCCACCGGCTCCATGTCTGACGGAGGGAGAAGATCTTCCTCCGCCCAGGGACACTACCAACCAGGAGCCTACCTCGTCATCCTCTCTGCCTTCAGCTCTCCATCTGCCTTTCTGAATGGAAGAATAGCAGTTTAAAGTTTTATGGGAGGAGCACGCATGAATGATGGATGCTGGAATGGCTCAGCGAGGAGAAGCAGTGACAGAACAACTGCAGCTGAGAGCTTCAGATCAGAGCTGCAGCCCTCAGGAACTGCTTCCTTATTTAACTGCCGTCTTCTGTCTTCTCCACCAGACATGCAGCGTCTGATCCTCAAATGAAGAAAAGAGTTCTGCGTGATAATATGGCAGAATGAGATTAAAAAACAATGACAACAGCTGAGAAAACGGAGGATTTGATGGATCCGGTCAGGAGAT
This sequence comes from Xenentodon cancila, assembly GCA_014839995.1. Classification (NCBI taxonomy): domain Eukaryota; kingdom Metazoa; phylum Chordata; class Actinopteri; order Beloniformes; family Belonidae; genus Xenentodon; species Xenentodon cancila. The sequence goes on from CM026201.1 coordinate 31,954,057, forward strand.
TCTCACCCAAACTCCACAGGAAGTGATGCAACAACAAGCTCCGGACTTCAACTATGTCTTCACAAATCTCTGTTTTGCTTCTTTTGAACACCAAATTTAAAATATTGAGTGTTATTAATCAAAGTAGTCAAGCCCACACCTCCAAATTCATTTCATAAACTAGTCTCCAGGTGAGAGAGCTGAGGAACGCTGCATTTGCCTGTTAGAGGGACTTTGGTGAAGATCAGGTCACATTTGAAGACAGAAACCAGTACATCTGAGTGGTTGTACATACGAGGTCATCAGACTGAAGTGAAACCAGTCTTACTGATGTGTAGAGGAATCCCTCGGCGTTCATGGCCACGTAGAGCGCCGCCTTCACTCCCTGGATGGCGACGACCCGCAAACCCACAGGGATCAGGTTAAACAGAGCTGGAGGGCGAGAGACACAGACAGAGAGAGAGAGGTGGACTATAAAAACGTGGACTCACAAGACTGTTTCTTTGAAAGGAAGAACTTCAGGTCTGGATTCGTCCTGTAGATACATGAACTCAGGAAAATATCACAGGAGCAATCTGGAGAACGTCCTGAGAGCCGCAGCCAGGAGCTGCTGATCACCGTCACACATGACCTGATCTTCAGCGGGTGTGCAGTCCACTAGAAAAGCAGATGTTTTGTCAGTTTGCTGGGCTGGATTCAGGTGTGTTTATGCAGTACTAAAAGGGAAAGACATCATCGGTGGTCTTTGAAGAAAACCTGTTGCTGCCACTCAAAAAATCTAGAGAAAAGTTGTCTACTTCCCATCCTCAAGGACCAATGTCCTGCATGTTTTAGATGTTTCCGATTCAGATGACTGGATCATCATCAGGTTGTCATCTAGATCTACACAACTCTGTTCAGACAGCCATGTGATGATTTGCTTTCATCTGCAGTGAGGGATTAATACAACAGTCTTCCCAGGAGTGGATGTTCCAGCACATAGAAGAAAAAAAGAACATGGAAGCACGACTGAGGTTCTCAAAACTGCATCTGAACAAACCAGCAGACTTCTGGAATAATGTCCTCTGGACACATGAGACCGAGGTGGAGGTGTTTGGTCTTAATCGTGCAGGTCACCTTGATAGAAGCTGATCATAGTTTTGTTGTACATTTACATGAATACTAAAGATTCTACTCTGACCTATGACCTGGTGCAAGTTCAGACCTGAACCTGACTGAGATGCTGTGGTGGGACCTTCAAAGAGATGCGTAGAAGTGAACGTCCAAAAGCCTCAATGAGGAACCAGAATTCCACCACAACCACGAAACACGGATAAGGCCAATCAGGAAACGTCTACTGAGGGTTCCTGCTGCTGAAGGAAACATCTACTGAGGGTTCCTGCTGAAGGAAACATCTACTGAGGGTTCCTGCTGAAGGAAACATCTACTGAGGTTTCCTGCTGATGAAGGAAACATCTACTGAGGGTTCCTGCTGCTGAAGGAAACATCTACTGAGGGTTCCTGCTGCTGAAGGAAACATCTACTGAGGGTTCCTGCTGAAGGAAACATCTACTGAGGGTTCCTGCTAATGAAGGAAACATCTACTGAGGGTTCCTGCAGCTGAAGGAAACATCTACTGAGGGTTCCTGCTGCTGAAGGAAACATCTACTGAGAGTTCCTGCTGAAGGAAACATCTACTGAGGGTTCCTGCTGATGAAGGAAACATCTACTGAGGGTTCCTGCTGATGAAGGAAACATCTACTGAGGGTTCCTGCTGAAGGAAACATCTACTGAGGTTTCCTGCTGATGAAGGAAACATCTACTGAGGGTTCCTGCTGCTGAAGGAAACATCTACTGAGGGTTCCTGCTGCTGAAGGAAACATCTACTGAGGGTTCCTGCTGAAGGAAACATCTACTGAGGGTTCCTGCTAATGAAGGAAACATCTACTGAGGGTTCCTGCAGCTGAAGGAAACATCTACTGAGGGTTCCTGCTGCTGAAGGAAACATCTACTGAGAGTTCCTGCTGAAGGAAACATCTACTGAGGGTTCCTGCTGATGAAGGAAACATCTACTGAGGGTTCCTGCTGATGAAGGAAACATCTACTGAGGGTTCCTGCTGAAGGAAACATCTACTGAGGGTTCCTGCTGAAGGAAACATCTACTGAGACTTCCTGCTGAAGGAAACATCTACTGAGGGTTCCTGCTAATGAAGGAAACATCTACTGAGGGTTCCTGCTAATGAAGGAAACATCTACTGAGGGTTCCTGCTAATGAAGGAAACATCTACTGAGGGTTCCTGCTGCTGAAGGAAACATCTACTGAGGGTTCCTGCTAATGAAGGAAACATCTACTGAGGGTTCCTGCTGAAGGAAACATCTACTGAGGGTTCCTGCTGAAGGAAACATCTACTGAGAGTTCCTGCTGAAGGAAACATTTACTGAGGGTTCCTGCTGCTGAAGGAAACATCTACTGAGGGTTCCTGCAGCTGGAGGAGACATCTACTGAGGGTTCCTGCAGCTGAAGGAAACATCTACTGAGGGTTCCTGCAGCTGGAGGAGACATCTACTGAGGGTTCCTGCTGCTGAAGGAAACATCTACTGAGGGTTCCTGCAGCTGGAGGAGACATCTACTGAGGGTTCCTGCAGCTGAAGGAGACATCTATTGAGGGTTCCTGCAGCTGAAGGAAACATCTACTGAAGGTTCCTGCTGCTGAAGGAGACATCTACTGATGGTTCCTGCAGCTGAAGGAAACATGTACTGAGGGTTCCTGCTGCTGAAGGAGACATCTACTGAGGGTTCCTGCTGCTGAAGGAAACATCTGCTGAGGGTTCCTGCTGATGAAGGAAACATCTGCTGAGGGTTCCTGCTGATGAAGGAAACATCTGCTGAGGGTTCCTGCTGCTGGAGGAAACATCTACAGAGGGTTCCTGCTGATGAAGGAAACGTCTACTGAGGGTTCTTGCTGAAGGAGGATCTACAGACTGCTGGAACATGGAGGTACCTAGGATTGCTCATCTCATCTTTTTGCTTCAGTTTATGTTAAATAAATAATGTCACAATGTTAAAGTCGGATGTTCTTCGGAGGTCTATTTGCCTGAAACTACAGTCAGATGGATTTTAGTGTGTTTTGTTCTCTGGAGGATTATCGTGGTCGGAGCCCGCCGACGTGCCGCTGCAGCCGATAAACCGACAAAAGGACGGAAGAAAAAAGACGAGCGGGACGGAGTGATGAGAGGTGATCTAATCCTCGGGGACAGAGCCGCAGTGTGGGTGAGGAGGATGA